>CAMTDV010000025.1:30001377-30371377 GCA_947069175.1 Scalesia atractyloides
CCCTATTATTTATCTATATTTAAGCCTATCAAAATGCAATCAAACATAATGATTTACAAGGAGTCATATTTCAATAAGTTGATTTTTTATTACTTTGTAAGCATCTTTTTACTCTAAAATACTAATATATTTCAATTATGTTATCAATAAGCAACCCATTTTGTTAGATTTAATGTGAAACTAGTAACTACACAATTTAAAACCAATTCGTTTTCTCTTGTGCAGGATCCAAAACATCATCTGGTGGCAAACCTCTTCACTGGACTTCTTGCCTGAAAATCGCAGAAGATCTGGCCACCGGACTCCTCCACATCCACCAAACCCCCGGCGGCCTTCCCCACGGCAACATAAAATCGTCCAACGTTCTCCTGGGCTCCGACTTCGAGTCCTGCTTCACCGACTACGGCCTCATTTCATTCAAAAACCCGAACCCTGTCAACGATTCAAGTGCAGCATCCCTCTTCTAACCGCGCCCCAGAATGCCGCGACTCCCTAAACCCACCATCCCAACAAGCCGACGTCTACAGCTTCGGTGTTCTTCTCTTGGAGCTCCTAACCGGCAAGGCTCCATACCAAGACCTGGTTGCAGAACATGGCTCAGACCTCCCTACATGGGTCAAGTCCATAAGGCAGAAAGAAATCGAGTCCAGTGGTGAGCCTGCGTCTTCTGGGAAACTTGAAGCGCTTTTGAACATTGCAATGGCTTGTGTCTTGGTGGCACCAGAGAACCGGCCGGTGATGAAGGAGGTGTTGCGGATGATTAAAGAAACGAGAATGGAACCGGCTCATGTCTCTTCTAATAGCAGTGATCATTCACCTGGAAGATGGTCCGATACGGTTCAAAGCTTGCCAAGAGATGACCAACTAAGCATATGATTGAAAATGTTAGTTATTTAGGGTCTACCTTATTGTGTGTACCAAGTTCACAAACAATAAATGTCAAAAGGTAGAGGTGTCAATTATGGGATAGTTTGTGTATTTTTAATAAAAGGTTTGATATTTCATAATTCAAAAAAATTGGACAAAGAAATTGTGAACATGTCATCAACCAGTAGGACCAGGTAAAACGCAGTTTACGCTAGGTACGTAGCATTAAAAGGGTAAAAGCATAAAGTTAAAAACCGGTAGAAGATGGACTGAACATGACCCATTTCGACTAGAAACATGGTTCTTCAATGGCTACACTCGATTTAAGCGGCAAGCTAAAACGTTTTTAGCTTTTTGAAAATGATGTTCTACAAACTTTCTTATTGTGGGTTTGGATTAAAATAGGCAGTCAACACAGTTTCATAGACAAAAAAACCCAAGATTTCTTGTAAAGTTTTCTTCTTGATGAGTAAAATCAGGGTGAAAACTTGTTGACGGTTGGCTTTATAGCATATTCAATTCTGTACGTGAAGAAAACTATAAACCGACGAAAGTTGAAACCATCCGTCACCAACATCCTGGTTCTTGTTTCACATTCATCCCACCTGATGACGCGAACATCGTTGTTGTCTGCCATTTTGTCAAACAAAAACAATATCACTATTTCACTATAGATGCAAAGATATGAGCTTGAAAAGATAGTTACCTGGCTTTTAAGGGAGAGAATGCTATTAACAAGATCCTCGTTTAGTGTTACAGGCAGTGGCGGCCCAGGCATGCATCTCATGCTGCAAGAAGAAAAAGAGCATCGGTATATTTTAATTATTAAACGGCCAACGAAATAAAAGCCCGGCTACCTGGGGCAACCCCTGGCAAAAGAGGACCCCATACGCGAGCGCAAACACGCCGCCCGAAGACCCACTACGGTAAAACCCGGTAGGATCGGATTCGAACATGAGACCTATGGCCTCAAACCCAAATCTCCGTTTCCCCTCCAATGCTTATGGAACTATAGCTCACTGGCAGCTCAGTATTAACTGACCCATTTACTTATGAACAGTTTGTTTGATTGGGGTTATCTTTATCTCTAACGGATCAAAGAGTAAAATTTTGACAGAATAATGGTAAAAACAAACGGGTCAAAGAGTAAAATTTTGAAAGAATAATAGTAAAACAAACGGGTCAAATAAGTCGAACGGGCGCAAAGCCATCCAAAGTATATTTATAATGCATACCACTTCCTAATCACTTTAATCAGAAATTAGTCATATATAAGATCTTACTACTTTTAAAATAAAAAATAGGTGTTTTGAATTAACGTGAACCACTTGGACTACTAAATTACCTGTTTTGACACAAACCCGATTTGAGTGACCTGTTAGTCTGTTACACAACTAAATAATACATGTTTATGAATATATTACATACTCGTTTAAGATGGCAGTTATATTGTCCTTCATCTCGCTAAAGAGGTCAACATTGTCCTGCAGCTGTTGATTGATGTTGTAAAGCATAAGCTAAAGATTACTCAACCATACAAAATTCAAAACCGCAATCTGTGTTTTCATTCTTTAATATTGAAAATACTCAAGCGCACACGTCATCTAGCCGTTCTAACGGCCACACTCAGGAAGCAGTGAAACAATCAATTACTTACCCGTTGTGCACACATATTAGTTGAGATCTGACCAAGAACTTGGCTGTTCTGTTCCAATAGATGTCTTATCGAGCCTTGTAATGCTGCTTCAACGAATACAATAATTAAGTTGAGTCAATAAAGCCACCAAGAACTTCAATGAATTCAAGTAGAGTAAAATGCCATTTTCGTCCCTGAGGTTTGGCTAGTTTTGTGACTTTCGTCCAAAGGTTTGTTTTTCCGCATCTGGAACCAAAAAGTTTGAAATCTTGCCATTTTCATTCGGCTCGTTAACTCCATCCATTTTTCCTCCGTTAAGTCAGGAGTATTTCCGTCTTTTTTGTTAACTTAAAGAGCAATTTGGTCTGTTTAGGGGTATTCAGTCATTTTACATAAAGTGAAAAAGGCCGAATTGCCCTTTAAGTTAAACAAAAAAAAAACAAAGATACCCCTGAGTTAAAGGAGAAAAATGGATGGAATTAACGAGCCAGATGAAAATGGCAAAATTTCAAACCTTTTGGATCCAGATGCGGAAAAAACAAACCTTTGGACGAGAGTCGCAAAACTGGCCAAACCTCGGGGACGAAAATGGTATTTTACTCCTGCCTTTATCATCAAAAAAACAGAATAAACACTGACCTTCAACAGAACACCATCACCCTGCGCTGGCGCACGATTCATTGAAAGTGAAAATGGAGCCACGTTAATTGTTGAATACAAATGTACACTTGGCTTTAAGGATGATTCCATCAGTTTATCCTGAATATATATGGCGTGTTGAATGATGAGTGTTGCACTAGTAATAGATAGCTAACATCGAGAGAGAGAGAGAGTATTTGATCACAATGTAAACGGAGTATTAGACCTTAGTTCTTACAAGCAAGTTGTTAATTATTATCTTGGGATCTTGAAAAATTCATCTCATGTAAGTGTGGCCGAGTACCTGACCATATCAAAGCCCTCATTATCCTATAAAATAAACATAAAAACCCGTGTTACACCATTATTCTAATTCAAGCTACATAAGAGATGATTTCCCAATATACACATTTGGACATGCATATAACTTTTTACTAATTTAATTACCATAATTCCATAAATAACTTTCAAGTATAATTTTTTAATCATTAGAACCCGTCAGGAAAACTCACAAGCCCCCACAGATACCCTGCTAACCAGTAGGACCAGGTAAAGCGCAACTTACGCCTCGCACGTGGCCTTCAAGAAATTGAGGCTTTCAAGTTTCAAGCATAGTTATTTCAAAAAAAATTCAATAGTCGTTCGTACCTTCTTGTCTTTTGTCTTTTTCCACAAATTCAGTTCCTCTTGTTTCCTTCGTTTTCTCTGCCAAATATCTCATCTTAGTAAAAATTCAAGAAAGGAGCTTTAAAATGTTCATAACGCATAACTTAAACATAGTGTAAATTGCAGCTCGTGATAAGAAACCACGGGTTACAATAAATAAACCAAACTGAAGGATACGAATTAAACATACATGTACGCAAATCACATATTTTTTAGTATATTCTGTTACTCAGGTCTGAAGTGGACGAAGTAAAAAACGATTGGGAACTAAAGATATAGTGTTTTAACTTTAAAATTTCAATCAAAGAAAATAAATTACAGAAAAGGTGAGACGCTCACCCCCATCCACCTACACCTCAGCGCAACATCGCGTACTGTCTTATTACGCAATGTGTCAGCGATCTTGACATATCTTATGATACCAGGTTCATCAGCATATCTAAAACGATGTATCATGTCAAAGTCATGTAAATCAAGAATCATCGTATTGTTTATGTGTCTAAAAAACTTACTTGGGAAGTGCTTCCTCTAACTTATATTGTTCCTCAACCGACCACTCGACCGCCAAGCTAGTCCGCTGCTTCAAATCCGTCACTGAATCACACGAATTCCCAACTCCCATAAACGATGACCCACCGTTTACAATACCCGAATTCCCCGAAAAACTCAAGCTACCAGTGCTATTCATCCGATGCAAACCCCCCATCACAATCATCTCAGATTTGTTCTCTCTAGGGCTAGATTGAAAGCATATCCCTTGTGGATTCACACCAAAACCTTGTTCTCCATAAAACCCCATATCCATCACACAATCCACAATAACAAATACCCAAATTTCAAAACCCTAGATTCTCAAATACCCAGATACAAACAGCCCCAAAGATTGATAAAAATAGAAACTTGATATCATTTACACTAACAAACCCTAGATTCTCAAATACCCAGATAGAAAAACCCCAAAATATTGATAAAAATCAAAACTTGATGCCTTAACGCTAACCCAGATGACAGATCGATCCCATTTTACACGAAATCAGATTAGACAAATGATACAAGTCTTGATGAACAAACTAATGAATACCCACATAAAAAAAGGGATAAATTTCTTACTATATGTGGATTTTAGGAAGCAAGAATCTGTAGAAGATTGAATGGTGCTCCACTAGTGATTGGTTAATCATTTTGCTGCTGTGGGTCGTCTCTCTCTCTCTCACTAGAATAACATTCGGTTCTTGACTTTCTCTCTAAACTTATTGGTGGTGAAGGAATTTGGAATAGATCGTGGGATTCAGCAAAAAGTGCGAATCATATAAGCATTTGATGCCTGTTACTGTCACCATTCCACCAACGATAGGGAAACTATATTCTAACAAAAATTTTTATAAAAGAATGAGTAAATTGCACAAAACATCCTTTATGTTTCCTCAAACTTGCAGGTTCCAGCCTTAATGTTTAAAAGTTGCTAAAAACAACCTTTAAATTTATTTTTGTTGCGGGTTCAATCCTTTACAGCTAACCACGTTATTTTCTTCAGTTAAGTTCCCTCACATGATCAACCAAAATGACGAATATACCCTCACATTTATGCATGTGAGGGAACTTAACTGAAGAAAATAACGTGGTTAGCTGTAAAGGATTGAACCCGCAACAAAAATAAACTTAAAGGTTGTTTTTAGCAACTTTTAAACATTAAGGCTGGAACCTGCAAGTTTGAGGAAACATAAAGGATGTTTTGTGCAATTTACTCTAAAAGAATTTGGTAGCATTCTATTATAAATGTTTTTTGTTTTTTTTGTGTTTTGTTGGTGTTCTAGACCTAATTTATGAAAGCACCTTTTCGAAAGTGTTTAGTTTGATGAATAGTGTTATTTATGAACTTTTTGTTCTATTGTATGTTTTGATTAATCGATACTATATGATGATAGAAGCTTTGTCTTTATATAAAGTAGGTTATTTTTGAAATGTGATACATTTTAATCGTAATGTTAGAAATAAAGCGTTTATGTAGTTGGGAGTTACGCTACTAACGTGATGTGTATCCATTTTACATCATGCATGACAATCATTGTGTAAAACGTCATCCAACTGTGAGCGATACTACTCTTGTAACTCACATTTTTATTGGGTATGACGAATACAATGTACGTTTTGTTGATTTATTCAATGCGTACACGAAATCACATCCCATATTGTGACATGCGACAAATTTCCGGGTGAATCCGTACATCCTAATCATACTTTATGTGTTAGTTATGTGCAGTTGGACTTAATTAAAGTTAATTTAGTTCATAAAGTCTAGCAAGGTCCAGGTAAATGCATGGGTTTGCATTTGATAACCGTTAGATATCTTCTTATTGTGTAACGGTAAAAGTGTCCAAAACGAACGTTGTGATTATCCTATAAACTCTTAAAGTTGAAATTGTTCTGGTATGTTCGGAACATTAAACCAATGGCAGTATTAAGTGTTTGGTATGAAGTATAGAAAAATATAATACGGATATATTAATATCGTATTTTCGAGTTTCATGGTATATATGTTAATTTTATCACAATTTAACCTCTATACTTGCAATTTTTCACCAAGCTATGTATTATTGTGGGTGTATTTCAAGTTTAGTAATATGTTTGCTCTAAATTGCTAGAAATGTGACAAACTAGACAAAACTACACATTAAAACCTAACTAAACTTAGTTATTATGGTTAGGAGACACATTTAATTAAAATAATACAACTTTTAACCAAACCAACCCTTCCCAAGACCCTTTTCTGACCGTCCCTTTGCTCCCCATACTTCATTGTTGTTTTTTTTTTTTTTTTGAACGGCTAATGTAGGGGCCAAATGGCCCACTACCCCACAGAGCGAGGCAAGCTCTTGAAACCCTGCCCAGGCCCAACTCCATACTCCCAATCATAGCAGGAGTTGAACCTGGGACCTCCCCAGATGAGAAGCCTTACGAAAAACTCCCGTGACCAACCGGGCTATACCATGTTGGCTTCATTATTGTTTTTTAATGTTGACTTAGTATTGAGAGCATGTTATGCTTGGAAGTTTGGGTTTTGATGGTTACTTGAGGTATTTTGAATTTAAAAGACTTAGTATCACCTTATCCTCATATACACACTTGAACAACACAAAATCTCTCTTTCTCTTGTATTTTCAGCCAAGGAAACCCACCACCAACATCCATTTTTCTTTCACGAATCCACTAAATACAAGCCTAAAACCTTCTTGTTTTGAGATCTAAAGTAGCTTGGAGCTTAACCTTGGAAGTTAAATCTCAAATCCCAAGAAAAACTCATCATCCATTGTGTGGAAATCTTCCCTAGCTAGACTAGCGGTAAAATGTTTAATCTCATCTTGTTAAAATGTCTATTTTGTGCAAGAAAATGTTCATCAAATGAGATGTTAATGTGTTTTTGGTAAAAAGAAACTAATCTAGTGTTTAAATGGAAGATTTTGGACGATGAAAATGTATGATTTGGCCCGTGGATGTTGATGCTTGGATATGTGTTTGTGAAACATGTTTAAGTATGTTAAAAGTTTCGTTATGTTACATGTTATTGGGTGTTGATCTTGTAACTTGATGGATGATATTATATGTTGATTTTCACTAAAATGGTAGTATGTATTATGTATGTATTGTAGGCATGGGTATGTGTGTGTGTTTCTACGATGATATGTGCTTGAAATATATGTTAAAGCCTTAAAACAAGTATGTTTAGTGGTGAATATTAGTTATTGATGATTTGATGATGTTAAGTATATGTTTATGCATGATTATGTATGTGAAGAAGATTCTTTGTGTTAGATGTCTCAACATGATGAAAATGGTGTTGGTGGATGAAAATGTGTGGTTTTGCTTTAAAATCACCAAGTATGGTGATTGTGTATAATGGGATGATCACAAGAGTTCTTATGGTTATTTTGATATTAAAAGTAGACTTGATGGATTTTTAGAAGAAAATGGTGTTTTCATAACTTAAGATTTTCAAAACATATAAGTATTTTGTATATAAAAGTTATAAGTTTATGTAGAAATTAGTTTTTATATAATCACTCACCCTCACCACCACGTCATTTCATGGGGCATTGTTCCTGGCGTGGAGAGGCTTCTACATCATCACCACGCCAGCCACTCTGTGTGATCCCATGGAAAAACAACCCCAACAATAATAAAACATGGTTAGGTGGCAAAAACACCTAAAACATCCACACAAAATCTATTGTGGATGCTCTTAGAGTTTTGTGTCACAGCCCTGACTATACCCTGGGCGGGAGCCGTGAAGCAGTCAAGTGGTACCGGTGGTTATTAAAAATATTGCAGCGGAAATTTCATCAGGACCGTAGTTAGGAAAATTATAAGAATTTAGAAACACTGGATTTTATTGATTAAACAGATGGGAATAAAACCCATGTTTTATAAAGGTAGTTTTTAATAAGTGATAAACCCAAACTCATAGAACAATGTTTCTTAATTTAATTGATAAATTGAGCCACTTCTTTAAGGCTGATGGTGTCGTCTCACAACTCATACTGTAATTACCTGAAACATGTTTAAAAACATTTATCAGCAGGAAATACTGACGAGTTCATTCAGTTTGTACAAAAAGACACATTCTTATATATACAGCATTAAGAGTTCTTACATTTGTTTATCTTAGCAAACTACTATTGGCTAACTCATTTTCCAATAGTAAACAAACTATTATAAATAGTATTTGTCACTCGGTGGCAGATCCTGTGACTGTGGTCATATCACTCATTGGCTAACCCATTGTCCAATACTGAAGATTATCAAGTAATGTATACAGAACCCCACATACTGACGGTAGTTTCCCAATAAGAATACAAAGACTTAATCACTGTAATATCATTGAAAACATTTAAGGTTTTACAAAAGCATTTGAGAAAAAGAGAATGACTCACATTGCAAATTTAGGTGTTTCTACGGGCTTTCTGATGACAATTCCTGATTATTTCCTTGAGTTTCTATTAAAAATATATAATGCATGCGTGTTAGTAAAATGACCCAAGTCGCTTTAGCCATACAACACGAGACAGAACCCCAACGAACTTAGTCAGGCAAAGCCTCGACGTGTGTTGATGGGTCCTGAATCAATCGGGTAGGGTAACGAATTAGTGATCGGGGGTTAAAATACTTACAACGGGCAGAGCTTCGTGATTTAGGGGTTTAGGGAGTAGTGCAGAGAAACAAAGGTACGGGAGAGAGAGTTCGTCAAAATTCGATCGAACTGGTGCATCTAAACATCTCCCAGACTGGCCTTTATATACCCAAAATTGGATTCTCCCGCGCGTCGCGGGAGAAACCAGGGTTCCTGGTGAGACGCGCCGGGGCGGTCGGCCTGGCATAGGTCTGCCACGTGTCCAGCATAGGTCTGACACATGGCGCATGGGGGTGACACGTGTCCTTGGCCGCCTTTTTGGCCAATCGTGCGTTTTTCTCGATTTTCGTGCTCGTTTTTATTGTGTATGCTCGGATCTTGATCCCAAATGATTCGGTTTTTTAATTATGAGTTTAACAAGGGTACTTTTGTGCGGGTTGGTTCGTCAACCGTCAAGTTTTCTTAACCGCTAAGTTTTCTGATTGAGTATACAAGTTTCATCGCGCGCACGCTTTGATTATGAGTTGTCGTTGGGAAAATTTATGAGGATTGTTACATTTTGATTATGTTTTTGGTTCTCAGATGTCTTCAACATACAATTTGATTGAAGAAGGGGCGATTAACTTTGAAAGCAATGATCTATTCCATAAACCAATGACAAATGAACTAAAAAATACAAACCAAGTTAAAACTTTGGGAGGATTTTGAAAAGTTTGAGGTGATCAATGTGCAAGATGTGATCATTGTGGTTCAACATGTTATATCTTACCATTTTAACAATTATTATAAAAAAAATCACAACCATTTATATCAACGTTTATATAAATCTTGGCTTGGTGTCTTTATGGTATTCTATTTGTTATGATTAGACCTGGCGGGTTGGGCGAGTTTGGGTCATGAGTTAGAACGGGTTTTAGTTAGAATGTGTATGGGTGAGGAAGGGTCATTTTAGAAAAAAAGAAAGAAAAAAAAAAGGTTACTTTGGTTAAGGTCAGGATGAGTTTCACCAGAGCAGGTCAGAACGAGTTGCTTTCAACAAGATTCTAAGTCCTCCATCTTATACATAGCAACAACACAATTTTATCACTGTGGCAACTCACAAACGACATATTCAATTTAATTATCGGTAACTAAATCAAAGGAACACACTATATCGATTAGAGGCAACAAGTTAGAAGAAATAAAAAAAAACAAATCAAAATCAGATGAGGAAAACAAAGAAGAAGATGACCAAACCCATATGATGAATAATTTGAAATTGGACGGGGTTCTGAAATCATAAACCTGTAGGTGTTGAGTGAAATTGAAATTGATGGCATGCATGTAAATCAAATTTGAATTGGAAATGGAAATTTGGAATACTGGTTTTCAATTGTTTCTTCATAAACAAAAAACGAAACATTGCTTTATCTATCTAAATCAAAATCGAAACAATGATTTACCATGGATTTGAACAGGTCGCTGCCCTGTGATAATCTGGAGTTCGATGAAGAAATCGCGCCGGTGACTAAACGTAGGTGAAAAGAAAGAAGACGACTTGCCCTACGCCCCTACCCATTGAGTCTTTTCTTTTCCCTAACCCATTAGCACTTTTCCCTTCTTTTAACTTTACCCAGTTAGACCCATCGCACTTTAACACAAAGCCTTAAACCAAAAGTCCAAACTAGCCAAAATTGTATTCTTCGGGTCAGATTTGCCAAGTCTAACTATTCTTTTTCAACATTGATTTGATTTTGGATTCAATGATCTTATTAGAAGCAGCCTTTCTATCTCTCCCAAGAGCCTACAATGATCGTTATTGTTGTATTATTATTATTATTTTCATAAGAGTAATTGCCATTTTGGTCTCTGAGGTTTGGACAGTTTTGCCACTTTAGTCCAAATATCAAACTTTTTGCATCTGGGTCCCTGTGGTTTCAGTTTTATTGTCATTTTGGTCTAAAAGTGATTTTTGTCTTCTAAAATCATGCTATTTTGTCATTTTCCTCAGGGGCAAAATGGTCATTTTAAACAGAGTTTGAGGTTTATTTATATATATAATATATATTAATGCTTAAAATAACCATTTTGCCCTTGAGGAATATGACAAAATTGTAGGATTTTAGAAGACAAATATCACTTATGGACCAAAATGGCAATAAAACTAAAACCACAGGGACCAAGATGCAAAAAGTTTGAGATTTGGTCTAAAGTGACAAAACTACCCAAACCTCAAGGACCAAAATGGCAGTTTACTCTTTTCATAATATAAATAAGCGACATTTAGTTGCTATAAGTTGTTCTACTACATGCATAGGGAGTATTTAAAAAAAGTTAAATTTTCAATTTTAACCCTTTTGATATTTTTACTTTTAACAGAAAGTTTTTCACATTTTACAATTTAATCACAACATTTTTTTATTCTTAACTTTTGGTTCTCCGTACATTTAATCTTTCGCAACATGTGTGTGGGGTTCGATGTTTTTTCATCTTATTTTTTCAATTTGACAACCCCGTCGCAACGCGTCTATTTTTCTCCATTTGAACGGTTCGTCGTAACGCATGGTTCGTCTTAGATCAACTTAGTTATTAGTTTATACGTTTTACGTTCTGATCTAATTTCCTCACATTAACACGCTACAACGGGTGTGCGTGGCTCAACGATTTTACGCATGCTTTTCGTTCGGTGTTATTTTTTCTTTTTTATTTATTTTATTTTTAGGAGTTTTTATGATGTTGGTGGTCGCTGGCAGTGTGTGTCATTAGTGTTACATGACACGGTTTTATGAACGTTTTTAACCTATTGACTTTTTTACTAATAATTTGTTTTGAGTTTACCTTTGTACCTCATTTACTTAAAAACTAATTTTACGTACATATTTATATGTACATGTCGGTATGAATCTGATTTGCTCTACGTTTTGACGTAAACTTTTTTAGGAAACGAGTCATGTCAAAGATAATACGTCTTTGTTAAAAAAAACATTTTTACGTGCATCATTTCGCTATAAATTTGAGTTGGTGTATGTTTCGATGAAAACCTTTTTACGAAGCGAGTCATGTCAAATAAAATATGTTTTCGTGTTTATTTTATGAATGTTTCATAATTTTTTTTCAAATCGAGTGGAGTCAAATTGTGGTTTCTTTGTTTCCATTTTTTTCAAAAGCTCCAACTAATCCTTTATGATTAAACGTGACAAATTTTCCGTTATACCCATGACGTTTTCTATGTATGAGTTGGGTCACATATGATATGTTGTGATTGTACAGTATAATTCGATTTACTTATGTTTTGGTCCACTTACATTGCTTATACCGATTACATTGACTTCAATCAGATACGCCGAAACACGCGTTTTCATATGGTTGCATTACATAACGTTTGGGCTAATCCGTTCGATGTTTGCGATGTACCCGCGCAACATTGCGGCGGGGTGTTATTCCTAGTTCTATAAAGCATACAATAACAAGCTTTGTCAACATGGCAGGTTGCTGAGTGATAGCCTGTCATTGGTCACTTCTTTTTCTAAAATAACTTTTAATTTATTTTATCTTTTGCCCTTCAACATTTAGTATATTCATTTACAGCCCTTCGACTTTTTAAAAACTATATACTCACTTTTTTTAACGTAAGTTTTTGTGTATTTTTAGCTTCTAACCTTCAACATTTAGTGTTGGCACTTACAACCCTTCGGCTTTTTAAAAACTATATAATCCATTTTTTTAAGTAACTTTTTGTTTGTTTAAGCTTTTAGCTTTCAACATTTAGTATTGTCATTTACAACCCTTCGGCATTTTAGAAACTATATAACCATTTTTTCCGTGCTTATATTTATGTATGGGTCAGTATAAATTTAACTTAATTACCTTTTTTTTGTCATTTTTATTTTAACATTTACCCTTTAACATTTAGTATTGGTCGTAACAACCTTCCAACTTTCTAGAAACTTTATAATCATTTTTATGTTTTTATATTTATGTACCTGTTAGTATAAATTCAAGTTGATTACGTTTCTTTGAATATGGGTAGGCTCAGATATACTGTGTTTCTTTGCTTATTTATACGGTTTAGTTGATCTATGTTTTTGCTTTAATTTTGTTTTAAAACAAGTTAGATCTTCATTAGACTTTATAAATTCAGCTTACTTTACGTTTCAGTTCCACCGCAACGCGCGGTACGATTTCAACTTAAAAAAACATATTTTTTAAGTACGTGTCGGTATAAGTTTAGGTTGATGTTCGACGTAAGTTTCTTTCGCAAAAAAGTCGAGCCATATATAATACGTTTGTTGCTTATTTTTATGCATATCTTCATTTTATCTATGTTTTGACGTAACTTTTGTTCAGAAACGATTCAAATTTTTCCTGCACAAATCCGAGTTACTTTACATTTGGATCCGCCGCATCGCCCGAGGAAATTTACTCAACAGTGGTTGACTGCTGCATGGTAGCGTGCCATTCGTCAATATTTTGTTATAAAGTAAGTTTTTGTTAATTTTAGCTTTTACCCTTCAACATTTAGTATTGACACTTACAACCCTTCGGCTTTTTTAAACACTATATAATCACTTTCTTTTAAGTAAGTTTTTGTTTATTTTAGCTTTTACCTTCAACATTTAGTATTGGCATTTACAACCCTTCAGCTTTTTTAAAAACTATATAATCATTTTTACGTGCTTATATTTATGTACATCTCGGTATAAATTCAAGTTAATTACCTTTTTTGTCATTTAGTAAGTTTTTATTTATTTTAGTCTTTACCCTCCAACATTTAATATTGTCAGTTACAACCCTTCAAATTTCTAAAAACTTTATAATCATTTTTATGTGTTTATATTTATGTACGTATTGGTATAAATTTAAGTTGAGTACGTTCTTTGAAAATACGTAGGTTTAGATATAATACGTTTTTTTTGCTTTTTTTGTTTTACTGTTTTAGTTTATCTACGTTTTGCCATAAATTTTGTTTTAGAACAACACGTATAAAATAAAATATGTTTTCATAAGACTATACAAATTCAGCTTACTTTACCTTTCGTTTCCACCGCAACGAGCGGTACCATTTTAACTTAAAAAAACATAATTTATACTTTTTTTGTGTGTCGGTTTAAGTTTAGGTTGGTGTTCGATATAAATTTCTTTCGCAAAAAACCCGAGCCATGTATAATGCATTTTTGTGCTTAGTTTTATGTACGTCTTTGGTTTATCTATGTTTTGACGTAACTTTTGTTCAGAAACGGTTCAAGTCTTTACTGCACAAATCCAAGTTACTTTACATTGGACCCGCCGCATCGCACGGAGAAATTTACTAGTTATTATTATTATTATTATTAACAAAGACTAAAGATCAAATACAAATAAAATTAACATACAAAACGTACAAACTAAAGGAAAAGCCAAAAAAACGCGATGACATTTTCGTAAATACTTGGTCTTCAAAATTACTCTACAGGATCATTTGTAGAGTGATTTTGGTATCGTAGAGTAATTTTATAAAATGTTCTTGTAGAGTAATTTTGATCTTTTGTAGAGTAATTTTGTAAATTGTTCTTGTAGAGTAATTTTGTAAAGAGAAAAGTGCCCGGATAGTCCCTGTGGTTTGCTCATATTTCACCTTTAGTCCTTACATTTTCAAAATTACAGCTATAGTCCTCAGTTTTGGCAAATTCGTTCTCGGATAGTCCCTAGCGTGGATGAAGGTTAATTTTCTCAGTTAAGTGTGTGTGAAATTACCTAAATGCCCTTGCTAATAAAGAAGACAATAAAAGAAATTTAAAAAATGTGGGACCCAACTTCAGCAACCCACCCTTTCCATCTTCTCCCTCTTTCTCAGATCTCAAACACACCACACTGCATCTCTCTGCCATTCCCACAAACCCCACCGCCATAAATCACCTCGATATAACGGTTCAAGTGTTCCCGGTTAGTAATTCAATTCTGTGAAATTAGCTTGTTAATTGTTTATTAGAACGAATCAAGTCATCAAAAACATACAACACCAACCAGTTTTTGTCCGATTTTAATGACTTACAGGTTTGATGTCGTTATAATCGGAATTGGTGGTTGGAAATTAAATGTAGGAACTAGCTTGATTTGATGTCATTATAATCGAACTTGGTGGATCGAAATCAAAAACTTACAACACCAACCTTTGAAATTAGTTTGATTTCACCAATTATAATGACTTACAGGTTTGTTGTAGCGGACATGATGACGGTGGAGTTGGTGCCGGGGGTTATGGGGTTGCCGGAGGTGGCAGGAGTCAACGGTGGGCCAGGGGATTTGGAGGACGTAGTTGAAGTTCATTCGACAATGGGTTGAATTGGGTGAAGTAGTTAAATTGGTGGGTGTGTGTGAGAGGGTTGATGGTGAAAGTGAGAAGAGTGTGAAGATGGTGATGGTTATGAAAGATTCATTTCTAAATGTTGGATTTTGTTAGGGATGGGGAGTATTGCGGAGCTGTGGTGGTGGATGGGATGGCCACGGTGGAGGTGATGCAACAGTTGGCAGGTGGGTGGTGGTGGTGAATGGTGGTGGTGGTGGTTGTGAAAGGTGGATGGTGGTGAAAATGTGGAAGATGAAGTGAATGGGTTGGGTAATGGGTCCCACATTAAAAATTTAAATACCAAGTTTTTTTCTTTTTAGCTTTTTAGGATAATTTATCAGTAAGGGCATTTAGGTAATTTCACACACACTTAACTGAGAAAACTAACCCACATCCACGCTAGGGACTATCCGAGAACGAATTTGGCAAAGCTGGGGACTATAGCTGTAATTTTGAAAATGTAAGGACTAAATGTGAAATCTGAGCAAACCACAAGGACTATCCGGGCACTTTTCTCTTTTGTAAAATGATCTTGTAGAGTAATTTTGTTAGCATTTAGTTATGGGGTTTAGCTTTATGGTTTAGTTTATAGCTTTTAGTTTTGGGAGGGGGTTAGGTTTTTTTAGGTGTTTGGGTGGGTGTGGTTAGGTTTTTTTTAAGGTTTTTAGAGGGTAGGGTTAAGTTTTTTTTTATGGGGGGGGGGGGGGGGGGGGGGTTTGATTTTTTTGATCAAAATTACTCTACAAGAATATTTTATAAAATTACTCTACAAGATCAAAATTACTCTATAAGAAAATTTTACAAAATTATTCTACCAGAACGTTTTACAAAATTACTTTACAAGATCAAAATCACTCTACAAATGATCCTATAGAGTAATTTTGATAAGTACCATACGACAAATATTTACGAAAATGTTACCGCGTTTTTTTGTCTTTTCATTTAATTTGTATGATTTGTATGTTAAATTTATTTGTACTTGAATTTTATTCTGTTAATAAAATAAAACATTAATAAAATAAAACAGTAAAAAGACATGTGACATGATTATGCGTAAAACAGGCACGTGTGACGTACATATTTCCATATTCGATCCGAAAAAAAAAAACTACCAGGCCCAAGGGTATAATCACTCGGGCCAATAAAAGATCACCCGTTTAATCGGGTAGGGCTCCAAAGTTTTCCCAATTACCTCAACTGAACCCCTGTTCCTCATCTCAACCACCGTCAATTTCGCTCCTCCGCCACCGGCAAAACTCTCCGCCGCCGTCGGCGCACACAATTTGTAACGTACTTCTCATTCTCTATCTTTATATTTTTTGTAACATTGAATTTAGGGTTCTTGATTCGAATATGTTTTGAAACTTATATCTTCAACGATTCGAATTTAGATTCGTGAAATTGAGGCTCCGTAGAATTAAAGTTATGATTCAATTGTCAAAATTAAACATGTTTGATCTTTTGTGTGTGTGTGTGTGTGTGTTTTTTTTTTTTTAATTTTGGATTTTTGGATTGTGCAGGATGTATCCCTCTAGAGGGAATACCAACTATGGGCAGCAGCAGCAGCAACAACAACAGACTTATTCTGGTCAACCTGCTTATGGTCAAAATGTGAGATTTTTTTTTTTTAAAATCATAATCTTGACTTTTATGTGTAACTGTCCTTGTTCTTGTTACAATTTGTGTGGTGTATTGACTTTGGATAGGAACACGTGAAAAAAGTATTTAGTTTTTAGGGCATTAAATTGAAGATATGATTTTTTAGAATTAAAGATAATTCTGGGCATGTTGTGACATAAGATTGTTGCACACAATTAAAGGATAAATTTACTTGTTTTGTGACTGTTTGATGACAAATCTTGGTGCACGCGTTCTGTCCTATATATGTGTCAACTACTGCTTATCAGTTATCATAAAGAGCATTGCACCTAAGATTGCTTAAGAAATCTCATGAAAACACATGAAAGAGAAAGAACTCAACTTTCTGAATGAACTATTAATGATAAGCTTAGGCGATTACAGCCAATGCATACACAAGTAATGATAAATGTACCTACCAGTTACTCTAAAGGTGATAAGGAGTTGCTATTAAAAACTGGTGAACAACTGTTAAAAGTATTATAAGTCTCAACAGTCTTTATAAACCTTAATAATTTATCCGTACATTAATCAGAAATTTTGTTAAGATGATAGTACGGACAATACTTAAACTTGTAGCTGAATAAAATCTTATTGATCCTGCTACTTGACCTTTATATTGCAATTCTCGTCATATATGAAACATCAGTAGAAAGAAAATTGATTTCATGATTCGTTAGGAACTTAGGATAGATTTGATCACAAAATGTTAATAATTTGCATTAAGATAACATAGATTTGTAAGCTGGAGCAATATAGCAAAGCCAAAAAGTCCATTTGTGTGATGAAATGTGCAACTTTGCTATCAGCTTGATTTACATCACTGACTTGTTTTATATGGGTGAAGATGGGGTCTGATGGTGGGGCCTCTCAGTTGTCAATGACATCGCGACATGCAGCCATGTTAGCTGGTCATCCATCTGCTGGAGCTCATTATGGTGGTCAATATACTTCTGTGTATGGCTCAGCGGGACTCAGCACTGCTCTACAGGTCAGTCAGCATCATATAAAGGATTTTCATATACCAAACGTGATGGTATGTGAACTCTATGTTTACTTTTTCAGACTCCTGGTGCAAGTGCTAAAGGATCTGGACCATCTGGTTTGGAAAGTCGGACCGCTTATGGTTCAACCAGGCAAGAGTCACCAGGGGATAGGCGCCCGTATTCCGTTCATGATTCACAAAACGAGCCAACTGCCCGGTTTGCTGGCTCGGTTGCTTATGGTCATCATCAACATCAGGTTCTTTTAATCATATTTTTTTTGTTTTATAGGAAACTTTTGTCTTGTTTACTCTCTGTGATATATATGGTTTTCTGTCTATTATATATATATTGAAATAGGGTGACATATATGATCGCCTGGATGCTGCGTCAGCACTTAGGAAAGAATTGATGCAGGCTCAGACACTTCAATCGTCTTCTGTTGAAGGGAGTTCTAGGTAACAGATCTCATATGATGTATGCACACTAATTTCTGTTAGTTTAGTACTGTTGTTTTTTGCTTCTTTTTCGGCAACTTTATACTAGAGGTAACAATTTCGAATCATTCACCTATGAATTGTTGATTTGGTCATGTGGTCGTGTTATTTTCTTATCAAAGAATGAGGAGCGAGAGACGTATCTAATGCTGATGCATGACTTATCACTTTCTAGACAGTAGTATTGAAGAAAGATGTTAATAATTTGATATGTTATAACCACTAAGTAGCAAAAAAACATTTCTGGCAGACAAGCTGATTATCTAGCAGCAAGGGCGGCGGCTAATGCTCGTCACACGGGTCAAGAACTTCTGTCGTATGGTGCAAGAATCGATCCCGATCCTAACACGTTATCAATGATAACCGGTCTATCACATCGCGCACAACATGCCCCATCAATATTAGGGGCAGCCCCGGCCCCGGTTTTGGCTCCACGAAGAGACGTGGATGATCTTGTGTATGCTCATAGCTCTGCTAATCCTGGTTATGGTGTTAGCCTGCCACCTGGCCGGGACTACGGTTCACGAAAGGGTCTTCATAGTTCAACCCTTGACCCAGATTACATGGCACGTGCTCGTGAACTTGATCGAAGAGACGAAGAACGCCGTAGGGAACTTTTACGGGAAAGGGAAAGGGAAAGGGAACGGGAACGGGAACGAGAAAGGGAAAGACAGCGAAAGAGGGAAAGGGAACGGGAACGCATACGTGAAAAGGAGAGAGATAGAGAAAGAGATAGGCGTGAACGGACCCCACCAAAAACATCTAGGGATCGGCGGGAATCACCACATAGGTGGCTTTTGTTCCTTAATTTGCGTCTGCTATAGTTTTGTTTTGCAGCCTTCATGAGTAAACGCTAATTTTGTATTCTGTTATCCTGAAGGCGTCGTTCACCTGTCAAAGCAAAACGAAGAGATTATGTATGCAAGGTAACAAAAGGAACATTAGAGCTATCATTATAAGTTCCTCGTCTTTGTAATCATTCCCATTCGCTTCAATCTTTCGGTACCTAATTCACTTATGTTACAATGCACCGGTTGCCATTCATCTTTTGACAATGCACCTTTTGCCATTTCTTTTGTTGATAATGCACCTTTTCCTGTTCTTTTCTCGCTCATCTGTCTTTGGAACCCCTTTGATTCAATTTCGTATCTCATGGGATTCTTGTGGGGTTTTATATCATAACCTTTCGGTGATATTGTGGGCTACTGCATTCCGAATTATCTTCATTTTTGGGTTCTTATTAAGACTTGAGCTCTAATGAGGCATACATCACTTGAGTTTTTGTGGACACATGCGTGGCTAAATTGTCAATGGTTTCAAATTTAAAAGACACGATTTTCTGATTTTCTCGTATATTTGTATTTGATGGTTTAAGTGCAATTTTTGCAGGTTTATTCATCCAATTTAGTAGACGTGGAGAGGGGTTATCTGTCTATTGATAAGCGATATCCCAGGCTGTTTACTTCTCCGGAATGTTCCAAGGTACGTCATGCTTGTAGATCAGTTACTTATCATTCCCTCTATTTGACAACCGCTTAAACGCTAAATTCTTGCAGGTGATTGTTAATTGGCCAAGGGACGATGTTAAAGTTTCTTTGAATGTCCCTGTTAGGTATGTTTAAATGTTCTTATTGCAATAATATCATTCATTATGAATCGCAGTTGACAATACTCATTTGTTAAGAATTGAACTTCTGTTCAATAGTGTTTTTAATCTATGGAAACTTATGTTTGTACTTCAAAATGTGACTGAGGATTTATAAACGATAACGATCTGTTGTTACTTGTTACTGTAAAACAGTTTTGAGCATGATTTTGTTCAAGTTGATGAGGAAACTCATGAGAAAGAAGCATCGGCCGTAACAATGATGGATAATCCTTTAAAATCAGACTATGGAAGTATTCGGTGGAATGCAAAGGTGAGCTTTTTAATGAAATAATGTGTATAAGTATACCATAACAATAAAATACTGTAAGTATCATATGCATGATAATGTTGTTTCATATTTGATTTGTTGTTTTCAGGTGATATTGATGAGTGGGCTTAGCCCAAATGCTTTAGAGGAGCTCTCATCTGAAAGAGATTACGAAGACCGAATTCCCCATTTTTGCAATATGCTTCGATTTGCGTGTCTTAAAAACGGGAATTCGTTGATCGCAATTGGAGGCTTGTGGGAACCTTCTGATGGCAACGATCCTTCAGTTGAAAAGTCAACACTGGTTCAAACGGCTATCAGGTTCGTTTTTGCATGTTAATTCTTATCTTTACAAGTCCTCTTTTTTTTAACAAATAAAGAATTTATATCGTGTAGGCATGCCAAAGACATCGCAGGACTAGATTTAAAGAGTTGTCAGCATTGGAATCCTTTTCTTGAGGTAATAATAATATAGTTGTTTTGTATGTTGCTTTTAGCATTGAACTCTAATGATGTTTTTTATGTTTGTAGATTCATTACGATCGAGTCGGAAAAGATGGGCTTTTTAGCCATAAAGAGGTCACTGTTCTCTATCTTCCCGATTTATCAGATTGTTTACCTTCGGTAGATGCTTGGAGGGATCAGTGGCTTGCCAACAAGAAAGCAATTGCTGAGAGAGAACGTCTGCATGCTCTTAAAGGAGAGGTATACAGTTTTCTATATTACATGCAGTGAAAAATTAAATAGAAAAAAGAAAATAGAACCGAACCACTTGTAGAAGAAAACTAAACCTTTTGTAAGGTGTTATCTTAAAGTAAAACTAATATTTTTTATCTGTTTTATGTAGATCTCCCGTGAAAAAAAGGAAGGCTTGAAGGGTAAGATTTCTATATATTTTGGAGTAAAATGCCATTTTCGTCCCCGAGGTTTTGCGAGTTTTGCGACTTTTGTCCAAAGGTTTGTTTCTCCGTATCTGGATCCAAAAGGTTTGAAATCTTGCCATTTTCATCCGGATCATTAACTCCATACATATTTCTCCGTTAAGTCAGGGGCATTTCTGTCCTTTTTATTAACTTTAAGGACAATTCTGTCCTTTTCCTATTATGTAAAAAGACCGAGTACCCCAGAAAAAGACCGAATTCCCAATAAGTTAATAAAAAAGATGGAAATACCCCCGACTTAACGAAGAAAGATGATGGAGTTAACGAGCCGAATGAAAATGGCAAGATTTCAAACCTTTTGGATCCAGATGTGGAAAAACAAACCTTGTACAAAGTCGCAAAATTGACCAAACCTCAGGGACGAAAATGGTATTTTACTCTATTTTTTTTGCTTTTATGCAAGTGTCAAGAACTGAGATTTTATATCAATTGTCGCAGACACCGAATCTGAGAAATCCAAAGATGTGAAGAAGGATTCAACACCAGTAAACAAGAAAGCTTCTGGATCCTCCGGGCCGGCATCAAAAGTCTCTGCAAAGTCGAAAGGAAAAGTAAAGGAGTCTGGAAAAGAGGGAGTTGAAAGCAATGCAGAAACTGAGACGAAAGTTGAAGGAAATGATTCTGAAAATAAGAAACCGGTAGAAGTTGCTGCGGTCCAGAAGACCGGTAGTGGAAAGAAGAAAATAATAAGAAAAGTTGTAAAAAAGAAGGTTGTTGGAAAAGATGATAAACCAGAAAACGCAGCCGAAAAAAGTGACGCATCAGATCCTAAAACGGCGGAAGAGACAACTACTGCCAGTACAAACTCAGAGGCTGCTGGTCAAGAAGAAAAGTTAACTGAATCTCCTGCTGTGAAGAAGACTTTTACAAGAAAGAAAGTTACCAAAAAGGTCCCTGTTAAGAAAACCGTTAAGAAAGAAGACGAAGGGACACAATCTGAGGTCACACCAGTTAAAGAGCAAGATATTTCTGAAAATAATCCCAAAGTTGTCACTGTTAAGGAAGAAAACGAGGGGACACAGTCTGAGGCGACACCCATTAAAGAGCAACAGATATCTGGTGCCGGTGGTGCGAGCGGGAAGAAAACTGTTAAAAAGAAAATAATAAAAAAGGTTGTGAAGAGAAAAGTAGTAGCGAAGAATGCTAACAATAAAGATAACATTGTAGAGGAAGCAGGAATAACTAGCATAGAGCAAAGTGCACCATTAGTCAACCCGGAAAGTGAAGTCAAACTGGAAGTCAATGAGTCAGCTTCAAGCAAGGATGCGGGCATTCTAGATAATAATGATAACAAAAAAGAAAACGATCAAGTAATGGATGAGAATAAAGCTAAAGTGGATAGTGGTTCTTTGTCCAAAACGAAGGTTAATAACGGAAATAATGAAAACTTAAAAGATGTTGAGAAATCCAAAGAGGGGAAGGTGAAGAAAGAAAAGGGTGGTGAAACTGAGTCAAAGGGCAAGGAGGTCAAAGAGGAGATTCCTCGGCATCCCGGGTTGTTTCTCCAAACAAAAGGGAGCAAAGATTCTAAAGTACGTGGCTTTTTTCACTATGATTTTCTTTTAATGAAATGCTTTTTAACCATATTGTCATTCTCTGTGGCAGCTGCGTTCATTGTCACTCTCGCTGGATTCGCTTTTGGGTTACGATGATAATGACATTGAAGAATCAACATTTGAGGTATGTCGTTTACACAATTGATGACTATTTTATTGAATCTTCTCTTAAGCCCAAATAGTTTTTTGTTACCTCGGTTAAAAATGCATTTTCTTTTTCATGACAGTTGTCTTTATTTGCTGAAGCTTTTTATGAAATGCTTCAGTATCAAATGGGTTCTCGGATTTTAGCATTTCTCCAGGTTGGTTTGATTTATATGATTCCACTTCATGATTTATGCAGTAACTGCTCTCATTTACCTTATTTATGGTAGGGGTGTTAAAAAAATCCGGATCCGAAACCGAATTCGAAATATATCCGAAAATCTGTATCCGAAATATCCAAAATATAATATGTCCGAAAATCGGATAATCTGAAACTTCGGATTCGGATGTGGATTTCTAAAAAGTTCGGATAATCGGATTATCCGAAAACTAAAAACAAAATAGTAAAAAGATTAGTAAATAAGCGAATTCGGATGTGGATTTATGAATGTTTTTTGTTTTCAATGTTTGTAGTTTACTAAATTGAATACAAGTTTCGTTTTAATCTATGCACGAAACAAAATTTTTTATTTTTGTTTATAAATTCAGATATACGTTTAAATATCCAAATTCTTACTTTTGGATATCCGGATATGGGTTTGGATATTAATATTCACTATTCGAATTTTTCAATTTTCGGATATCCGAAAACCAGGTAATCTGATCTTGAACACCCTAATTTCTTATGTACTGCAGAAATTACGGATCAAATATGTGGCTAAAAGAAACCAAAAGAAGAGACAGTTAGAAGAAGCTTCTGAGAAGGAAAAGGAGAAAACACTTGCTAAGCGTGCAAAAACTAACGATTCCAAAGTGGAAAGCAAATCAGTTACAACCGAAACACAGGAAGAACATAAAGAGGATGGGAAAAATATTGCTGAGGTGGAAACGGTTGTTACCGAGAAGGTAGAAAATGTGAAATCAGAAGGTAATGAGGATATGGATGAAGATCCGGAAGAAGATCCAGAAGAAGATGAAGATATGATTGACGGAACTGAAAATCCGAAAAACGAACAAGAGGCGAAAAAGAAAGAGAACATTGACAAGGAACTTTTACAGGCATGTTCTCTTCAATTCATATTTTGTAATATTTACATAGTTTTCTTTAATTAATCAAACACTTTTGCTGGCCGATTCTGAAACAGGCTTTCAGGTTTTTTGACCGAAATCGAGTTGGTCACGTCAGGGTAAGTCAAGTTCTTGTTTAATAGTTAAATTTTTAAGTTTAAATAATTAATTTTAATATTTAAGTTTAATGTATTATTAGGTTGAAGACATGCGGTTGATCATCCATAATTTGGGGAAATTCTTGTCCCATAGAGATGTCAAGGTTAGAATCTAACTACCAACATAATATAAAGAAAAAGATAAAAAAGTTATGAAAGTTGCAGTTTTTGACTTGTATTTTTGTGGTAGGATCTTGTGCAAAGTGCGTTGTTGGAAAGCAATACTGGGAGGGACGACCGCATATTGTACAATAAGCTTGTGAGGATGGACATCTGAAAAACAAGATGTTAGATAGTTCTCCGTTTTTTAATTATGAAGACGGTTTCGATGCTTGTTATTAATTTTGTACTGATGAAAACCATAATAATACTTTTGAATTTTTGTACATCTTTATGTATTGTAGTCTTTCATGATCTTGCCAAATGGAAGCAAGTAGTATTGCTCTTGGTATATTGCTTGCGACCAGAAACATGTTATGTTTACGTAGTGTGCTTCTGTTTTTATCAAGTTGCCTTCTATAGTTTATAAAATATTATATGGGGATCGGTAAAATGAGAACCACTTTCAACCGTTAGTTCTTTGAGATGGATGGATAAGATTAAAACTAATTAAACCATTATAAAATTATTTTTGTCTTATTATTTTTTAATATTTTAATTTCAAAAGGGTATTTAAGTAAATTTGCTTTTTTTTGTCTTATTATACTTGTATTTTTTTATTACCTTTTTTTGTTTTATTATATTAATTATTATTTATTAAAAATCAGGTTTTTTATTAAAAATATTTTAAAATTAAATATTTTGATAAAAAAAAGTTTTTCAAGATTTTTTTACACCTAAATTTGCGTGCCGTTTTTTACGCCCAATTTTTGCGCGCCGTTTTTTACGTCCGGTATTACGCGCTGTTTTTTTACTTTTTTTACGCTACGCGTCGATATAAAACTTTTTTACGCACGGTTTTAAACTTTTTTTACACGCCATTATAAAGTTTTTCGTACGCGCGGTTTAATTTTTTACGCACGATTTTAAACTTTTTTTACGCGCAAGTCTAAAAGTTTTTTACACGCGGTTTTAAATTTTTTTACACGCCGATTTAAAACTTTTTTTACGTGTGAATTTAAACTTTTTTTACATGCCGGTATGGAAACTTTTTTTACGCGTGGTTTTAAACTATTTTTACGCGCCGGTTAAGTTTTTTTACGCGCGGTTTTAAACTTTTTGTATGCGCCGGTTTAAAATTTTTTTTACGCGCAGCTTAAACTTTTTTTACACGCCGGTATAGAAAATTTTTTTCCGCGCGGTTCTAAACTTTTTTTACGCGCCGGTATAAAATTTTTTTCGCGCGGTTTTAAACTTTTTTTACGCGCCGGTTTAAACTTTTTTACCGTTTTAAACTTTTTTTACCTCTGTTTTTATAACTTTTTTTACGCGCTGGTTTAAACTCTTTTTGACGCGTGGTATAAACTTTGTATACGCCCCGGTTTTGAAATATTTGTTTTGCCGGTTTAAACTTTTTTACGACCCGGTTTTTAAAACATTTTTTACGCTCCCCCGTTTCAAAACGAACTCACCCAAAAATCACGACTCAAATAGATGTCCTAGATAGGTTGATACTTATCATCATCGACTTATAAAAACCAACAACAAAAATTTACCGGCACCACCGGATGAAACAAAGACCACCGGCACCACCGACTGAAACAAGTTTTTGCGTACGGTGTCGCGTGTGAACTTTTTACGTATGTAAACTTTTTACACCCGCGTTGTTAATTTTTTACAGGTGTCGTAAAAGGTTTGCAAAATAGTTTTTACGGGTGGCGTAAAAGGTTTGCAACAAACTTTTTACACCCCGTTGTAAATTTTTTACGCACGTGTTAAAAAAATTTAAACCTTATTTACGTCCCGGTTGTAAAAGTTTTTTAAGCTACGATTGTTTAACTAGGCATATGTATGTAGGTTTTGCAAAAAAATTACGTAAAGCGTCACCTGTTTAACTAGGGGTCGACTGCGAAAATTTTGCGCATGGCGTAAATTTGCCTAATTATTTACATACAACATTGAAAACTAGTTATAGGCTACTTTTACGCCCCTGTTAAAAAACAAATGAAACTTTTTTTCGCCCATTGTAAATTTTCATGCGATGTAAAAAATATTCACAAGTGTTTTTATTAAAAAAAAGAGATTTGAACCGAAAATTACCAATTGAAGTGCCCCGTTTCTAAGTTTGGATAAATGAGCTTACGCCCGGTAAAATATTCCAAAAAGAAGTGTTATAAGGGGGCATACCCCCGAAAACTCCTACAGAGGACACCACCGAAACAAGCTTCGGGAACCTCCAAAACGAGAAATAAATACTACACCTACTAAGAACGACAAGTAAGTAAACATACAAAGTAGGAAAAGTATTATATTCTACCCAGATACTAAGGCCTAAAACTGAAAGAGCAAACAGGCTTCACACCCACTTGGGCCCAACCTCAAACAGGCCATCTTTGGTATAGAAAACACGCTTTGGGGCCATAATCTGGGTCACTTTAACAAACAGACGGGCTGATGGATGGCTTACAACACCTGGGCCTTCAGAAAAGCATACACCACCACATTCATAACCCAATGTCTGCTTCCACAACCAAACCCAACAAAATTTTGAACCCAAATTTGGGAAAATCACATATTTAAAATTATTAATCCTATTTCTGTGATAAAATCGAGTACCTTATTCTTAAACATTCTATTAACCCTATTTCTTTATTTCATAACCATAACTACATTGCAAATCTTCCAATAACAACCCTAAAAATTTCAATACAAAAAAGAATACCTAAGATAAAAACAAATAAAAACCCTTAATTTTTAACACAAAAGAATCACCTGGGATGAAAATCTTTCATATCTGGAACATTTAACGGCTGAGGACGGTGGCGTAGTGGTTGTTGACAGCGGCGTCTTCATGAACAGCTGCTTGGTTTGTTACGTCGTAAATATCAACTTTGTCAGAGTTGGGGAAAATCTGACCGGAGGGATGTGAGTCGTCGGAGAAGCTGCTTGGTTTGTTGTTCAGCAACATCAACATGGATCTGCGATTTGAGGTGTTGTTCAACAACATCAAACATGACTGGATGGTTGTGATTCTCCGGAGAAGCTCCCCGGGTATTCGCCAAAGCCGGAAGTTCTCTGTACCGTCTCCTTCGTCACCCTCCCTAGCGTAGCGTTGCCGCCCTTGTTGAACCGTCACTAGATGCCACCATCACCCCTCATCTCTAGTTGTAGAGAATTCTTAGACGTCACGCATCCGAACCACCGTCCGCCTCATCTTCACCAACCGACACCAAAACACCACCATCCCTTACCACACTCACCTCTTTCTCAATTTCTTTGATATTTCTTCCGATGTTCAGATCATCAAAACAAAGAAAGTGGAGAGAGAATGAATTTCGGTTTTTCCAGATCTTTGAATTTGATGAGAGAGAGTCTGTTATGATAAAACATATACTGTAAATTTTGAATGGAAGAGAGAAGATTTAGAAAATAGGAGAGAGAGTGAGGGTCTTGGAAGTTGGGATTGTCAGGTTGTTGGGGAATTGGGATTAGGTTAAATTACTAGAATACCCATTCTTTTAAAATATGAAATATGGTGAGGTGTTATATTTTAATTGGTTAAGGGTGGTTTTTACGGTTCTCGTAACTGGGAGTGGTTCTCCCCTGAACCTAGAGATGGGTATAATCGGGTTTTATTATTACCCGGAACCGGTTCTAACCTGGAACCGGTTCTGCTCGGATGTCATTGGAACCGGGTATGGTGTGGAACCGGGTCCAGTTCCTACCCGGGTTCACACCCAAGAATATGGAACCGTGTAGAACCGGGTACGGGTATTATGGAACCGGGTATGGTGTGGAACCGGTTCCTGTGTGGAACCGGTTCCTGACAGTCGAAAATCTGATTTTAACTGTTTAGAACCGGTTCCTGACAGTCGAAAATCTGACTTTTACTGTTTAGAACCGGTTCCTAACAGTAAATCCTGACTTTTACTGTTCAGAACCGGTTCCTGACAGTCGAAAAATCTGACTTTTACTGTTCAGAACCGGTTCCTGATAAAAAAGTTACCGTTATAACCGGTTCCTGATAAAAAATGTTACCGTAGAACCGGTTCCTGATAAAAAAATGTTACCGTTGGGAACCGGTTCCTGTTCGTCGAAATCGGTTTTTTTATATAAACCCCTCCCTACTTACCATTTCAACTTACAAACTCACCATCATCAACTTACAAACTCACCATCATCAACTTACAAACTCAATCATCTTCTCAAAAATCTTGCAAAATACCTATGGCAAGCAACGAACGAGTTGTTACTGTCTTAGAGACGAAAAGAAACCCAGCTATATGGAAGAATTTTGATCTCTGTTTAATGTCCGACAGCCACGAGATGGCTAGATGCAAAGCTTGCGGAAAATTTATGAAGGCCGCAGCCAACTCAACCCTTAAGAAACACACTGAGCGGCATTGCCCAGTGACGAAGGCAAAGAAAAATGAGACGGGAGAAGGTTCCGGCACCGGTTCTTCCAATGTTTGATGTAACCCGTTTGGTTTGGTGTTTTAATAAAGTTTGTGTAATGTTTCTTTCTATTGTGTTTGTTATTTTTGTGTTTCTTTCTATCGTTAGTCTCCACTTTTTCGGCTATAACCGGTTCCAAAGGTAACATTTTAACGGTATAACCGGTTCCTTCTTGAACTTCATTTCCGGGTACTGATGGAACCGGGTACAAGTGAAACCGGGTACGGGTAGGAACCGGGTACGGGTAGGAACCGGTTACTACCCGAGTCAAATGGTAAAATTGTGGAACCGGGTTGGAACCAACGGGTATTTTGAACCCGGAACCGGTTCTACTTAATGTCGGGTAGGAACTGAAACCGGTTCCAGTTCGGTTCGGGTTCGGAACCGGTTTTTATGCCCATCTCTACCTGAACCGGATCATATATATATATATATATATATATATATTATAGTAGAGGGTTCAAGTGATAATAAATTTTTTTAAGAATAAAAAAGAAGAACTTTCAAACAATAAAAATACTTCATTTTAGTTCATTTAATTTTTGTATTTAATATTAGTGTAAGGGTATATTAGTAAAATTATATATATCATTAATTGTTAGTCTTCCTATTAAATAGCTAACTACATTAAATTTGTAACTTATTTAAAAAAACTAAAAATAAAAGAATATTAATTTTAAGTGTTGGATACATTACGAGGTGTGTAGGATGAATTACGAACTATGTAGGATAAATTTCAATATATGTAGGATAAATTTCAAAACGTGTAGGACAAATTTTGATGTGTGTAGACAAATTTTTTTTGTGTGGAGGATGATAGTCTTTATTACTAATTAATTAGTCAAAGATAATAATTAATGAAAAGAGAGAAAAACTATTTAATGATTTACAATTATACCCTTTGTTCTTTTTCTTCTCAATTTATTTTTCTTCTCAAATGAACCTTACCCTAATATATATATATATATATATATATATATATACACACGTAGAGGGTTATGTACAAAGTGTGAGAAGTGTAAGAAATATTGTGGAGATCACATGTGTCCTCAATCTTAATTAATTCAAAAGGGTAAACATGTAATTTTTTCATTAATTTAATTAATTGATAACCTTTCATAACCGTCACCCTTCAATAACCGCCACCCATTGATTCTTCGAATGGTGTTTTAAACTTGCATTCATGGTGTTTTAAACTTGCGTCCAGTATGTGTTCTTCGTATGGTGTACAAAGTGTGAGAAGTGTGAGAAATATTGTGGAGATCACATGTGTCCTCAATCTTAATTAATTCAAAAGGGTAAACATGTAACTTTTTCATTAATTTAATTAATTGATAACCTTTCATAACCGTCACCCTTCAATAACCGCCACCCATTGATTCTTCGTATGGTGTTTTAAACTTGCATTCATGGTGTTTTAAACTTGCGTCCAGTATGTGTTCTTCGTATGGTGTTTTAAACCTGCAGTCCAGTATGTCTTCTTCGTATGTTCTTCGTATAGTATTTTAAACATGCATTCATGGTGTTTTAAACCAGCAGTGCAGTATGTGTTCTTCGTATGATGTTTTAAACATGCATTCATGGTGTTTTAAACATGTAGTCCAGTATGTGTTATTCGTAATTTTTTTTCTATATAAATATAACAATATGGTACTCATATCGAAGATAAAAAAAACTCGTTAATATGATGTAATTTATTTTTAAAAAAACATTACGTATAAAAAGTTATTGACGTTCAAAAAATGGCTGGAAATTACATATGCATTAAAGTTGATGGCGGTTTCTTTTATTTAAAAATACAATATTAAAAGACACTATTACCCCTAATCTAGCCAAATTAGTCAAAAAAAATAAAACATAATTTACATTTTAAGCCTCTCTTGATCTCAACCATTAACTACAAGATCTAAGGGCTTAAAACACTTCTTACATTTCTCACAAAACCACCCTTTTTAACATTAACGTTACCCTATATATATATATAAGTGTTACAATGACAACAGCAAAATCTGATAATTCCAAAAGCGATATTACTGTAGCGTTTACTTTTCATACATTGGCATCATGCAGGCAGACAGATCCGTTCTCGGAAGGAAAAAGAAACCATACCGATTCTAGCGTTAACCATGCGGATAAACAGTGTAGATTGTTTGAACAATAGTGAGTGCGAAGAGGAGGACCGCTGCAAGAACCGACAAGATCGCCCATGGGCTCCTAAAATACGTGTGTATAAGATTTGCACGCCACTCGTTCCATGGTTTCGTGCAGTAATTATGAACCTGTTTATGAACCACATCTAGTGCACTATCTGGATCCAAAGTGATATCCTTCGACAACGAGTTAAACAGTTTAGCGACTGCCTTATCACTACCAATAGCATTTTGAATTATACCTTGCGAATGCAACAGACTAACATCTTTTGCATGATCAATGATGTTATCCATGAAGAATATGTAAGAAGTCACCTCGTTTCCAGCCCCAACATGGAGACGCTCAAACGCTATCAGGTTCAGATACAACGATTCGGTTGCATCATCCACCATGACTGGAGGAAGTGTGAGGACACCACCTTTGAATGATATGCCTTTTAGGCTTCTTGTTTTGGATTTTTTAAAGTGGATTCCTGCTTCGTATAGTTCTGTTGCTGATCTAACGATTTCACCGCCTTCTTGGATGACTAAATGGTGGTATGATTTGGTGACGGTTTTCTTCTTGTGACGCGGGTTCTCCCATAGTAGGCTCCTTCGGTACACATCTAGGGGATGCAGGGTTCTCCCCATTTTCGTGATTCGAGAGTAGGGAGAGCAGAACTTTTGCACCATTTTGTTCACGCATTCCTCGTCATGCTGCAAATTGATTTAGTCAACTGTCACGCATACAATCAAACAACGCATATTCTATCATAACAAGTTAAAGAACATGAGCGTAATGTGTACACATGCATGGGCTTTGATCATGAAAGAGTTAACGAGTCCAGGACGAACCCACAAAATGCTTACACTACTAAAAGATTGACTTTTAGAAACGACAAATCACTGATGAAACAATGATGGGGCCGTCACATAAAAAAATATATATAGCTCTTAAATCCCTATCAGTCAGTCCACAAACTAAACATTGACTTTTTAAATCTAGAAAATGAATATGTATTGTCAATCCACAAAATAAACATTGACTTTTTAAATCAAGAAAATGAACATGTACTTTTTGAGCGAAAATGTTGGCCATGTGGAGATTTCTATGCGAAAAAGCACTTTACGCGGACAAAATAGGGACTCAACATGTGTAATCTTAGTGCGGAAAGTACAAATCTTATGATGGAAAGTCAAAAAAAGTAATGTTTATTCTGTGAGGAAAGTACAAATCCCTATCAGTCAGTACACATCTTAGTGTGGAAAGCACAAATTGTGCAAAATGTCGCTGGCCATTGATTTCATTGTACGAGATGCACAAAGATTTCAAAAAGTAAAGAGTTAAATGCTTGGTTGGTTCCTGTGGTTTGCAAATCTTGTAGACTTGGTCCCAGTGGTTCACTAATTACACACTTGGTCCCAGTAGTTTCAAATTTTGCACTCGGGTGGTCCTTACCACTAACCTTTGTTAGATTTCTCAGTTAAGTATATGCAAAATTACTATATTACCCTTGAAATAATAAAAATAAAAAAATATAAACTGTAGGGGTGGTTTAGATAGAGAGAGGTTGGTGTTCTGATGACCGAATTGATTTTCCGATGATTTGCTCCGATGGTGCAGGTCATGGCTGTAACGGTGCTTTAGCTTCCCCGACGAGCCAATGGTGATGACGTCTGTGGCTTCATTGTAACCCTCAACAAACTGGTTGTATGTTGGTTCTTAAAAAAGACCCAGACTAAAGCAAATTAGATTACGGCGGCGAGTCATAGAATACCGATCTGTGAAGCGGGTGTTACATCGGTAAGCGGTCGTCGGCGAATTAAATGAATTTTTGTAGATAATGAGATATGGTGAGAATTGTTGGAATGAGTAGTGAGTTTGTCCTATTCATTGTTGTTATTGAATTGTTCAGCATAAAATAAATGATTTCAAAATCTGAATAAATTATGCAAATGGGTATTCTTGTTTAATATAAAGCCCCTTTTCTCATGATGGATTGTGGATACACAAGCACCACCTGCCACCACTTCTATTCCTCGTTTTAGATAAGGTTGCATCTGTTCAAACTCAAAAGAGTTCCATCTTAAACCAACATGATCTAAAATTAAATATTCTTGAACTAGGGTTTGACATAAACAGGACTAGAGTCCCGGTGATGGTCACAGGTGTGGTTGGGGTTGGTGGTAACTGGGTGGTGGTTGTCAGCAAGTTAGAGAGACAGGTTGTAGGTTAGAGAGAGAAAGAATACACTGGTGGTAACTGGGTGGTGGTTCATCTGCACCCCGGTCGCCGCTGGACGACACCGGCGAGTCTAGAGTCGCCGCTAAAAGGGGCCACCGCCTCCACCTCTGCCACGAGATGCGGCTGCCGTCGCCGTTAAACGCGGGCACTGCCGCTGCTACAGAGAGATGTCGGTCTCTCTCTCTCTCTCCGTGTCTGGTACACGTCGCCGCACGCCGTGCGCCGCCACCTAAGTGGTGGTGGCCGGCCAGTTTATATTTTTTTATTTTTATTATTTCAAGGGTAATATAGTAATTTTGCATATACTTAACTGAGAAATCTAACAAAGGTTAGTGGTAAGGACCACCCGAGTGCAATATTTGAAACTACTGGGACCAAGTGTGTAATTAGTGAACCACTGGGACAAAGTCTGCAAGATTTGCAAACCACAGGGACCAACCAAGCATTTAACTCAAAAGTAAATTTATTTTTGCATAAAGAGTACACGTGTTAAGTCCCTAGTGTGTCCACGTAGAGTGCATTTTTGCACAAAGATTGACTCATTGACATGTAGAGCATGTTTTTGCACCATGAGTGTATAAGTTCACTATGGCAATTTGAATACTAAATGCATATCTTAGAAAAGTTGACTTTTCATATGTGTATTTTGAAATTTTCCCATGGTGTGGAAGAGTCATGTCTTTGGTAAACTGGTAAAGGCCTTGCCATAGACTTGAGACTCTCTCTTTATATGTATTTGAAAACATGTGAAATGAAATATATGCTTAGAAAAATACATGTCTTGAAATAGAAATCACCTGGTTTGCATTGTTTTCGTCCTTCGTAACAACGACAAGCGTGTTTAGAAGCAACATCGGCAACTGGTTTTCGAGCATGAGCACGTCGCGTTTGAGGTAAGGCAAGATGTAGAGCTTTCCATGGTTGCTGAAAATCGGATCATTCGAAGCATAATCATCAACAACAACATCAGCGGCGTTATCACAATCAACATCGTCAGTAGTCGCTGCATGCAAGATCTCGAGCATAAAACATCCATCCAAAATCATCATCTTCACAAAGCCCATTGTATCTTGATGCCATTTCTGATCCAGTGCACTATATGCATGCTTCAGATACTCCACAACCTCCATCACAGCTTTCACATAGCATTCAAAAGGTTTCTTGTATCTTTTCAGAAAGTGAAGGAGAGCTCGGTGCTTGTTCTCTTCCATGGACTCTAAATTTGGTTCTCCATAATGGTATGGCCCGAATGAGACCGATTGCGGCTTGTAGGCTCTTTTGTTCAGATCGGTTACACATGAGGGCACACGGTAGATCGATCGTTTTTTCCATTGCTCCATTTCTGATGATGAATCACCCATGTTCTCAAGTTCTTGATTCACATTCATCACCCATTCATTTTCTCCCATCTTTTTTTTTTTTAACTTGTACAGAAAATGTGTTGATGGTTTGTGGGTATTGAGTATTTAGTATTGATCTTGTAGAAATTCTTGGTCTCCATTGGTTTCTTTTATCACAGTTGGTGTTGGCTCATGCAGGAAGTAAGAATATAAAGTACATGCAGAAGATCTGCTTTGTTATCTTCTTTTTTTTTTTTTTTTATTAATTTAAGGACAGGTAATGCTTTTATTGGATTCAAAGAGAAGGTGTTCTAAACTTCATATGAAAGCAAAGTTATATATTTTAAGTACGTGCGTTTCTGGATCTTTTCAGTCCAACCTTTGTACTTTGTTGTTACGTACGTAAGAACGGCTTTGTTGTTTATCTAAAGAGGAGCTTTAGATTACCGATTAAATACGATGATTTAGTTGTAGAATTTGGGTTAAATACAATCTGTGTAACTTTTTTTCCATCAACATGTGTGACATGGGACATGGGGAAAATTGGGTGAAAGAATTAGTTTTTTCATTAAGTGGAAAATGTATTTTTTTCTTCTAATTTTGACAATATATATATAGGGTTAGGATACAATAGGAAGTTTCCATCACTAGAAAGGATATGAAGTAATCTTGTCCATCCATTTAGTAATCAAGGGTTAAGATTAAATGAATTAAATTGAACCCAAAAGATGAGGCGCGTGGGTTTTTGTGGGGGCATTCTAGTCAATCCAAGGTAATAGTTTCTCTCTCCTCCAATTCCCCCTCAATTTTTAAACGTTAATAACTCTTTCATACGACATTATTTTTTTTATAAAAATTGCACAAAAAAACGAGCGTTTTTTTATCTTTAAAACGAGTATGCTATTGCTATATTTCGAAAAAAAATTTGAAAACCCAGTTGCGTAAAACGCAATGAAAAAAAGCCCAAAAAGAAAGTGTACTTTTTAAAATGCAATAGACTAAACTCACAAAAAAATGTCTTTTGTAAAACGCAATAGATAAAAAACAGTTTTTTTTTCATTATTTTGTAAAACGCAATGGACAAAAAACACCCAAAAAGTGTGTTTTTCATTCTTTTGTAAAACACAATGGACCAAAAAACACCCAAAAAGTGTGTTTTTCATTATTTTGTAAAACGCAATGGAGAAAAAACTATGTTTTTTTATTATTTTGTAAAACGTAATGGGCAAAAAAACACACAAAAATGTGTTTTTTCATTCTTTTGAAAACGCAATGGAAAAAAAACGTTGTTCTTCATTCTTTTGTAAAACGCAATGTACAAAAAACATAAAAAATGTGTATTTTATTAAAACGCAATGGACAAATAACATAAAAAGATGTATTTTTTCTAAAACGTAATAGACAAAAAACATAAAAAATGTGCTTTTTATAAAACGAAATGGACAAAAAATAAAAACATATATATTTATTCTAAAACGCAATGGAAAAAACAACAGAAATGTCTGATTGTTTATTATTATTGCAATTTGAAAAAAGCAAACATCCTTTTGTAATCCTTTCTTTCTTCGTTCATTCATTCATTAATATACATTTAAGATGCTATGAAGTCTGATTGTTGTTTCATTATAAATATACAAATCAATGAAAAGTAAACAAAAAACGCAATAATAAATTTGTTCTATATTTCCAAACCAATGAAAACAATACAAAACACAATAAAATATTAAAACCCTATTCTCTACCTCAAAGCAGCCGCACTGAACACAAAACTCTATACACTCTTTTGAAGGCAACTTATAACAAAAACAACACAAACCTTTAACAGCAGCCATCTCTTTTCCTTTAAAATCATACTCTCTCTTTAGTCTTCTTTTTATCACTTTCTTCGACACAACCGTAAACTTTAAACAAACGAGAAGGGTGGTGGTGAACGGTGGGATCGTAGGTGGACAGGTGGTAAGGATGCGGTGGTGCTTGGTTATGTGGTCGGAGTTTGTGCGGTGTTTAACGTAGGCGTAGGTGGTTCTCAGCGGTGGTTACAAATGAGATGGTGGTTACAGCGGTGGTTACAGTTGTGGGGTGTAAAACGCAATGGATATTATCATATGACGTCGTATACTGTGGTGCGTACGAGGCAAACGGAGGTTGGTGGTGCTGGCGGTACGACGGCAGGTGGTGGTTGTGCCGCTCCTGGTGGCGGAAGGAATGGGCGGTGAAGTGGTGGTGGTGGGATGAATTATTTGGATCAGATGGGTTTTTTAGATTTAAGATCCGGAGATACATGAGAACTAATATGGACGAAAATGCCACTCCTCATGTTTTTTAAACATTGCCACATGTCCTTCTCTAATTGCTTTCTATCCTTCCTATCCAAACTAAACTTCCTATTTAATCTTTTCTATATATATATATATATATATATATATATATAGTGATCGGTTCAAGAGAGAACCAAGCCGAGTTGCGAGAACCGCGAGAACCACTCTTCACCAATAAGATAATGACAACCAAAATGGTATTATAGTCATTTAATCAAAACCATCAAATCATCTCTCTTCTCATTAAAGTCACTTTTAAAGTCTTTTCAATTTCCTCTTTTCAATTTCTCTCTCCTCTTTTTATTATTTTGTAAAAAAAATTATAAAAAACTTTTTGTAAAAAACGGGCGTAAAAACGAGACGTAAAAACCGGTGTAAAAAAGGTTTAAAATTCACGCGTAAAAACCGGGGTAAAAAAGTTTTAAGATGCATGCGTAAAAACCGGCGTAAAAAATTTTAAAACCGGCGCGTAAATAAAGTTTAAAATGCACGCATAAAACAGCGCGTAAAAAAGTTTTATACCGGCGCGTAAAAAAAGTTTAAAACCACTCGTAAAAAAAATTTTAATCGGCGCGTAAAAAAGTTTCTATACCGGCGTGTAAAAAAAAGTTTAAAAACCGCGTGTAAAAAAGTTTTAAACCGGCGCGTATAAAAAGTTTTAAACCGCACGTAAAAAAGGTTTAAACTGGCGCGTAAAAAAGTGTAAGCCGGCTCGTAAAAAAAGTTTAAACCGGCGCGTAAAAAAAGTTTTAAACCGGCGCATAAAAAAAGTTTAATTTCGCGCGTAAAAAAAGTTTTAAACCGGGGCGTAAAAAAAGTTTTTTGAACCGACGCGTAAAAAAGTTTTTAAACCGGCGCGTAAAAAAAGTTTATATACCGGCGTGTAAAAAAGTTTAAACCCGCGCGTAAAAAAAGAGCGCGTAAAAAACGGGCGAAAAAAAAAACGGCGCGAAAAAACGAGTCGTAAAAAAACGAGGCGTAAAAAACGGCGCGTAAAAAACGGAGCGTAAAAACGGGGCGTAAAAACGGCACGTAAAAAAAATCGGGCGTAAAAAGGGGCGCGTAATAAACGGTGCGTAAAAAAACTGAACGTAAAAAGAACGGCTCGTAAAAATGTTTTTTGTAAAAAAAATCTTGAAAAACATCGTTTTTTAGTAAAAAACCGATTTTAAAATGTTTTTTAATAAAAAAATTTCTGATTTTAATAAAAAACAATAAATATAATAAAACAGTAAAGTAATAAAAAACAATAAAACAAAAAAACAAATTTACCAAACTACCTTTTTGGCATTAAAATATAAAAAATATAATAAGATAAAAGGATTTAATATTACCTTTAATTACTTTTAATCTTATCGATCTATAATCTAAGATCCAATGGTTAGAAAATAATTCTCACGGTTCACACAACTGGAGCTGTTTCTCAGGCGCTAGAGTTTCTCCAGCACTATACACAGCATTATACACGGTTTTGCAGTTATACCATGAGAAATATACTAGGTCTCTTGGAAGACTCGCATGCCAACACAAATCCTCATCACCAAATTATGCTTGTTATTCTTGCAAGTTGTTTTAGTTCTAGTGAGTATTGTAATTTATGATTTTTTTTGTTTAGCTTTGTAAGTAGAATATTTTTTATATAATTATATTATTTTATAATATTCTGTATTATTTATTAACAATTCATAGGTGTACATTGTTAATAACTATATATAGTAAATCTTATCAAATTATGTGTCATAACTATGGTAAAGATAAACCTTAACTAATACATATACATATATGGAGAGACATTAAGGAACCCCAAAAAAATAGAAACTGTAGAACCATGAGTTTTACATATAAACTCGTAAAAAACCCTATGTACATAATTAGTGCTTTTGCATATTAACATATGTATATTAACATATGTAGAAGTCATTCTAATAAAAAAAACTCATTTTTGTGAAAAAAGTTTTTTTTAAATTGTTTTTAACTTTTTTTATTAAAAGAGTAAATTAAAAGTTGTCCTTTAAGTTAACACCCTTTGGCAGGCACTGTCCTTTAGCACAAAGTTAACGAGTTTTGTACTTTATATTTTAAAACATAGTCAAATTTTTTTGGCTAAGTATGGTCGTGTGCTTTAGACATGAGGGCATTCTTGTCATTTCACCTTCCTAGAGGCTATTTTGTAGAGAATTATTATGTAGATATTATTTGTAAAAAATAAAAACTAAAAGAAAATATAAACTCTTTCTCTCTCTATAATCTGAACCAACCCATCTCTCTCCTCACTCATCTCTCTCTCTTTCTCTTACACTCAGACTTCACCCGGCCACCATCACCACCATCAACCCACCACCACCATCCAACTCACCTCAACCTTCGTCGGTAGTTCACCATGATCGACGGTGACAACAGCTTCACCGGCCGCCGCACACGACTGCGATTGAGGGCTGAGCTTCCCGTCGACACACGAAGAGCATTTGGTCTCGATCCACCCATCAAAGTCGTATTGTTTTTGATTCATGATTCTTCGACTAGAACAAAGGCAGCCGATCATCACTACGAATTCTTCCAACACCTTCCCAGATTTTGTTTACAAGAGCAGAGCAGAACCTAACTTAAAGACGAATTCCAGGAAATTTGAAGTTAGGGTTTTGATAAGATGAATCAGAGTTAGGGTTTCGGTAAATTCATCAAGTTCAAAGGCCAGTACTTAACTAACTTATTATAGTTTGACTATCTTACCACTTTTAGAATCGGGAAACAAGATTGGGACTAAAGATCTTCATGCTTGAAGCTTCTGACATCGCAAAGTAAAGAGAGAGATCAGAGGTTTTGTGGAGAGAGAAAGTAGGATTAATGATAAAGGAGTTAGAAAAAATAATTGTATTTTTTTTTGTTTTAAAAAATAGTCCCTCACTAAAAGTTCTTGACATTATAGTCCCTGGGAAGGTGAAATAACAAGAATACCCTCATGTGATACACGACCATACTCAACAAAAAAGTCAACTAGTCAACTTTTGCGCTAAAGGACAGTGCCTTCATAAGGGTGTTAACTTAAAGGACAAAACTTGTAATTTACTCTTATTAAAATGATTTCTACATGTGTTTGTATGCAAAAACCCAAAGATAATTATGTAAAAATGAGATTTTATTTTGTTTTTAAAGTTTGTTGAAACTATGTGGGTTTTTTCAAATGGCGTCTAAAATTTCAATATGGTCCCTTTGAAAACCTTGCAGCGGGAATTTCATGTGGACCGTGAGTTAGGAAAAATACCAGAGTTTAGAAACACCGGAATTTTATTTATAACAAATAGGAATAAAACTAATTTTTACAAAGGTAGCTTTAATAAGGGATAAACCGGAATACATAAAACAACTTTTCTTAATTTAATTGCTAAAACAAGCACTTCTTTAAGCCTTTTGGTGCCGTATCACAAATTTATTTAAATATATTGTAATCGCCTAAAACACGTTTAAAAACTTTTTATAAATACTGGGGAGATCAGTCATTTGTATAAAAGACACATTCTTATATTTACAGCATTAAAGGGTTTTACATTTATTTATATATTCAATTACTCAAATCAGTAGTTGTCGCACGCCCATCTCGGTGGTTGTGGTCATATCACTATCGGCCCTCAATTGTCCAATAGCAAAGTTTGTCGAGTAGTGTATACAAGATTTCCATCCAGCGTCTTTGGCTCATGTTTACATTCTTTTGCCCAAAAATATATACTAAACTTTTATGGTCTGTATAACGGACTCACTACCATATAAGTAATGTCTCCATATTTTTAGAGCAAAATTATCGCTCCTAATTCTAAATCATGCGTCGTGAAGTTTTCTTCATACCTCTTCAATTATCTAGAAGTGTAGGCAATCGCCTTCTCGCGTTACATCAGTGCATATCCCAATCCTAATTTAGAAGCGTCATAGTAAACTACGATATCTTTGGTTCCTTATGTTAACTTAATTAAAGAAACTGCTATTCGTGAAAAATCTTGGATAGAACGTTCATCATATCTTGCTAATCCTATGGACCTTCTTAATTTTGTAAGGGACTAAGGGATTTCCCATTTGGCGATAGCTTAACTTTTGGGGGGATTCACATGCATGCTTTCATGGTTAATCGAATGACCTAGAAATTGTACTTCTAGTAGCCAAAATTCATATTTACGGTAATCTAGCATAAAGCTTTTTTTTTTCTCAAAAGTGTTAGAAGTAAATAGAGATTTTTGGCATGATCTTCATTATTTTTAGAATAAATGAGTATATTATCTGTACAAATGATTATGAATTTATCCAATTACGGTCGACATATCATATTCATCATGTCCATAAATGCAGCTGGGCATTTGTTAGACCAACGCACATGACTATAAACTCGTAATGATCATACCTAGTTCAAAAAGCAGTCATAGGAATATCCTTTTCCTGTATTTTCAGTTGATGGTATTTTAAGCGTAGGTCGAATAATCGGGCTCCTTGAAGTTGATCGAATAAGTTGTTAATTCTCGGTAATGGTTACCGATTCTTAGTTGCAATATTATTCATTTCCCAATAATCGATACACATATGCATTTATTCACCCTTCTTCCTGACGAATGATATTGGTGTTTCCTACAAGGATGTTGTATGATCTTTTCCAGCAATTCATCTAATTGCTTCTTTAGCTTGAGTATTTCTCTTGATGCTAAGCGATAGGGTGCTTTAACAATCGGTGTCGTTCCTGATATCAAGTGAATTTATGAGCTCTATATCACGATCGGGTGGTAGTCTAGGTAGATTCTCTGGGAAAATGTCAGGATATCCCGATACTACCGGAATTTCTTGCAGTTCCTTTCCTTTGTGTAAATAATCACAGAGATCATATATACTACACCTCACTTCTGTACATAACTTGCAGCTTTCCCTGTAGAGATGAATTTTGTTGGCTTAGCTGTTTTGTCTGCTTGGATTGTGATCACTTCTCCTGTTGGCTTAAAATCTCAACAGAATTTTGATCACTTAAGATTTGACATTATTGGATGCTAATCATTCCTTTGCTAACACTACCTCGAATCCAACGAGGTTGATATGAAGTAAAGTAGCATTAAGTTCTTATCCTAGAAATTTTATCTTTTCTTCCCGAAGTACTCCACGAATATTGGTGGGGTTCCAGACTTTCCTACATTTGATTAAAGATTGATTAATTGCTCGATAGAGCTTAATATTTATGAAACTTTGGTTCATACCAGAGTTAAATAATACTTCAGCGTTAACATCATGTACAAGAAATGTACCAACAATCACCTCAGGAACCATTGTTGCGTGCTGTGAGGGCAATGCTATCCCGTTCATCTTGGGATATTCGGTTCTTTACGTCTTGTTTTTAGGTGCCTGTGTTAGTTTCAGACAATCTTGACGAATATGATTTGCTTCCTAATGGAAATATATACGACTATTCTCTTTCCACGTTCTTCTTCCTTGTGTCCAGGTATTAACCCATCGGTCAAAGTATTCACTAACTCATCCATATTGCTAATGGTTTGTGGTCTGACTGTCGTTATTAGATCACGGATCTCATTGACTAGTCCTAAATAAAATTAGAAATTAGTACAGATTTTGGCGAAGCCAGAACTAGTACCATTCTCGCATATCCGAAGAATTTTGTCGTGTAATTATGAAAAGTTAATACCAATCATTTGGTTGTTTCCATTTAATCCTTTTTATGTAGCGGACAAAATTTCCTTTCTGTCAGTTCTTTTTTTTCATGGCATATGTCTTATTTCCTTTCTGTGAGTTCTTTTTTTTTCATTGTGCTTGGAAGATCAGGTCTCACCATATTGATGCCTTATTTTTGAAGCATACATTACTTCATCCTTCTCAGCGTATATACTAATGGTTATGACAACTTTAGTACTTTGCAACCCATGTATTGCCGTAAGAGCTTCTTTATTACCGATAATCTTAGTAAGATTACAGGTGAACTTAGCTTAGTATCGTATCATATCGCATCGTATAGCGTAGTATAACTTAAGTCTCGTATAGGTGTGGTGTGGTGTGGTGTAGTGTAGGTCCCGTATCTACCTCCTATAAACCTATAGGTGTAACATAGGTTCCGTATTGTCATACCCCAACCGATGGCGAAAATATCAGGACGGGACGAAAACAAGATTGCAAGAGACTTCATAACACTATTTGTGACAATATTTAATAATTCAAAATTTCATTGATAGTAGAATGGTAATACATTGTCTCAAAAATAAATACAACAAGTGACAAAATGACGAAACAACAAGAAATAAAGTGCATAAATTTAAATCTAGGTGTGTTTCTAATCCACCCTAAGTATGTTTCTTCAACGGCATCAACTAGATTCCTACAACATGTATTAAAATAATATATCAACAAAAGTTTGATACATAGCATAATTGTGAAAAAGTTGTCTCATATCCAACATGGTACCATTGTACATAATTGTTATTAACATACTAACATGTGTTCAATATATGTCAATCCAAAGTCTAACGCAATCGTGATTACCCAACATCGTCGAAACGAAAGGGTGTAAATAGTTTACTTAACAATACCACAAGAATACAGGTGGTGCGTTAATCCTATAATGCTATATTTGTTAAGGGAGGCTAGCAAGGTTAATGAGCATATAAACACAAGTTTAACATAGCATGCGATAACAAGAATATAAACAAGTATCATGTTATTAATGGATAGAGTAAGTGTGTAAACGAGTTTAATTGTGGTTTGTGATTTGTAATAGTGTATATGTTGCACCCAAAGTGTATAAATGGAAAATGAGATCGAGTATACTCATGGTTTTGCAAAGCTTTCCTTTGTTTTTCCGTGAAAGGTTGGAGAGTTTGTGGATGGAACACCGAGATTACCCTACATGGGGTAAACGAAGGTGTGTGAGTATTTGGATGATAACGGAGGATTGGGATTAGGAATTAAAGTACAAAAAGTATGTATATGCAAAGTACTTATCTAGTCTTAAAACATTCGTTTTTGACACTATGACAACCCATATGGGTGAACGTGTTTCATAGGTTAGTTTACCCATTAGAATCGTAACGACGTGTTTTAGAATTGGATAACATGTAGTTTATATATATATGTATATATATAATGTAGTATTTAATATGTCATCATAAGTATCATATATGTAATGTAAGTCAAGCATGGTGGTTTAACCTCATTATATGATTCATCAATACACAAATTATCACAAGGACAATCTGGATGGTCATGAATGAAATAAAGAAAGTACATATGATCACTATACCAAGTAACCAAGTAAGCTTCAACCCGGTGAGCCATCGACACAGAAAGTGTTAACTAAGTGTCGAAGGCTAGACGGGGTTGTGTCACTTTTAGGCTAGAAAACTACTTGGGATAAGATGAGAAAACATCAAGTGAGGTGGTGGGTTTGAGGTAGGCTAGCCCAAGCTTCCAAGTAACCACAGAATTACCAAAACACAAGCTTTGTCAAGCTTGGATGGTTTCAAAACTTGTGGGTTAAATACCCTAATAAAACAGAAAGTTTGGAGGGATAAAACAGAAAGTTTGTATGTAACAACCTTATTTAAGCTCACTAATCTTAGACTTGATTTAGGAGCAAAGGAACATAGGTTTGTTGAAGTAAAGTCAAGTTTAAAGCAAGTTTTATAAAAGTTTTCTTCTAAAACAGAAAGTTGGCCGTAAAAATGGTGTTGTTCCATATTAGTCTTCCATGGAAAACTTGTGGGAACATCACTAGAGGCTAACCAAACTTCGTAGAAGAAGAAGAAGTGAAGAAGATGGAAGAAAAGTGAGTATGAACTCACTTTTGAAACTTAGATGAATCTACCCCAAACTTGATATTCAGAGAATTAGAGAGTAATTAAGAGTGTAGAAGTGTTTGGAAAGTAAAAATGAGTGTATGGAGTCTTGATTTTATAGTGGTGAAGTTAGGTGAGTGTTTAATGAGGTTTAGAAGCCTAGTGGTGGAGAATGGAGGTGGAGGTTGGAGCCAAAAATGCAGATTAAAAACGTGGGTTTCAGGGGGAGTATGGATTTTTGTCACAAATGGTCCCTCAAGTTTGATAAGCATGCAATTAGGGCCCCAAAGTTAGGTTTTAGGGTGTTTTCGAGTGCTTTTCGTGTAGTATTAAGCGTGTAACAAGCATGCAAGTATCATAAACTTAAAAGTGATGTCAAGTATGTCCATGTATGTGAAATTATGTAAAACAAGTATCGGAAATGCCGGTTGTAACACATAGTTGTCGGTTATCGCACAAAATGCAAGTATAGGAGATTTACGATCTATAACACATAATTGCAAGTATAATTAACATGTTGAATGTGTTTAAAGTATAATAGGAGGTATTATGATGTATAATAAATATTAGAATCATTAATTGTTGGTTAATCACAAGTATTGCACGTAACCGCGTTGAGAGTCGTTTATTTGCACGTATCGTCACATAGTTTCGAATTAGGGTTTGTTGCATGCGATTACAAGTATAAATTGAACATAACAAGTATAAATGAACATAATTAATATAAATATGACTTTTATTATGATCGGTGTCTCGGATTACAAGTTGAAAATACGATACAAGTACAAGTTTCTGAAATAAATATGGAAAGTACAAATGCGAAACGTTACACGTATAGGCTAATACTATACGATACTACACATATAGCCCTATAGGAGACTTATACTACATGATACGATGCGATAGTACACCTATACGCATATACAGGACCTATACAACACCTGTATTCCTATACAAGACCCACACTATATCTATAGATCTATAGTTCATAAACCACACCTTTAGGCCTATATGGGACCTATACTATATAGGCATATACGAGACCTATACTACACCTATATGCTTATGTGGGACCAATACTATAACTATTCAATACTACACCTATAGGCATATACAAGACCAATACAACACCTATAACATACCATACGATACGATCTGATACTACACTATACGATAATATACGATACGATAGAATATGATACTATACTACACCTATAGGCCTATGCGGGACCATTGCTACAATTATACGATACTACTACACTATCTAATAATATACGATACGATAGGATAGGATATGATACTATACGACACCTATAGGCCTATACTGGACCTATACTACACCTAGAGGCCTAGACAAGACTTATACTACAACTATACGATATGGTGCTATAGTATACCATATATGATAATATACTATACCTATATGATATGATACGATACGATAAGATACGGTACCTATAGGCGTATACGATACTTATACTACACTATGTGATACTACATCCATAGGCCCATACGAGGCTTATACAAGACCTATACAAGACTTGTATTATATTATAAGATACAACGCCTAACAATGTTTTTTATTCATTTTTTTCTAAAAAAGTGTATATTATAAAACTTTGCTAAGACGATTATAAATATTGTATGAAATGTTAAAAAAGAAAATATCTTTATTTACGCCCCGTGTAGGTCTATACGAGGCGTATACGAAGGGCACAAAAGACCATTTTACCCCTGGTTAGTCTTATTTCCTATACGCCCCATATAGGCCTATACAAGAAGTATAAAGGGGCATGTTTGGTTAAAAAAGACCATTTACCCTGGTTTGAGGGCTATACGCAACTCAAACAGGGTAAACTGCTCATTTTTGCTCTTTGTATACGCCTCGTATAGGCCTATACGCGGCCATCGTATATAAGGGTTTTTTTCAAACATTTTTGTACAATATTTATCATTTTAGCAAAGTTTTATAATAAATACTTTTTAAAAAAAACAAATAAAAATTATTAAGTATCATATTGTATAGTATAATATATGTCTCATATAGGCCTATGAATGTAGTATCGTATCGTAAAATACTATACGATATGATGTTATAGTATACTATACTATAATACACATATAGGCATACACGAGACCTATACTACACATATACGATACTACACCATACAATAAGATAGGATAGGATAGTACACCTATAGGCCTATCCGGGACCTATACTACAACTATAAGATACGATGCTATAGTATACTATACTATAATAGAACTATAGGCATATACGGGACCTATACAACCTATACGATACTATACTATACGGTACGATACGATACTACACTATACGATAAGATATGATACTATACTACACCTATAGCTTATACGAGACTTATACTATACTATATGATACGTTACTACTTCCATAGGCCCATGAAAGGCTTACACGAGACCTATACGAGACTTATACATATATTATACCACACGATACGATGCTTAACAATGTTTTTTATTTGTTTTTTTAAGAAAGGTAGTTATTATAGAACTTTGCTAAAACGATAACTATAGTATAGAAATGTTAAAAATAAAACCCTTTATGTATACCCCATATAGGCCTATACGAGATATATTTGAGGGGGAAAAACAACTAGGCCCCAAACTAGGGGTAAAATGTTTTTCCCTATACTACGAGGCATATAGGACATGATATGACAAAAACAGAAATTCTCTTGAAAATTGAAAAAGGTGGCTATACGCCCCGTACTGGCCTGTACGAGGCGTATATATGGGTCCCAATGGGTGTGAAAAAATGTAGACCCTTTACTAATTATTCAAACGACAAACTTACACACACCCCTAAACCTACTCGTAAATATTCTACACCTATTTCCTACAATGGACTTAAACTCTCACTAGTTGGGACCGAGAAATAAATCATTTCAACGTCTTGATTCCATTGAGCCACATGCCCATTGATAATGTAGTTTCGGATATTGAACGGTCACAGTGGTTTCCAGCTACGACCCTAAAGGAAAGAACTGTTTTAATTTCATCCGGTTGATGCAAGAATACCAAATATGTTCTTTATATACAGGTTATTTTCAAAGTCTGTTCTTTAACATTAGGAGTTAAATGCTATTTTAGTCCCTGTGGTTTATATACAGTTTAGTCCAAATGTTTCATTTTTCACATGTGGGTCCAAAAAAGTTTCGTCGTTGCCATTTTAGTCCACTAGATTAACTTCATCCATTTTTCTGTTAACGAGAAGGGCAATAGATTAACTTCATCCATTTTAGTCCACTAGATTAACTTATCCATTTTGCCAGAAAAATGGATGAAGTTAACCTAGTGAACTAAAATGTTAACGATGAAACTTTTTAGACCCACAGGAGAAAATGAAACCTTTGGACTAAGCTGGCAAAACGGCCCAAACCATAGGGACTAAATTGGCATTTAACTCTTAACATTAAAAGATCCGGTGGCCGCCCCTAAAGTTGTTATGTTGTAGCTCTTTTCATCCTTTCTACTAACACGTGTTAACTATTTATACGTTACTATTTAAAGTAAATTATAGATTATGACCTCTTATTAAAATATAATATTACATGTTTGTCCTATGATTTTAATAATTACACTCTATTTCTTTTATCTGAAAATTTTGCACATATTTTATCCTTTACACTAACTCCCATCCTTTTTAGCATCAAGTTAGGTATGCGCCCTCATGTGAGGGTACTTATGTCATAATGATGAAACTTAAAGGACACAACATGCAATATCATATATTCATGAGTAAATTGCTAAAATGTCCCTGAGGTTTCGTATGATTGCCAATTTAAGCAATTTTAGAGTGACTGGATAATACTTCTTCTCCAAATAAGATTTATAGTAAATCAACAGAAACAATTTTCTAAAAAAGAAACTTAAATTGAAAATAAAGTCACCTTTAAACTTTCATACGACTCAAATCAAATAGAAAACTTATTTTTACACCAAAACCCATATTATTCTAGTGATTTAATTTGGGAAAAAATATTAATGACCCGACCATATAAAAACCGCCCTCAATACACAACAAAAAACACTCTTAATACGAGTCTTTAAAGTGACATCAAAGTTAGTAAGACCATGTGTAGTGGGAAGATAGAATAATGCCCTCACTCTTGGGCGTTTTGCGCTATGTAGCGGTCCAGTCAGCAACATGGCATTAGTGAGCGTTTTTCTAAAATAGGTGTAGTGGGATAATGCCCATAATGCCCTAAAAATCATTACCCAATTATTATTTTATTTTAAACAAAACTTATAATATTTTATTAAATAAAATAAGTCACACAACTAAAAATAAAAATAAAAACCGTAAAAACTAAAAAAATACATTGCTAAATAAAAAAACTAATAATTTAAAGTTCGTATTTGTCACGGATTTGTGGCCGACGCATTTCCGCTCCGAGGTGATCGATCGGTTTAGACAAAAATTCTATGTCTCTCTCCATTTGCCTCGATTCTTGTATCGCGGCAAATTTTTTATTTTCGGCGTTTCTTTCTTGCATAGTCTCTAAACGCCTATGATGAGGTCTCGAATGTCTTGTAGGCGTGGTTCATCTCTTCGAAATCTTCCTTCATTTCGAAATTAGCCGAAGACGACTCCGCCCTTTTCCCCTTTTTTCCCACTTCTTCTACCGGGCGGTCGGGCCAACTCCGCATCCTCATCAGGCGTCTTCCAAATTAATGTTTAAGTCAACGTTACGAGCGTCGGAAGTGGGTGTACCCGGTTCAACCGAGGATGATGTTTTCGACCTTTTCCTTTACATCTACTACTAGACGTCATGGTCGGTACATTAGCCCATTTTGGACTTCCGCGTAGAAGCTCTTAGCATTTCAAGTATGTGAAAACGCCTCTCGTTTGGTTGTACTCTTCCAAGGCTCTTGTTAAAATACCTCCGTCGTTTTCTCCGCTAGGCCAGCGTTCCCTTGTGCGTTGGAAAACTTCTTGAAACAAATGATATTTCTGGTTTATATCGGTCAATTTGCTTGATATCGAATATTTGTCATGATACTCATCTTTACCTATCCCTTTGAAATAAGTTTCACGAATTTTATTCCAAAATTTGGATGAGGTTTGATAGTTTGCTACAAACAAAAAAAATAATAATGATAATCTTTAAAAAAATAAAACTAAACGTTACGAGTTATTTAAAAAATCAAACAAATATATTTTTATAACGCTTACCAATTTCGTGATATGTTGAGCCACGCTCGAGCTAACACGTATTCCTCATCTTTCGTCCGAGCTAGTAGTTTTTTCGGCGTGGAGTGTTTGCTTCCTTCTTTTTATGAGACCGTTTACCACGTTGAGATGGTTGTGAACCGCCCTCGGCAACGGGCTCGGGTTGTGTCTCCGGCCGTTTCTACGTTGGGTTCGTTTTCTTGGAGAGGCGGTTGCGAACTGGCAATGGATGCAAAGCCGTGTGGACCTTGAAAGAACGTTGCGAACCAGCCATGCCTAGTATTTGTGCGTAAGTAAACACACTCAGGTCTATATCTTGAAAGTTGAAGGTTGGTTGCGGTTGGGTGGTGTTCGGGCGATATGTAGTGGGTTACCGAGTCAAGAGGGAACACCGAAAGTGGGGCGGAAGGGATTCATGATGTAATTTTCTATAAATTTTGAAGGAGTAAAGAAGAAATTAGGAGTTTTATAAAAAAATGAGTGAAAGTGGGGAGTTTTATAAGGTAAAAAAAATTAAATAAATTTTGTCAAGTTACCGTTGATGTGGCAACGGTTATATTTCGAAAAATGTGCAAAGTCCAGCGTTTTTTAAAGCAAGGGGGGTGTTTAAAAAAACGCTCACGGGGGGGAAGGGAGGCGTGTTTGGACGTTTTTTAGGAAAAAAACACCAAAAAACCTCACTTATTAAGGTGGTCTAAGTGGTATATGTAATAACCCTACGATATCTAGGGACTATTAAAAAATGCACATATAAAAACTTGGTCCAACAAGTTACTATTTTGTCTCCCTCCCTCACTTAATTCCCAAAACTTTTATCCTCTTTCTTCATCAAACCAATTTGTCTTTTTTTTCTTCATCATCTTCTTTTTGTGTTTGTCCTTTTCTTTTTATTGTTTTCATTTTATTCCCAAAACTTTTCTCCCTTTCTTCATCAAACCATTTTGTCTTTTTGCTTCTCCTCACTCTTCTTTTTGTTTTTATCCTTTTGTTTTTTTTTTCATTTTAGTCTTTGACTAAATTTTTAACGAGGGAAATCTTTAATATGACCATGATGTCAAAGTTTTAAAAATAGTCAATTCAAAAGTTCTTTAAGACATTTTCCTCAAACTGAAACGTCTCAATACAACCAATCCACGAAAGCCACGTGTCCATAAGACTTTTCCTCAAACCTAACTTCTCTACTAACTTGCCTAGCCTCCCTATGTTCAGAACATAGTGAGTGCGTGTAAATTGTGTGAGAGAGAGGTACAATATGTGTGTGTCACAGGTTTGTACACACCCATTTTCTTTAAGAACTTGTCTCCTTCCCCTCTACACCTGCCCTTCTACTTTCTTTCATCTCTCTCCTTTCTCTCTCTAGAAGTTTTTAAACTTCAAGATTTGTACACACACCCATCTTCACGAACCCCGTTCTCTCTCTCTAGAATCATCATCTTAAACAAACAAGAAGTGGAGAGCACCAATATATAAGAGTTAAGAAGTCGAAGAAACAAAGATTTGATTTTAATGGTGGGATATTATTGTAATAAGACTCACACAAAGCGGTTCCGGCACCATTCTTAACAAAAACATACCAGCTTGTTGATGATCCGGCAACCGATCACATCGTCTCGTGGGGCGAAGATGATACTACTTTTGTTGTATCGTGGGGCGAGGATCATAATTCTTTGGGAACGAACGTCGACGACTGCGAATCTGTGGGACGGCGGTGACGGACCTATGGACGGCGGCGGCAGATCTGTATATATATAGAGAGAGAGAGAACAGGTTTCAGTGTTCTGAGACGTTTCAGTGTTCTACGTTTCAGTGTTGTGGACACGTGAATTTCGTAGATTGGTTGTTGGTTGAGAGGTTTGAGATTTGAGGAAAAGTCTTAAATAGCCTTTTGAATTGGCTATTTTAAAAATTTTGACCATTCAATGGTCATTTTGGAGATTACCCTTTTTTTTAATGACTAACTGTTTTACATGTGTAAACTTACTCTTTCGGAGTTATGTCCAAGGCCGACTACTCGACCACCGCTAGAAAGCTAGTACACCCCTGATGCAAGAAACCCCGTGTAATAGGTAAAACTGATGTCTTATTTTTAGCCCGTTCATAAGATTAGTTAAATTATAAATTTTATATGTTTCAGTTGTTTGTAGTTTTATTTATTTTTTTTTTTCTTTTAACATATCAATATCTGTGACGGAGCAAATTTTGTTTTTAATATTATTTAATATTCTAAAATATAATATCATGACCAAACAACAACCTTACATAACGCAAAGCATAATTTTATTGATGTATATTAAAATATTCTAACGTCGTTGTGTTTATGACATACAAACACAAGTGCATATCAAGCCTTTATGGAACACATTATTCATGTGCTTTACAACAACACATGCCATTTTGGCACACAGCATGCCATCCATCCGGCCCTTTCCCATCGTTGCAATATTCTTCACACAACTGAAATGTGTAGTCATCCTCTCTACATGCCATTCCCGTGTTGCACATCACATCGATACGTCGATCTATATCTGTGTAAATTCAATAACCAGAACCATGTAATGTGTAAGATTGAAAACATCATTAAGTTACCTCAATCATATGATAAATATGGTCGAGATGATACAAAATATATGCGATAATGTTTAGACTTACTCTAAGTTGTAAGAACATGTAGTGATTTATAGTAGAACCAGTTATGCATACAAACAAACATGAATGTTCATAGTTCTTGTATTTGATTGTAATTTTAACAAAAAGGTTGTATATGCAACAATGTTGGACAAACAAAATTATGCCTTTAAAATGGTTTTTCGTTTTTTTTCCTTCCAGATATGTTAAAACCCAAATTAAGAAAAATAAAAGAATACCTGATTCAGTGGTCTGTAGAGTAGGAGATGCCAGTATAGTTGTAACATAGATAAATATTACAAAACAATGGGTAAAATTCAAACTCATTTGCCTCATTTTCTGAATAATGTGTGAGATGTTTGACAATGTTTCTACGTACATATATACAAGTATATATAATGTATATCAGTGTGTATGACATTTGTGGTTTCGTGTGAATGTATTTACACATAAAAGTGTAGTATACACCGACTATAATTAATAAGTGCATATAATTGGTGAAATATAATGAGATTATATGTTGTATATTTATTACAAGTTAATAAATACATACATAAATTGGGATTATATGGGATGGGTTAAAATGAGAACCACCACGAGTTGCGAGAACCGCGAGAACTTTTTGATCCGGGGCGAGTTGGGCCAGAATTTTTTGCACAAACGTAGATGAAAATGATATAAACAATCTGTAAAAAAAGTAAAAAAAAATGTCTAGGTGATCGTTTTGACTGATACAAGCTTTTTTACGCCTGGGCGTAAAATTAAATTTTAAAATTTATGCCTAGGCGTAAAAAAAACTTGCATTAGTCAAAACTACCGCCTCAACAACTTTTTTTTACAAATGTGTTTATAATGTTTTCATCTACGTTTGTGCAAAAAAATTTGGGCCATTCACATCGGATCAAAAAGTTCTCACAACTCTTGGTGGTTTCATTTGAACCGAATCATATATATATATATGTGTGTGTGTGTTACAATGGGGAATAAAAATGGGGAGCTGAAGAATAAACATACCATAAAAATATATTTTTAAATGTAAAAAGTAAGTTTTACCTGATCTTTTCGGAGCTTTGACATAAAGCACATGTAGAATCCGCTTTAAAAAAAAGTAAAAAGAAAATTACATTTTTTTATTTAAATGGATTCTACATGTGTTTGTATGAAAACGTTCTAAAGAACTTATGTAAAAATGTTTTTTATCTATTTAAAATGATTTTGTACATTTAAATTTATGGTTCTCTAGTTTCCCATCTCTCTCTCTCTCTCTATATATATATATATATGTGTGTGTGTGAGAGAGAGGTTCAATAAGGAACCGGGTAATCATATATTTAACATGTTAAATAAATTATATAAATTTTAATTTAACATGTAAAATATTAACTTTTAAAAAAAATCGCATCTTTTGCATATAAAAATGTGTAAAGGACATTCTAATAAAAAATCATTTTTGTAAAAAAAAAAACCTTTTTAACTTTTTAAGCATTTTTATTTTTTCAATTTTTGATTTTTTTATTAAAAACACTTCTAAATTTTTTTGTATGTTTAATTGAAATTTTTATAACTTATTTGACATTTAACATGTTAAATGCACACTTTCCCACTTTTTTTAGGTTCCCTATTAAACCTGCCCCTAGGACAAAGATGATGTGATAACTCATTGTTGTTCAGAATACTATTGTTACATATATGCAATGTAATGTATGCAATTTATCATATATATATATTATATATAGGGTACTATTCGGTTACAAAGTCTAAATTTCCTAAAAAGTCATAAGAACATATAAAACGCACCTAAAACTCCCAAATAACAGAGTGGAGATTATTAAAACACCATACACAAACCCTAATAGTTTATAAAAACTTCAAACACACCATCGTAGAACTATGAATTTAAAACACAATATGCTAATCAATATAAAACACAATAATATTTTTCATTCCATAATCAGAGTCTTATCATTCAAAGCACAACACAAAATCCACATATATGATGTTTTAGTAATCTTCATTATGTTATTTGTGAGTTTTTAGTGTGTTTTATGGTTGACATTTGTCTTTTTACATTTTTTAGGAATTTAGACTTTGTGGTCAACTCCTAACCATATACAATATATGATTATTACATATATGCAACATATGATATGTTGCGTATATACTATGGAGTTTTTAAATTTTTTTATTAATATTCTCATGATGTATGTATTAACGTTAAAGGATGTATATGCCACAAAAATAACTATTCTTAGAATCATTCATCATATATGTGTGTGTGTGAGGTCCAATAAGAACTTGGTAACCATGCATTTAACGTGTTAAATAAATTATAAAAAAATTAATGTAACATGTAAAATATTATTTGTTTTTTCAAAAAAGCGCATATTTTGCATATAAAAACTTGTAAAGGCCATTCTAATCATTTTTTAGAAAAATATACCTTTTTAACTATTTTTAAGCATTTTTAATTTTTTTAGTTTCAGATTTTTTATTAAAAAGGCTTCTAATTCTTTTTATATGTTCAATTGAAATTTTTATCACTAATTTAGCATTTAATATGTTAAATGCATAATTTCTCACTTTTTAGGTTCTCTATTAATAGGACAAAGATCATGAGATAACTAATTGTTATTCAGAAAACTCAATATTGTTACATATATGCAATGTAATATATGCAATTTATCGTATATTATTTATACAATATATGATTATTACATCTATGCAATATATGTTTATTACATACATGTAACATATGATATGTTGCAAATATAGTATGGAGTTTTTAAATTTTTTCATTAATATAAGTTTTCTCGTGATGTATGTATTAGTGTGAAAGGATGTATATGTTACAAAACTAAATTTTATTAGAATCATTTATCATAAATATCTTGTTTGATATTTATAAAAGTAACTAGAAAACTAACCCGCGCGCGTTGCGTCGCGGGCAACGAAATTGACGTACAGTCGATCAGATTTACAAACTCTAGGATTAAACTTATTATAGATTCTAGGATTAACCATATAATACTATGATGTCAATAGGTTCAATAGCATAAATGACACACCGACCACTTTAAGGATTCTTTTTTGAAAAAACCAAAACTCAACCATGATAACCTCCAAGAATCAAATGAACCAAAAATCATAACAAATTAATTCAACAAACAAAAGCACAGAACATTTAAGCGAAAACCAATTTGTAATAACAAAATAATCTATGAATAACAAACACATACAACAAAAAATAAAATCATTATTTTATTTCGTATTAGGATCCAATGATTTTGTCACTAAATGCATACAAAATAAAAGTCAAATATTCATATGGAAATTTGAAAACCACATTCATTTTGCCAACCAAGGCTATGGTTTCTTGGAACCCCACACATCTCCAATGTAATTTTGTCTTTTACCTTTTGTTGGCTATTGGACTGGTTCCCAATACATTCTTTTCTCTAAAAACCCAACCTAAAATTAAATCAACCTTTTTTTCAATCCAGAAAAGTAAAAATAAACACAAAAATCTTTATCTTCTACCCTAAAAACATCTACTTTCTTTTACATCATCATGACATATTCATGAATATCAAGTGTTAGTGTGTTTGATCTGTTATGGGATTTTGTTTTTTGTTTTTTTTTATCTAACACTTCACACCTTGCTTAAAGAAGCATATTTTTTTCATGTCAAACGGTTCCGCCGTTGCCATGGTAGGCCGGTAAGCCGCCGATAGCGAAGGTGCTAACATACTCATGTATAGAGGCTCAGACAAGGTGAATCTCATCATCATCATCACCTAGATCCATAGTCAAATCAACACCGTAGTCACACTATGACGATCATCGACTCAAAGAAAAAACTTTAATGCGTGAAACACAAAAAAGACGGAATCCTGCAATGTGAATCCGCCGCCGCCATGGACGGCAGAGCCTCCGGCAACGGCGGGGCAAAACCTTCTCTCTGTTTGCTCAAACACACAAAACTTGAAGCAAATATGTATGCAAAACAAAACCCTAAAATTTCCAACCACAATAGAATGCAAATCGCCGCCATCATTGACGCCCGGAGCCTCTGGCGTTGGCGGTGTAACACCCATCGCCACATTTTTCTCTCTAAAACCATCCAATCGCCTCTGTATGATAGAGAACCACTGCTCCCCAACCGCATGGAACTGGTGGCGGAATGTCTAATTGTGAGTCCCAAATCAACTACGGATCACAGTGGTTTGATTGTTCACATACAAACACCTATAGATTAGGTGTTTGATTGTATAAAGTTAAGAAAACTCAAAGAAGAAGACGAAAATTCTTGTTTTGGATGAAGATACAAGTGTTGTATATTGAATCCCAAATGGTAATAACGATTTAAGCACCTGGATATACGGATTAAGAACAAGAACACTCACAAGAATCACAACACAGGAAATCACCAAAATCACTAGTCCAAGAACCTTAGAGCTAAGGTTTTTCATTAAGCACATATATATAGTTCTGGGCTGTTGGCGTAATTATTAATTACGCCAGCATGTTAATTACGCCCATAGTACAAAAGATTCACCTATTACATTTTAGTCCCTGAACATTCTAGAAACATCATAAACTAACCAAAAACTTATCCAAAACTAGTTTAATCAAGTATCGACGATCTCAAAAGTTCCAACAAGATCCCCCTAGATCGTTGCATACTTGAATGTTCTTCATTCATGAGCTTTCGGTTCTGGATTTGTTGCAGCTTGTTCAGAGGACTGTTCAGGTGGAATTTCGACAGTTGGTGGTTGGTTTAAAACAGCTTCACTTGATTATGGTTGGGCCTCCACAGTGACTTCATATGTGGATGAAGTAGGAGGTGGTGGAACAATGACTTGGGGATCAGATTCTGGTGGAAGGTTTTGAGGAAGAGATGATGATGGTTGTGTCTCTGCAGCTTTCTCAGCATTCTTCTCTTGACTTGATTTTTTATTCGGCTTAGAATTTCCATCATTTCAATCTTTCTTTCTCTGGCACGCTCCACTGCTCTTTGAAACAACATTCCCTCCTCCAAGAATACATTCCCTGCCCCAACGTGAATTTTGTTTCCATAGAGAACGAGTCAGACAGACAGAACATGAACACTTCCATGGGATCCAGTATTCTTATGTCTTCGTTTGAGTTGGATCGAATCACGGCCTCACCTGTTTGGCCATCATAGAACCATTTCTTGAAGTCTTTGAGCATGACGGGTTGTTCTGGAGGAAGTTTAACCCTGGTGACCACATCTGCTGGATTTATAACCCAAGTAATTCTACCTTTTCCGGTGAGAGGGTCTTTGGTGGTCTTTGATATTCTACGGTGTGGATGTTGAGGCTTGAAAATGGTGAATCCACGAGCGCACTCTCTCAATATTAATCTTTCGAAATCTCCACCGATGCTGCTGTTGGTGGGATTGATCATGTCGTCCTTGCTTAGTTCTCTGATATCCCATGTGGGTAAGCTTTGCATAGCATTTCCGTTGCGGAAATACTGGATCACCCCTCCGCGACGCTTGCCAATAAACCACCCTGTTAGATTGTCGTGCTTCCAGCTGATGATGCGATCTGTTACCTCCGTTTTCTCTATGGTGATAACTTGGTAAAAGTCTGGTAACTTAGCTCTTTCTTTCTTGAACCATTCAGGATGTTGAGGTGCAAACTCATCCCCTTCATCAGACTCATAGACAACTTCATCCTCCAGTCCCCATTCTAAAAACTTTTCAGGCATCTCAAGCCTGTCAACCTCTTCTTCATCACTATCTTCTCCGGGAGTCACTTCCATGTAGAGTCAAGACGCTTCTTTTTCTTTTCTGCAAGCTCTATCTTACGTTTTTCTTCTCTTTCTCTGAAGCTACAAAATCGAAAATTTCATCATTTGAATATTTTCGGTTTTCGATTGGCTGCTTTGTATAAATCTTGAACTAGTTTGTGCAGCTTTTCCAATCCCTCTTATTGAAATCTGATAAAGTCGGTTTGCTTTGAAACATACAAAATCAGTTCCTTGTTCTTTTTACGTTGCTCCTTTAGCTTTTCACGAAGCAGATTTGTGTCGTTCACTTGATTCTTTAGTAAGCAAATTTCTTTAGCTGGAAACTTTCCAATGTCTTTTGAGAGACGATCGAAAATATCCTGGAAAGGACGTGGCCTTGACGGAACTCGTGGTGGAGTAGCAGAAGTTGGTTTGCTGGGTTTTGGTGGTACATCTTTTGAAGATCCTTCATCAGCCTTCTGTTTCTTTTGCACATGTGACTTTCTTGGACCGGTCTCAGCTGGATCACTATTAAACCCTCAACAAAGCGTTATGCAAGGAGTTTCAGATTTAGTCATTTCTCTTCTCTTTAATCGTCGTTCACGCTTTTCTGCTTCCCTTACTGCATGAATAGCTTGCATTTGTTCTATCTCTTCTTGAGCATTCCAGCTCTAATGCTATCTTCCATCAAACGCTCACTACCCGAAGTGTCTTTCTTACTCTTCTTTTTGGAGGATTCTTCTTCAGCTTTCTTCTTTCCTTTGTCTTTCCTTTTTCGGACCAATGGAGCTTCTTCTTCAATTTCAACTTCTTCATCAGCAGCTTGTTTTTCTTGTCGTTCTCTTGCTAGCCTCACTTCCTCTCTATATTTGTTGTAGGCGGCCTGCATCACAGGGAGTCTTTCAGCTCTATACATGTGATTGTGAAGCATCACCCATTGCTCAGTCTTCAGTTCCGTAAATTGCCTTCCTTTTGGCAATGAAAACATGTATCGGTACCCGTCATGTGGTAGATCTTTGTGATTGTCATTTATCAGCAGTTGTACGAACCGGGGATACACTGCCCATGGACCTTTGTTGACGTTGTCAACCATGCAACAAAAGATCGGACCTGAGATATTGAACGGTTGGTTGCTACATAGATTGAGCATTGCTGCTGACCATTCGAGATTTAACCCATCGTAGCCTCCTTTTCAATGAGCAATACTTACTGCAAACGTGTGCAGGATGTATCTCCAGTCTCTAGTTAGTCCATTCCTTTTTATCTCATTCTTTCCTCTGAAGTCACCCTGATAACCCATTCCTCGAAATCCGTCAAGAATATCATCTTTGCTCAGCCTTAGAGGATCTCTTGAGGAGTCACCAAGACTCAGAACTTTTTGAATTCTTTCTTCAGTTACAATGATTTTCTTATTTCGAACCGTTGAGGTAATTCGTCTTACTTGATTGACAGTTGAGACTTTTGTTGACTTCCAGAATTCCTCAATGTGTATGGTGTAGATGTCTGGATTTGCTTGAACAACATAGCTGATTTTGCTACGGGATAACCAATCCATCACATCTTCAAAATCCTTTATGATGTCATCAAGTGCAACGGGCTGGTTGTGTTTCATGGTTGGATCCCAGAACACTTCTTTCACCATTTCTGTAACCATGAAAACGAGCCAAGTGAGATTCGAGAGATATAGATATAGGTTAGGATGTTAGAATTATTTACAAAAATTAAATTGAAAATAAATTATAAATAAAAACGTTGTATCTACGCTGGTTATTTACGCTGGAACTGTATTAATTACACTGATTATTTACTCTGGAAGATGTTAGCAAAGTTAATTCTATGTTCGCTGAGTTCTTGATCAGCGTAGAAGCTTATCTACGCTGTGCTACCGACGTAATTAATCAATTTCTCCGGTTGCTTGAACTCGCGTTCAAGACTTAACTTTGCTAATTTCCGATCTTCGGATAAAAGCGCTGAATGCATATTCAATTACGCCAGATTCATGTTAATTTCGCTATATTCAAAAATTCTTCATAAACCCTTCAAAAACCCAACAACCAAATCCCTTCAAATCGCACACCGATTCCCTGTTTAGACAAAGCGAAACTTCTTGTGAATGATGACACGATTTAAAACACAACAAGCACATAATCATACCGAAATGTATGTTGAATCGTTGAAAAGGAGAATTGGTTTTGTTGATTCAATAGAAATGTAAGTTACTTGGTTTTGAAAGAGAGTTTAGATATCGAAACGGTTAAAAAAGTTTATATACAAAAAATATCTACCGGTAAGATAATTACGCCGCTTTTGAAACTTTTCAATGTATTCTTCTAGATTAAGAAACTCAAAACAAATACGCTTGAAAATCTTAAACTTTCTCGAAAATTGTGCCTCTTTTAGGAAAGATGAGATTAAACAATGAAAATTTTGCCAATTTGGACCCCGAGAACAATGGGAAGCTTTGTTTGACACTCCGTGACATTCCTGCAAAAGATCATACTGTTAACACTTTGTCAGTCAGATGTTTTAGAATTTTGGATGATCGAGGCACAAGAAAAACTGTCAGTATGTTTGTCCACTTAAATCCATGCATCCTTCTTTCAACATGCTTTCGGTTTTCGTTTTATCATATTGTGGTAATACTGACAAAAATTGCAATGGCCCCCACTCCAGCTAGATGAGTAGAATACTGTGCCCGTGAGTCCCACATCAGGACATACCCCCGCGATTAAAGGTATGCGCAAAGATTCATCATAACAGGTGAGTATACCGAGTTCATTCGTTTGAAAAATATAAGGTCAGCGCAATGGTGAACAGGTATGCACTTTCGCGCGGTCAAATAGACCAGTTGCAGTCCTGACCAGGGTTAGGCAGATACCTCATTGTGGTACGATTTCTTTTATTTGCTCGTTTAATTTGAGCGTTTTCAATTGTTATAGGGTTTTTGGCCTCTTGGACTCTTTTTAGATAAGATATCATAATCGTGTCTAGGTCTGCATATTTCTTGATGCAACAGAAGAGCGATCATGATATCCCCGAACAACAAACAATATAAAGACCCGAAATCTCAGATTTTGGCAATCTATCAACGTAAGATTTAAGACCATTAAGCCATATGCCACAATGTGTTACCCACAGGAAGCACAGTATTGTGGGTATCCAGAATTCTTGTTTAATCTTTATAATTTGACGCCTAATCGCAGTTTACTCGATAATATTGCTGAATCTACTGACACGTCGTTGCTTGGTACCCCGATCTTCTTTGCTTAGCGACTTGATTTTGCTTTTTCTGTTTCAAAGACCAGTAAACGTGTTAGCAGTTTTCTATCATTTCTTAAAGCAGGTGTCAAACATGAGATCAAACATATTTATTTAATTTTCATTTGATTTTCTGGAAAATCCTCCCCCTTAAAATTTTATTTTCGGGCACCCAGTGCTTGAAAAAGAAATTTTAATTTGTAGAAAATCCTTTTGTTGGGCACAATTTTACGATACTCATTTATTTGAAAGACCGTTTTTTTTTGTCATGCTGATAAAGTTAATTTCCACTCAAGAAAATTAACCATTTCCAACCAGGTTACCAACTGGTTGAAACGGGTTTTATCAAAGGCTTTCATGAAGATGTCGGCTTTCTGTTGCGTGGTATCTACTGGCACCACTTGAATGTACCCCTTTTCGTACGCATCTCGAATCGCGTGAATACGAATCTCGATGTGTTTAGTTCTTGAGTGATGGATAGGATTCTTCATAATTCCCAGACACGCCTCGTTGTCGATGAATATAGGAGTCTTCATGAGGTTGATTCCATAATCCAGCAACTGATTTTGTATCCAAAGGACTTGTGAGCAGCAACTATAAGCAGCCGTGTATTCAGCTTGAGCAGTAGAGGTGGACACTGTTGTCTGTTTCTTACTTTGCCACGATATCAGACGATTTCCTAGGAATTGGCAACCACCTGAGACAGATTTCCGATCAACCTTGCAACATGCATGATCACTATCAGAATAAGCAATTAAATCAAAATTACTATCTTTAGGATGCCAAAGCCCAAGCTTGGGCGTTCCTTTCAGGTAGCGGAAGATTCTTTTGACAGCTATCTCATGAGATTCTTTGGGATTCGTCTGAAAGCGTGCACAGATGCAGACTGACCACATAATGTGAGGCCTACTTGCTGTTAAGTACATCAAAGAGCCTATCATTGAGCGGTAAAAGGACTTATTCCCCGGCTTTCATTGAGGATCGAGAGTAAGTTCGGTTTGAGGTGCGAATGGAGTACTTGCAGTCTTGCAGTCAATCAAGTTGTACTTGGCAAGTATATCTCTGATATATTTTGCTTGATGAATTAGAATCCCGTCCTCTCTCTGTTTCACTTCCAATCCTAAGAAAAAGGTGAGTTCGCCCATCATACTCATTTCGAACTTTGCTTTCATAACCTTTTCGAACTCCTTGCATAACGCTTCATCAGTTGACCCAAAAATGATATTGTCTACATAAATTTGAACCAGCATCACATTGTCTCCGATCCTTTTTGTGAAGAGAGTCATGTCAATTTTGCCTCTAGTGTAGCCACATTCCAGAAGATAGGTTGACAAAGTCTCGTACCATGCTCGAGGAGCTTGGTGAAGATCATAGAGAGTTCTGTCTAGCTTGTAGTATCGTTTGGGAAAGTGTGGATCTTTGAAGCCAGGAGGCTGACAGACATACACTTCTTCCTTGATATCTCCGTACAGAAAGGCACTTTTCACGTCCATTTGAAATACCTTGAAGTTCTTGTATGATGCATATGCCAAGAATATTCTGATAGCTTCCAAACGTGCAACAGGTGCAAAAACCTCTTCGTAATCAATCCCTTCTTCTTGTCGAAAACCCTGGACGACCAATCTTGCCTTGTTCTTAGTAACCACCCCATGGTCATCCATCTTGTTACGAAATACCCACTTTGTTCCAATTGGAAACTTCCCTTCAGGTCCACACTTTAAGTTTCCGTAACTGAGATAATTCTTCCTGCATCGCTTGCACCCATCTATAGTCTTGAATTGCTTCTTCTATGCCATGTGGCACTAATTGCGATAGGAAGGCGGCATACAATCCTTTGTTAATGACATAAGTTTGGCCACGAGTTCGTACACCATTTTCCACTTGACCAATAACATTCTCAAGTGGATGATTCCGATTTGTCTTGTATCCTGCATTGATGTGGGTTTCAATTTGCTGTGGTAGATTTGTGAAGTGTTCATCGACGTAGATGATTGGTAGTCCATCTTCCTGAGTTGGTTCATTCACGTTCATCTGTGAAGAAGAGGCATCGTTTGCAGATGCATTCTCAGCCGAAGTGTCACCATTTGTTTCTTTCACAGGAAGAATAGGATCAACAGAGAAGGGAGTGAAACGAGTGGTAAAAGGAGTGAAACCAATATCTGATGAATCAAATAGTGGTTCCACAGGAGTGGTTTCTACAGGTTCGGGAATAGGTTCTGGAATGTCAAAGGTGTTGAAGATGATACCTGCATCATAGAACCAATCAGGAGTGTTCCCAGTGTTGGTGTAATTTCCTTCTTGAAAATCGACGTAGTAAGACTCAACCACCATTTTGGTTCGTTTGTTGTAGACACGATACGCCTTTTGAGTAGATGAAAAACCCATGAAATAGCACACATCACCGACTGCTTCGAACTTGATAAGATTGACTTATGTGTTGAGGAGTGTACACGAGCAACCAAACGGTCTAAAGAAATCTATCAGAGGCTTTCTCTTGAAAGAAGATCATATGCTGTTTTTCCATGAGGTTTGACAATGAGAACTTGATTCAAGACATAGCATGTTGTGTTGCAGAAGATAACAGGAAGCTTTGAGTCTACAAGCATAGTTCGAGCAGCTTCGATAAGTGTCCTGTTTTTTGCGTTCAGCTACACCGTTTTGCTGAGGAGTTCTTGCTACACTGTACTAAAGTCGAATCCCTTTTTCTTCACAAAATGAGATAACCGATTGATTCTTGAATTCTGATCTGTTATCACTTCTAATTGATTTGACTTTCAGTTTGATGACATTCTCGATCGTAGGAATAAATGTCTGAATATTAGATGCCGTTTCGCTCTTTGCTTCAAGAAAATAAACCCATGAAAAGCGAGAAGTCATCTGTAATCACCAAGCAATAAGATCTTTTAGCTAAACTTTTAACACTAATAGGGCCAAAAAGATCCATGTGCAGGCAGTTGAAGTGGTACTGTAATCGTATTCACTGCTTTGGACTTGTGTGGCCTTTTGTGTTGCTTGCCTTGAGCGCATGCGATACATTTTTTAGAAAAAGAAAATTATTTTACTAGTAAACCTCTTACAAGATTTAGTTTTGAAAGTTTATTCATATTTTTAAAATTCACATGCCCTAGGCGCGTGTGCCAAAGCAGTGATTCTGATTCTGAGGCCTTAGAAATCAGGCATGTCATTTGCTCATTAGTTTTGGCATTTTTCATGTTGAGGACGTAGGTGTTGTTTTGGCGAGGAGCGGTTAGCATAATCATTTCTGCTGGAACTGAATATTCTGGCTTGAGAAAGAGATATTTGACATCATTAAAAAGAACAGAGATCCCTTTGTCACAGACTTGTGATACACTCATAAGATTGTACCACAGTTCTGGAACATAGTTCACATTCTCCAGAGTTAGTGACTCCGATACTACATCTCCGATCCCAACAATTTTTCCACCCTTTTCATCTCCGGCAAATGACACAAAGTCACCATCGACGAATCGGAAATTCTTTAGCAAATCCTTTAACCTCGTCATATGCCTTGAGCAACCACTATCCACATGCCAAATGTATTCCATGAGCATCCTAAGCCCTTTTTGCAGCTTATTCTATAATACAACAACAGACAAAATATGCATAAGTTAGTTAGATATCGGAACCCAAACTTGCTTCAATTTAATCTATCATGATTTTGAATATTTAGATCTTCTTTTCTTTTCCAAAAACAAGATGAGTTAACTAAATTCTTTCTTGATTTTGAAAAACTATCAAATTGCTCTGCGAATTTTTTGACAAAATTTGTTTTAGGTTCAGGAAAATTCTTATTTTTGCAATGCTTCGCTGTATGTCCTAAATGACCACAACGAAAACATTTCATGCAACGTTGTTTTCTTTCATTTCGAGAATGAGGTGTTTGAAAATGATGTATGTGATGAGTTTCTTGAGTTGCAAGGATCTTTGCTTGTTTTGTCGGTGCTTAATTTAATCATTTTCTTCATTTTCTTGTCAATCCGACTTTCATCTTCTGTGAATTCATCTTCTGACTCGTATTCCGATGAGGATGATTCTTGATTTAAACTCGACTCATCTGATCTTTGATCATCACTTGAGTTTTCTTCACTTCTACATTCTTGACTTGAGTCTTGATGATCTTTCGATACACCTGCACATGATGGAACAAACTCGGGAATTTCCTTAGTAAAGAACTTTCCGAATCTGTTGTTCTTCAATTCTGGAACAAACAGAGGTGATTCACGGGTAACATTTTCATCACAAAAGACAGAATTTAAGTCCATGCATTCAACCACTACATTCTCGTGGCTTTGGGTCAAAGGCTTAGGCATACGCCTATTACAATCATCCCAAATACTTAAACTAGGTTTAATACAGTCATCCATCATAGTTAAATTATTACATTCATCCCGAATAGATTTGTCTTTTGTTTTTCCACAATTCTAGGCAAACCAGTTAACCATAGTTTAACTGTCGCCTGAATATCCTATGCCTATTTTTGTGCCTTCACCCTCCTCATTTGCATCTGCATTACTCATAGAAACATTAGTTTTGTGCCAGTTAACCGTAGTATAACTGTCGCCAGAATCTCCTTTACGCTCATTTGCATCCGCGTTACTCATAGAAACATTAGTATTTTTATCATTCAAGTAATCGACACTTTGAGCAATTAAGTCAGTTTTATCAATTAAATCATTTTCAGGATGAGGAGTTGGCATTGGTACATAGTTCTTGCTATGGGGAGGAGGAATATTTTTCTTTCATTTCCAAGCTTATCTTTGTACCCAATGCCATCTTTCACGTATGTTGGTCGTTCTATTTTTTATATCAATCAGTGCCTTTTTGCTAACATTCCATTTATCAATGGTGAGTTGCAATTTAGTGTTTTTGATTTCAGAATTTTCTAAACGTTTAGCTTGATCATTAATAATGAAATCCTTTTTAAAAACCAACTCCTTTAAAGACTGCATTTCAGTTAAAGTTGAGTTTAACTTTCTCTGATATACAAGCTTCGTTCAGTTTCATTTCTTTATTTACTCGTAAAACTTTTTCTTTTTCTCTAATAAGGTCACGGTTGATTGATTTGTAGTGAGCCACGACGTTCATACACAGCTTCGAATGCAGTTTTGCTTTGAACTCGTATGGAATGCTATTTACCAGTTCCTTATCCTCATTCTCTTTTGCCGACTCAGTCTTCATTGCAGTGCAGACGCCTCACCATCTTGCTTCTTTTCTTCTTTACCATCCTCTGGAGTTTCCTTTTTAGCTTCATAATTTGATGAATTTGCAATGCTTTTCAGACCCTTGTCAACAGAATTTTCCTTTGGGATACCGAAAATTTTGTTTTGAACATATTTCGTGGGTGCAGCTGCTGATTCTGTTGTTATCTTGGTTGCGGAGACCTGAACCGATGCTTTTGGTTCTTTTGAGATTTTAGCCATCAAAGCTTTGTTGATTTTTTCTTTTGTCTCAGCTATCTCGTCTGCCCAATCGTAATCTTCCACAACTAGAGCCTTTGGAGTATTATCAGTAGCATTTGAGTTTCCTTCTATGGCAATCGGCCTTCGGACAAGAGCAATTTCAGCATTATCCTTCTTTAGCAGAGGACAATCTCTCTTGAAGTGACCAAGATCCTTGCAGTTGTAACAACGTAGCTTTGACTTGTCAAAACCAGCTTTACCGAGAGACAATCTTTTCCATGTTTTATCCTGGAAAATTTTCAAGCGAAGACTGATCATAGCTATTTGCCATTTCAATTCCATCTCTTCCATGCCATCTGGATCCACCTGGTACATATCTTCAGCAGTGAGATAGTCTCGCTTCATTTCTCCGGACATAAGAGCTTCATAACTGCTTATGAATGTATTGAACAAAGTAACATGTTCGGTTGATATTTTGAGTGCTTGAGCATCCGCCACCACAGAGGATTTCATATTAGATTGTGAAGATGTAGCAGAGTTTGCAGAAGCATTGTTGTAGGATGCATGAGCACTTTGAGAACTTGAACCTCCTGAGCTTGTTGGTGCAAGAAAAGCCATGTTCTTGGGCATGATGACAGCAGCGGACTATGGAGATTTTTGTCCAGTTCGATTCATTTCCCTTTTGATGACATCCATTTCAAAAGCTTTCAGAGTGTTAATTAGATCAGACAGAGTGACAGGTGTGGTGCTGCATAGAAAGCTTCTCTTGATCATCATGCATTGCAGACTCCATTCTTTTGGAAGAGAGTCCAAAAGTTTCTTCATTGAGGCATAGTTGGCAACTGGATTTCCAATTTTCTACATCTTGGTTAAAACATTTAAGTAGCGACTGATATGGTCAGACAGACCTTCTCCTTGGACACTTCCAAACATATCATATTCCTTTTGCACCATATCTCTTTTGTTGTCCATCAATTCTTGGTTTCCTTCGTAGTGTTCAATGAGGGCCAACCAGAGTTCATGAGCTGAGGTGTATTCTTCGAACAGATTGTTGTCATCCTTGTTCAGTGCCATACTTAGAGTAGCATGAGCACGATGATCACGCTGAATCAAAGCTCTATCTTCTTCAGTGAAAGTAGTTGGATCTTCATTTACAACACGAACGTCGTCTTCTATGATTACTGGAACATGTGGTCCAACAGTGACAGACGTCCATTGAGTATAGTCAGTGTACTCGAAGAATGCCTTGATGCGGGTTTTCCAACTACTAAAATCTTCGGATCCTTTCAACTTAGGAGGTCTATGCAGTTCCAGTTTCCAATTCGGCTTGAGCAACCGTGTTTAATTGACTTAGAGACATTTTCAGACTTGATCAGATGCTAAATACGCTGGCGAAGAAGCTAAATACGCTGATGAGGACGCTGCACAATTACGCGAATAATTCTGAGAACTGATCCGACGAAGATGTTAATTACGCTGTCAGACACAACACAGACAATAACTTTGTTAAGTTCGCTGATCACCGTAATAAGGTCGCTGAGGATCCCTGTTACGGTCTTCGAAGTCGCCTTCGAATTAAAAACGCTGACACTTTATCGCTGAAAGTTAACAATTTCGCTGGTTAATATCCAGCGTAATCGTCAATTACGCGATTAACAAATTAATTACGCAGACTTCAAACAGATTTATGCCAAATTTAAGATTATCTACGCTATGTTCAAAAATATATACGCTGCCTTCAAGATAAATACGCCCAGCAGGGTTTAAGCACGAACAAAAACCCGCTAATCACCAAAAAACGACTCGAAATCCATACTGATTCACAACAACCAAACAATTAATCACACCAAATCGACCCAAATGGTAATAACGATTTAAGCACCTGGATATACGGATTAAAACAAGAACACTCACAAGAATCACAACACAGGAAATCACCAAAATCACTAGTCCAAGAACCTTGGAGCTAGGGTTTTTCATTAAGCACATATATATAGTTCTGGGCTGCTGAGTAATTATTAATTACGCCAGCATGTTAATTACGCCCATAGTACAAAAGATTCACCTATTACATTTTAGTCCCTGAACATTCTAGAAACATCATAAACTAACCAAAAACTTATCCAAAACAAGTTTAATCAAGTATCGACGATCTCAAAAGTTCCAACACTAATGTTTTAGAGAGAGAAAGAGTGAGAGGCAAGGGTGGACCTACCCACAGTCATGGGTGGGAAAAAATATTAGTGTATATTTTTGGCAAAAAAAACCCAACCACACCCCTTGAAAATATTGTTGAACGCATCATCCGCACCCCTAACAAATAATTTCTAGGTCCGTCACCGGTGAAAGGCCAAGCGTTGTAAAGAGAGAAACAGAGGTTATAAACCCCCCAAAATAACATAGCTCACAAATAGATAGTAAAAAAAAAAAAAAACCTTATATGCTCAATGAAATGGTATGTGCACCAAACAAATTACCAAGCCTATAGTATAACAAACAAAAGTGTGATAAACATTCATACACAAAGTACAAACACTAATGCCCATTAATGTTGTAAATTATAGTTATATATAAAGAGAGAAACAGAGGTTATAAACCCCCCAAAATAACATAGCTCACAAATGGACACATAGCAAAAAAAAAAAAAAAAAAAAACTTATATGCTCAATGAAATGGTATGTGCACCAAACAAATTACCAAGCCTATAGTACAACAAACAAAAGTGTGATAAACATTTCATACACAAACTACAAACACTAATGCTCATTAATGTTGTAAATTATAGTTATATATAACATAGCTCACAAATGGATAGTAAAAAAAAAAAAACCTTATATGCTCAATGAAATGGTATGTGCACCAAACAAATTACCAAGCCTATAGTATAACAAACAAAAGTGTGATAAACATTTCATACACAAAGTACAAACACTAATGCCCATTAATGTTGTAAATTATAGTTATATATAAAGAGAGAAACAGAGGTTATAAACCCCCCAAAATAACATAGCTCACAAATGGACACATAGCAAAAAAAAAAAAAAAAAAAAAACCTTATATGCTCAATGAAATGGTATGTGCACCAAACAAATTACCAAGCCTATAGTACAACAAACAAAAGTGTGATAAACATTTCATACACAAAGTACAAACACTAATGCTCATTAATGTTGTAAATTATAGTTATATATAATTATAGTTATATATAATGATTGTGATATCTTAGTTGGGAGATGATTTATAATTATTATTGTCATAGGAAGAATTAAAATTCTTATAAAAAAAGTCTTGAACGAAATGAATAATCAATAATTATAACCTAACCAACTATGGAGTTTTACAGAAACTATTAAAAAAATACCCTAGAATCAATAAATCAACAAGTGTTAATAGTTCAACTTCCTTTGGTTATCCCTAAAGTGTACACTAGATTATTCCATGTACACTAGATTATTCCAAAAGATGGCCTTGATTACTTGTCCTAAGAAAATTAATGTATCTGACTAAGGGGGTGTTTAAGAGTGTTTATTTTAGCTAACTTATGATTTCTTTACTTTTTAAAAAGTTAAATAATGTTTGGGTTATGACTTATTTACTTTTTCAAAAAGTCATAAATCACTTTAAAAAGCTTAGCCAAACACAGCCTAATGTCACAGAGTTAATTCTTGAACTCTCGTGCGGCACTTAGACTCGATCTAAGTTAAGCCTTTTGGTTGTGTTTACGCAGCGCGGAAGTATTTTGTGAGAATCATAAGTATGGTTTTGTAGTGCAATATTACAACAAAGTTACTTATGTATTACTTGAACAAGAGTTACAAGTGAAAGTGATTACAAAGTTGGGTGCCTTCAAATGAGGCCACAGTGGCCTATTTATACTAGTTGGACATGATCTAGATAGTTCCATATCTAGATTATTCCTTTACAAAGATCTTAGATATTTCTTACATAAATATTTTGGATATTTTAAGCTGATATTTATGGGTTTTTCTAGAGAGTTCCATGGCCTAGATGATTCTTGTACCTTCCTTGCATGTTCTAGCATTTTCCAGCCCATTTCTAGTCCTTTCAAGGCTGATCTAGAACATTCCAGGGGTGCACGTTTGCCCAGAATTTTGTAGCACTTTTAGGAGTGTTCCAACAACCCCTAACGTGTCTTTAGTGGCCCGGAAGATTCTGGAATCACGGTGAAATGATCTGATTTTTAAGCGGGGCGTGACACTAAGCCTAACATAGTAAATAGTTATTACAAAAGAAAATGACACACATATCTAACCAATAAAATGGTTATAAAAGGTGTTTGATAATATAAGAACTAATTATTGTAATAAAAATAATTAAAACTTTGATTTTGAAATTATTATACATATTATACATATTGTTTCGAACTCTTCATGAATAGTAAATAGAGTATTTTAATATCATTTGTTTCTCTTTACAACATATACAAATCATATATTTTTTTTATGTTTATATTATATTATATTATATAAGATAAGATAAAGTGATCGTATACTACTATAAATATTGTATGATATTACACAATATTATCAGACACGAATAAAGCACTCAGTAAATGGATTCATTTTTATTGTTTTCAATTTTGATACTATTTTTATATATAACTCTGTCTGCGGTGATAAATGAATATAAGTAACAATACCATGACGATCTAATTGACTGACACCGTTCAGCCATCGGTGCCGGTACCGGTGTTGTTTTATTATTTTCGGATGATGTAAAACACGCGTTGATTTGTATACCGAGTGCATGTATTGTACCAGGACCATAACAAATTGAATCGGTACCCATCGAATGTACAAGGTCACGTACCACCACAACACACGGAGAAATACCCTAGTTTAACATCGTTTGTATCTTTTTTTAGAAATACAAAAATTAATTTGAAAATTACCTATTTTCAATACAAAGAACAACATTAAAAATAATAAAAAATAATTAATATGATATCTTTTTAATAGTATAATATAAAATGCTACAATATACTAATATAACAACACTCTTTAAATAAATAAATAAAATAATATAATATAACATCACATAACGTTATATGATATTAATATATTATACTAGTAATATGACCCGCAAACGATACACCGCGGGCCCGTTGTAAACATTGTATGGATTACCCTAAGCATTTTTGTTATGCGTTAACCATATGAAAATTCACTTTTTTAACAAATTTGATCTAACTCAATGTGCGGATCAAAGTTGCGGCGGGACTGCGTGTAACGGCGCGTTTGCGAACTTCATTATACTCGTTGTGACAGTGACACTAACATGTTTGAAAACATATTAAAATCACATCATGCCTCACACGTTATGACTTTATAAAATTCAAAAAAATATTTTAAACGAATGACCCTAATTACCTCTCACGTGTTGCAGTAAGGCCTTACAATAACACTAAGGTGTTTAAGGGCGCATTTGCAAACTTCAAAACCAACGTCGAAACGTTGTTGCGAACCCGGTTACGACTATGAAGTCGATGTGGCTAGGCAATTAAAGAGAAACGTATGAAGTTGAGTAGGTTATGTTATGAAAACCAAAACATATGATAAAAAAAAATTGGAAGTCAGATTTTTTTTGAGTCGTAAGACGATTATTACGAAACACGAATTTGATTATTTTTACCCACACAAAGTAATTTAATATAAGAGAAATTAAAGAAATAAAAGAAGGAAAAAAACCGCCCGCTTTTTTTCGAAACGTGCTATTTAACAAACTCAAGCAATTAACTCTACTGAATCAAATGAATAATCTCCAGCGGATCAGACACCTAAATGTATGCAAATCACAATCACGTGTAAGTCACCGAAATGTATGCATATCACAATCACAATGCTATAAGTATCATCAATATGTAAAAAAATGAGTACAACTAAAGGCTCATGTGCATGGGTCGAAATCTACACGAACCCAGAAATTTTAAGTAAAGAAGAATGACACGAACTTGAAATCGTGTCAGACCGATAAAATTGAACACCATATGTGTATTCACATAATTATTTTAAATAAACACGACCCGTTTAATGTTTTATTTTGCTTTTCATACGAACTTTTTCAAACTAAAAATTAAAAATTATATATAAATATGTATAAATAGTTACGTATAAACTTTACACCCGAATCCCGAATTTTATAACTTCTAAAGGTTGACATCACACGACTCTAGCTTGCATAAAACGTATAGTTTTGAAGATAAAAATTAAAACAGATCCACACGTAATTAAACATGTTGTGAGTTAAATTTGAAACTAACCTCAACCCATTTAAACTATCCCTAAACCCAAGAATATTGTATTGAGTTGGTTTTATATAAAAGAGATTCTAATCTAAGAAAAAGCAGGCCACCTTTAGTACATGTGCTGAAAATAGATATTGTTTTTTTCATCTTCGCATTTCCTCGGTAATATTATCTTGGAAGTCATAAGCCATGAGTCAAAATCTCCTGGCATTATTTGAAGAAATATGTCATTCCACCGAAGGAAGAAAACAAGAACTACAACCATTAAAATATAGAAAAATATTGTATAGAAGTTTAAAATTTATATTGGTTGTGACTTTAAGTTGTAAGCCTGTTAGAAAGGGTATCAATTATCATCATCAGAGCTACTTTTATATTGGTTGTGAGTTGTAAGTTGTAATATTTCACCATTTGGACCTGAAAGTTGTATATTCAAGAGATTGGGACCATTGACTGGGCTTGGCTTGTTTATAAATGAGTTAGTTGATGCATTTTTGGCTATATTAGCACGTGACAGTGGTCTCAGCACAAATAAGATTTGTGAAAGTTACTTTATCAGATTTACGTTTCATTAGAGGTTGAAGTGTCTTTTTGGGGAGATGATGAAGATAGATCAAAAACAGCTTGGGTATTTTGGGAAAAAGTAATTGCTCCATGTGAGAAATATGAATATTAGTTTATTGTTAAAATGGTGGTGGAGCTACAAAATCGAAAAAGTGTGGAACACAATAACAACCATTAATTTTCATACTTACTCATATTCATATCTTCCTATAAAGAAGGCATTGCAGGTACATGGAATGGAATCTGCAAAATCGGAAAGGAACTAGATAATCTTAATGTGCAGGTTGGGAAATTATTCAAGGGCGAGGTGGGTAATGGGAATGAAGTGCGTTCCGGATCTTTTTGGTTTGGAAAAACCAGAAAGGGGCAACAGTAGCATCACGGTTTAAAGGATGGAATTGGCGAGATCTCCAAATACTAGGTGAGCAAGATCAATTCAACAAAATGTTAGACCTAATCCGGGGAGCATTGCTGTCAGACGAGGAAGACAAGTGGGCTTGGGATCTATGCAAGGATGGTGTATTCTCGGTAGCATCATGTCGCCTCCTTTTAGCTAGCCATGCGGTTCCATTCTATCCAAGTGGGTACAAAAAAAAGCTGAATATTTCGGATGTGTGGGATACAAGATCGGCTTTCTACACTTAAAGGTCTCAAGAAATGGGGAATCTATCATGGGTCGGCTGAGTGCAAATTATGCAACGAGCAAGTAGAGCAGCGGATCATTTATTCACGTCTTGCTATGTATCTTCAATAGTGTGGCAAAAGGTGAGTGCATGGTGTAAAATATCACAAATTTTCGCATTTTCAATGAAAGACTTATTGGAGCTACACAACATGAAGATTTCGACACGCAAAAGAAGATTGGTCCAAACCATAATTTGGCGACGTGTTGGGTGATATGGCGAGCAAGGAATGAACTTATATTCAACGATACACGGGTAAAAATTGACAAAATATTTGGAGAAGTACAAGCAACGGCATTCTTATGGATTAAAGCTAGGGCGAAGCAACACATAATGGATTGGAGCAAATGGGTGATTTTCGATGTTGTTTAGTACTATGTTTTAAAGGTCTCTAAACCAAGCAATACCGGATGAGAAAATGCGGGTTGGGTCTAGTAACTTGCTAGCTTATGTAATGTTTAAACATCTGGTGATGATATGAAATTGTTGTTTGCCTTCAAAAAAATTAGAGGTTGAAGTGTGTTAGTTCCATATTTATAGGTTAAAGCACTGTATGTGAAGAACATACACTCCAATAGTTGAAGGAACTATTTCAACGCCATGGAAATCTTAGCTGCTAAAGTAGGCTGCAAAAGAGACTTTGGCTTTGTTCATTTTGAAGAAAGGTCGAGTGCTTTAAAAGTTGTTAAAAATATGAAGTAGATGGTATCTGTTTCTTCGTTCTCAGTCTTTTTTTGGGTACAAGGCTTTCAGACATAGAAACCAATGGGTATATTTCAATGTGGCAAAGTGGATGGATCAAAGTGGGTTGGGTTGTATTCAATACATTTAAAAACTGTTCTGGTTCCTCTCCAACAAAAGATGTCTTCCTCAGTAAGTCCATAGGTAATGCAGATATCCAAGACTCACCATTTATCTACAATAATCAATATAAAAACAAATATGCATTACTCAACAATCCATATTCAAATTTTGTTAGAAAAGAAATGTGTCCAACTTACCATTAGATCCCTCAGCTCTTATTCACCCAAAAAATGATTGTTATAAGACATTACAAAGTTGAAAGCACAACAGCATGATCTGACCTTCATGTGACATATGGGTAAGATATTGTACAATTTTCCCGCCGCATCATAGGGGTTTAACAATTAATGAAAACTGTTCTAAGCAAACAACGTCTACATACACTGAAATCTTCTTTCTTAGACTGCAAAGACCGTTTTATGTTTAACACTCACTCACGCATATCATCAAACACCTTTGGACATTCATTCTCATTCAATACACTACATAAACATCATAATATCATATCATCCAACACCCATCTACAAATTTTCCATTCAAACACCATCATACCATCCAAAACATATCTAAAAAGTATAAAAAAAAATCAAATATTATAACAACCGGTAGATTGTTATAACCCAAAAGCACACAGAACCCAACAATAACCTAATAAAATCAATTAAAGACCCATGAGGATAACAAATTTGATGAAAAACAATACCCAACTTAGTAAATTCGTGGATGCAAGAGCATCTTTGTAATACTAAATGTAGTATCGAACGAAAAACAGGACATAGTTGAGTTCTGCATAAGGTTCTTATCTTACACTCTGTCTAACGAGGCTGAAATTGCACGACTTGAAACCATATTTTGTGACAACCGGTAATTTTTGGTTTTTAATTACGCGATTAACAGCGTTTAAAGCTATAATAAATAGTGTTTAAGATACGTATTAACTTAATTAGGCTTTTGTAATGCATAGGAACGCCTATCTAACCTCACAGTGCGCGTATGGTGATTTTCGGGAAAATAGCGTGACGATAAACGGTAGCGAACTGTCACCGGACATAACGCTGGCAACGCCGTCGAATTTCGAATTTCATACGTATAATTGTACACGAATATAGTTTTTGTAATATATCGTGCTTTCGTACGTCACAGAACGCGAACGCGAATGAATAACGCGACTGCAGGAAGCGCACCGACAACGAAACGGAAACCTCGGGTTCAAGCTACATCCAGATTTCTTATATTTAGCATCGTTTTCAAATTTTTATACTCACGATTGAAACCGAGTCGAAAAACATACTAGAATCGATAACCGAGGTGTTTTACGCGATTTAACGTGACCGACGAACGCACGCGCCTAATAACGACTTACGGCATAATTCCATATACTTTCGACCCTAATTAAGCGTTATATGACATTTTACGAGGTTCGGGTGCGAAAACGGGCCACAGAAAAGCTATCGGGCCACGCAAATAATTAGAAACGAACGAACGGGCCTTGGGCCCATTCCCCCTTGAGAAAACCCTACCTATTTAAGTTACTCTTTCTCTCTCTACTCTCACTCGTGTCTCTCACTCTCTCACTGGATAAACAACCGACCACCACTTATTGGTGGCGGCACGCGACAAATGGCGGCAACAGCCGCATCACGTGGTCACGAGGGTGGCCAAAGTGAAGGTGGACGCGGGTGGTGGACATCAGGTACAACAGCAGGCGGCGGACCAACGGCGAGGCCGTTTTCCGGCAGAATCACGGCGTCGGCGGCTCAGAGGTCGTGTTTATGATTGGTGAGGGTTGGTTCGGTTCACATTCAGTCAAATTAGGGTGTTTCAGCTCGTTCTCGGTTCAAGTTCAGTGGTGATGGTGTTACACGGGATTACGGCAGGCAAATCCGACGGTGGTGCCGGCGGCGGTGGTGGTGGTTATGTGATGCCCTTTCCTTCTTGGCTCGGGTTTCGATTCACATTCAGTTCGGGTTTCGATTCACATTATTTGGCTTTCGGTTAACAAACAGTTTTGGGTTCTGCTCGGTAGTCTTCGGTTCCGGTTCGGGTGTGGTTCAGTCGGTCAACTCGGTCAAACCAGGTCAACTCAGTCACAAGTCAACTCTGCAAATGGTCAACAGTCAACGTGGTCAACTGTGGTCAAAGCTAGTCAATTAATCGACGCGAGATGCGGTAAAACGTTAGCGACGCAAAATATTATTGAGTTTTCTTATATATTTCATTTAAACGTGAAACCGAGCTCGACCCGACCTATTAACGTTATACATTGTCGAGTTTTAGTACATTGATTAGTTCATACGTCTATCGTTTACGCAAAGTTTTGTTTGTATACCTATATGTATGTTGGTATACTTAAATAAATTTCGAGTCGTGGCATTGTTATTAAAAGTGTCGAAAATGTCCCTAGCTTTCTTTTAGATATGATGTTATTATTAAAAACGTTGAGTTTTGAAAATTATAACGACAACTTGAGTTGTCGGGTTGTTCCAAAAACAGAGGCAATTTGCCCGATTTTCGTTAAAAATATATATATTTTATAGCTTTAACAATAATAAAAACGTATCGGGACTCCAAGGAACTTTATAAAAATAAATACAAGTATGTACTTATTCCGGACGATTTATACACTTCGCAACACGAACCTATGGCGTTTTCAACAAGACAGTTTACAAGCTAACGAAGCTCGAAACTTTTGTATATTAAATATATTTATTCATTTCCAACGTTTAGAACCCGAAAACTATACAAAATAAATATATCGTTTATATTATTTCAAACACCAAAAATCCGAATTACTTATTTCAAACGTCGGATGATTTCATAAAATAAATATTATGTTTTATATTTATTTCACACGACAACGACGATTCGAATACTTTTATGAATATAACGGTTGACAATTTGGATATTTCATGGAATAAATATAATTATTTATATCTATTTTCAAGGTCTAAACAAAGTACGACACCTTATTGTAGGAGTGTAACGAGCGTCCATTATATAAATTACATTAATTACAAACGAGGCGCAAGACGCTTATTTCGAACATGTAACGTTTTACACATTTATCTACTTATGGCTACGAGAAATACGACGAGTCGTACCATTGTTCTTCTACGTATTTCTGATTACAACAACTAACACGTCTTCTTAAGTACTCCCTCCGTCCCATTAAATGTGTCTTATTTTGAATTTTCAAAGTCTTTATTTATAAACTTTGACTTTAATTATATATTTTTGTGTTATATAAAACTTGACGAAAATTAACCTGATAAAAACACTTGTAAAACACACTCAAATCATATAACTTTCATCAAGTATTATCTAACGCAAACAAACTTATTTAAGGTCAAAGTTTATAAATAAAGACTTTGAAAATTCAAAATAGGACACTTTTAATGGGACGGGGGGAGTATGTTTCTATTAAATATATAAATATATGCATCCTAAATCATTCGGGAATTAAGTCGCCCTTCTAGACTTAGTTTCATACCGAATATGAACGTGATCAAATAACCGTAGATCGGTTATTCTAAGTCAAGATAATAACACCTTTTAGGATCGTTTGTTAACGATTCGGCAGAGCTCGGACACGTTATAAGCTCGATTTCTTAATAGGAAGACTATAGTTGCACGCTAGCGAGTTCACGTTCTTGGAACGACACTATGGAATCACATTAAGCTAGCTTTGCACAAGGATAACAAGGTGAGTTCATAACCCCCACTTTTACCGTTTTACTTTTTATAAATGTTTTCGGGGGTGGAAAGACATGCAAGTTTTGCGAAAGCACACAATATTTCGATAAACGCAAACCATATATTTCTAAACCGCATTACAAACGTATTCCAGTTAACACAAATGGTTTATGAAAAAGTTTATGCCAAACATATCAGTTTTTACAAGACTATACGCGTTTTTGAAATATACTTGAATTTATAACATGGGCTAGGCCCAACAACATGGATAACAAGATAACACGGGCTAGGCCCAATAACACGGATGACAAAATAACATGGGCTAGGCCTAACGACACAGATTATGACATTTGGTATGCAGCTATGAAATTAGATGACAATAGATCAATGTACGTAAGTAGGATTATGACATTGGTAACCATTAATCACTTAGTGACTGTCACAACCCCCGACCCCACCCTGGGAGCGGGAGCCGTGAACCAGTCAAGTGGTACCGGTATTTATTAAATACGAAGCAGAAAAATTATTAATCAGGACCGTAGTTAGGAAATAATTTCAGAGTTGTAAAACACCAAATTTTTTATTAATAAACAAACGGAAACAAATGGTTTAAACCCGTAGTTCATTTTAAATGTTTTTATAGGGATAATTCCAAATAAATAAAAATACAATTTCTTCTTTTATTCAGGTAATTATAGCCACTTCATTTAAGTCTTCAGTGCTCCATAGCTGACTTCTATTATTTTCACAGTAGGGCACCTGAAACGCGTTTTGAAAATATTTTATCAGCAAGAAATACTGGCGAGTGCAGTCTAGTTTAATCAACACAAGTTTTATTTATACTTCACAGCATTGAGGAGCATCCGCATTTACAATGTTTATATCTACACAATTACTCAATCAGTACTGTCAATCCTGACTTGTGGGTCATATTACTTTGAGCCCTGTCACCCAACAGTAACGGTTCCTGTCACATCCCGTGACTTTGGACTAGCAATGTATACAAAACCCCAACATACCGGCAGTAATTGTATAATACATATACTCAATCACTGTTAAGCATAATTAAAACATTTGAGGTTTTGGTAACACATTTTGACTCACAAAAAGATTTACCAAAAAGAGAATGTACTCGCCTGGTAATTTTAGGGTCTAACTACAGGTCTCCTGGTATAATCTTGGGCATAGCTCCTGAGCTCTAATAAATATATAATGCACTTGTGTTAGTATAATAACCCAAGTCACTTTAACCGTACTACCCGTGACAGAACTCCAACGTTCGTAGTCAGGCAGGGCCTTGACATGCATTGGCGATTCTAGATCAAGCGGTAGGGTGTCCATACAGCACACGACAGAACTCCAACGAACATAGTCGGGCAGAGTCTAGACATGCATTGGCGATTCTAGATCGAGCAGTAGGATAATAAATTAGTGATATGGATTAAAACAATTAAAACAGGGCAGGGCTTCGAGTATTATGTTAATACTCAAAGAAAATGATATATATATATATATATATATAAAAGAGAAATAGAGGCGAGAAAGTGAGAGATAGCAGAGAAAATGAAAGTGCCTGCTTCCTATTTATACTAAAATTTTAAAGATAGCTTACGGGCTAAGCATATTTTCTTATTCCTACACGTACTCAACAACTACACATACCAAATTTGTCAATTCATATGTTTTATTTTATTATTTTATTATTATATATTATAATTAATTAAGCAACTCAATTCATTTATGTTTATAACTTCTAAAATATGACGTTTATAAAACGATGAACATGTCTTTAGAACGAGCATATTTTTATCTACATTTTGACCTAAGTTTCATTAAAAACAGAGTAAGGTTAATTATAATGTATTTTTATTATTATAATATAATTTTTAAACGGTTCCTATATTCGTCTAAACACCTCCTATTTCTAACAGTCAACTTACCGTACTCTACCCGTTTAATAATATAAGTTTCTATATACTTCATTTTAAATTTTATAAATAAAAATTTTGAAGATGTTACAGTCACCAAGTGCAAAAGGTGTAGATCTACTGAGCTTGAGACACGCTTCACTCCTAGTTTGTTAACCGTGGGTGCTTTTGTGAGCCCAATTGATGACAAAGTTGTCTCGGTTTGGTTATTTATTATGATACATAATGCTAGGGGGCTCATACCCACTGATTGATCCTTAGATTCCATAGGCACTCTACATACTATGATTTTATTAGCGGTTTACAAACACAACATTACATGCATCGGTTTACAAACATAATGGAAAAGATTTTAATATCGATATATAGTAAATGACATTTCAAACGCTTTGAGATACTATGATCCCACAAACCGGCTTTCAAATGCATGATTTTCAAATACATGATTTTTAACCGCCTGATTATCAAATGTTTTAAGATTAATTTGAAACAAAACAAACAAACTATGAACTCGCTCAACTCTATGTTGATTTTTCGCATGTTTCTTTCTCAGGTTATATTGTCAAACTTAGCATGGTTGGAATAGGAGAACCCATTTGGAACTCGAGTACTTAGCAGGCGCTCCACTTTAAATAAGTCTTAGCTTACATTTACTTCCGCTGTGCAATGAAGATACCAGTCCATCACGCCGGCTCTTATATTTCGGGGTGTGACAGATTGGTATCAGAGCTACAGGTTTCAGCGAATTAGGTTTCTGTAGAGATACCTAGGATTTAACCTTACTTTCCTATGGGGACTTAGCTTGTTAAGACTTGAAGCACATACAGAAGCCTAGAGGGGACTTAGCTTGTTAAGACTTGAAGCACATACAGAACGCCTAGAACGCATACATGGGTTCCAACCGTGGCCGAAAAAATGAGTCAACATATCGATTACTAAACATACATTAGTGTTGTGTTTTATACACGTTACACAAAACGATACATACGCTAAGCAAAACTTGAGAATTTTGGGAACACACACTTAAAACCTTTGGATTACTTATGACAAAAATTCATTAAAGGTCATTTCGTAGGAGCTGTGATTTTTAGCTCAGGCAAACAACTTTATCGATGTCATCTATGCTATTTTACTAACTCGGGCAGGTAAACTACGAAAAACAAAATGCCGATGTGCATGAATACATGAAGCCTAACGCTTACATCCCGAATGTAAAAATACAAAACACACGAAGTACGAGGCAAGGCCTATGGAAAACATGAATGAGCGATTAGAACAGTGATACGCATCCCGTCAGCGGAACGACTGACGGCCAGAAACAACTATTGTCACGTAGCCTTGCAGGCAGTGTCAAACACGCCAAGGTACGTCAAACGAGGACTTCAAGAGCTAATGGAAATCATGATTATGGGCATCGCAACAGAAAACACAAGTCCTCATAACTCCCTACTCCCCTAATGACGACTACGTCAAAATTGACATCTCGTGGTGATGTCACATAACGCCGGGTCATTGCACAAAATTTGAGGTAAGTCTTAAATTCTTTTGTTGAATATTCCGACTTTTGCATATAGTGAGTAGATTCTTGCACCTCTACTCTTTCTAAAGGTAATCTCATCACGAGAATTTCATTCATAATTAATGAACACCCAATTACAAATTCTTGACAAATTCATACGTTACACATGCATTGTTTGTTTGGGCATGTGGGTAGCTTGATTCTTGGAAACCATCAGGGACACCACATCGAATGGGTTGTTCTATAAATAATTCAATTATTGTTTTCGCTATACCGATTATTACATTGAAACCTTGATGACCTACATTATTGCAAGAGTTGACGTATTGATATCGAGTCAACTAAATTCTTTGAAGCACTTTTCTTGACAAATTACCTACACGGTTTTTGTATGGCCATGCTAAAAATTTCCTTGGTAATACATATATCGTTGTTGGTCTATATCTAAATCAAGTTTAGTTGGCTAAACTCGCTCTCTATACACATTCAATTCAAGGATTCCATATGATGGATTGAGGCCACCATATTCAAAGTAATATCAACAAGCATTTCATTTATTTCGAACCATAGTAGACTCGTCTGATCTTAACTCCACTAAATCGTTTGTTTTTTTGCGACACCTTGTGGTGGCGTTGTTCATTTATTTGAAGCTTGTGCTGATTTCGTCTACACACTTCACATACGGATTTAATTATTTGTTTATCTGTTTATTATTAAATCCACTTTGTTGATTTGTTATCTTGGAACATTCTTAGTACATTCGTGTGTTAAGAAAATAGTACACAAATTTAAGGCTTGTTTCGGTGTACCTATAACGGTTATTTCAACTCCACTTGCAACTTCGATGACATTCATTTGTAATTTATTTTTGTCATCGACCCGAATTTCCATGAAATTCATTTGGAATAAATTTTTGAATTTACCTCGTTGAACCTTCTATCTTATTGCAAACACGGTGAACTGTTCGGCCACCGCTATTATTAAATTATTTTAATCCCTACAACGCCTTATGGCGATGGCATAAACTTGTAGCTTGGACTAATCATGATCCATCATTTCATGCGAAACTACGAGTGCCCTTCGTTAGGCTCATCAATTAAATGGTCTTAATGCAACTATGTATTAAGACAATGATACACCAGGATCGGTTGTAATTCGGTGTATCCTTGAAAATTCGATAATGCCAACACATATTTTATTTCATGTAATGGTTCGATAGTTGACAAATCATTTTCATGGTCCTTTCCTATTTGAGCTTGTTGATTCTGGGTTCAATCATACAACAACTAACATAAGGTACTATTGATAGTACATTTATTGTTTCCAGAATTCATTTGCATATTGTGAACGTCCATTCGAAGTCTTATCGGTTGAATTCCTCTTTTGTTGGACTCCAGTAAACTTAGTCACATTAGTGACTGTATCATAAAATCTCGTTCACTTGGCATCAATTCAGAAAACAAATTCAGTTCAACTGTTGGGTTCTTATTGTCGTAGTAAGTCATTGTATTCCTATAATACGGACAAGTCTTGATTCATTCTCGTAGTCAATTACCTCGATATTATTCATACCTACCTGTGCATGACCAAAACTCTAAGGAGATGACATAATCTAAATTTCGAGGACGAAATTTCTATAACAGGGGAGAATGTGACAACCGGTACTTTCGGTTTTTAATTACGCGATTATAAGACGTTTAAAGCTATAATAAATAGTGTTTAAGATACTTATTAACTTAATTAGGCTTTTGTAATGCCTAGGAACGCCTATCTAACCTCACAGTGCGCGTATGGTGATTTTAGGGAAACAGCGTGACGATAAACGGTAGCGAATTGTCACCGGACAAAACACTGGCAACGCCGTCGAATTTCGAATTTCATACGTATAATTGTACACGAATATAGTTTTGTGAATATATCGTGCTTTCGTACGTCACAGAACGCGAACGCGAATGAATAATGCGACTGTAGGAGCGCACCGGCAATGAAACGGAAACACCGGGTTCAAGCTACATCCAGATTTCTATATATTTAGCATCGTTTTCAAGTTTTTATACTCACGATTGAAACCGAGTCGAAAAACATACTAGAATCGATAACCGAGGTGTTTAACGCGATCGACGAACGCATGCGCCTAATAAAGACTTATGGCATAATTCTATATACTTTCGACCCTAATTAAGCGTTATATGACATTTTACGAGGTTTGGGTGCGAAAACGGGCCATAGAAAAGCTATTGGGACCACGCAAATAATTAGAAACGAACGAACGGGCCTTGGGCCCCATCCCAGTTGAGAAACCCTACCTATTTAAGTTACTCTCTCTCAACCTCTCATTTCACAAACCCTAGCACACGATCAACATTCCTGCTCTCTCTCTCTCTGTGCGATTTCCGGTCACCGGAGCCGGTTTCCGGCCGGCACTCCGGCGAGCCACACCAAGACAACCCTATACTCCATCTCTATCTACACTCACTCGTGTCTCTCACTCTCTCTCACTGGATAAACAACCGACCACCACTTATTGGTGGCGGCACGCGACAAACGGCGGCAACAGCCGCATCACGTGGTCCCGAGGGTGGCCAAAGTGAAGGTGGACGCAGGTGGTGGACATCAGGTACAACAGCAGGCGGAGGACTAATGGCGAGGCCGATTTCCGGCCAGAATCACGGTGGCGGCGGCTTAGAGGTGGTGTTTATGATTGGTGAGGGTTGGTTCGGTTCACATTCAGTTCAAATTAGGGTGTTTCGGCTCGTTCTCGGTTCAAGTTCAGTGGTGATGGTGTTACACGGGATTACGGCAGGCAAACCGGTGGTGCCGGCGGCGGTGGTGCTGGCGGCAGTGGTGGTGGTTATGTGATGCCCTTTCCTTCTTGGCTCGGGTTTCGATTCACATTCAGTTCGGGTTTCGATTCACATTCAATTTGGGTTTCGGTTAACAAACAGTTCTGGTTCTGGGCTCGGTTCAGTCTACTCGGTTCCGGTACGGGTTCGATTCAGTCGGTTAACCCGGGTCAAACCCGGTCAACTCAGTCAACAAAAGTCAACTCTGGTCAAACATGGTCAACAGTTCAACGCTGGTCAACTGTGGTCAAAGCTGGTCAACTAATCAACGCGAGATGCGGTAAAACGTTAGCGACGCGAAATATTATTGAGTTTTCTTATATATTTTATTTAAACGCGAAACAGAGCTCGACCCGACCTATTAACGTTATACATTGTCGAGTTTTAGTACATTGATTAGTTCATACGTCTATCGTTTACGCAAAGTTTTGTTTGTATACCTATATATGTATGTGTGTGGTATACTTAAATGAAAATTCGAGTCGTGGCATTGTTATTAAAAGTGTCGAAAATGTCCTAGCTTTCTTTTAGATATGATGTTATTATTAAAAACGTTGAGTTTTGAAAATTATAACGACAACTAGAGTTGTCGGGTTGTTCAAAAAACAGAGGCAACTCTGCCGATTTTCGTTAAAAATATATATATTTTATAGTTTTAACAATAATAAAAACGTATCGGGACTCCAAGGAACTTTATAAAAATAAATACAAGTATTTACTTATTCCGGATGATTTATACACTTCGCAAAACGAACCTATAGCGTTTTCAACAAGACATAGTTTACAAGCTAACGAAGCTCGAAACTTTTGTATATTAAATATATTTATTCATTTCCAACATTTGGAACCCAAAAAACTATACAAATAAATATATCATTTATATTTATTTCAAACACCAAAAATCCGAATTACTTATTTCAAACGTCGGGATGATTTCATAAAATAAATATTATGTTTTATATTTATTTCACACGATGACGACGATTCGAATACTTTTATGAATATAACGGTTTATATATAATTCGAATGACAACAATTTGGATATTTCATAGAATAAATATAATTATTTATATCTATTTTCAAGGTCTAAACAAAGTACGACACCTTATTGTAGGAGTGTAACAAGCGTCCATTATATAAAATACATTAATTACAAATGAGGCGCAAGACGCTTATTTCGAACATGTAACGGTTTACACATTTATATACTTATGGCTATCGAGAAACTACGACGAGTCATACCATTGTTCTTCTACGTATTTCTAATTACAACAACTAACACGTCTTCTTAAGTATGTTTATATTAAATAATAAATATATGCATCCTAAATTATTCGGGAATTAAGTCTCCCTTCTAGACTTAGTTTCATACCGAATATGAACGTGATCAAATAACCGTACATCGGTTATTATAAGTCAAGATAATAACACCTTTTAGGATCGTTTGTTAACGATTCGGCAGAGCTCGGACACGTAAATTGACTACGTTGTCTTATTAGAGACTTATAAGCTCGATTTCTTAATAGGAAGGCTATAGTTGCACGCTAGCGAGTTCACGTTCTTGGAACGACATATGGAATCACATTAAGCTAGCTTTGCACAAGGATAACAAGGTGAGTTCATAACCCCCACTTTTACCATTTTACGTTTTTATAAATGTTTTCGGAGGTGGAAAGACATGCAAGTTTTGCGAAAGCACACAATATTTGATAAACGCAAACCATATATTTCTAAACCGCATTACAAACGTATTTCAGTTAATACAAATGGTTTATGAAAAGTTTATGCCAAACATATCAGTTTTTACAAGACTATACGCGTTTTCGAAATATACTTGAATTTATAACATGGGCTAGGCCCAACAACATGGATAACAAGATAACATGGGCTAGACCCAATAAAACGGATGACAAGATAACATGGGCTTGGCCCAACGACACAGATTATGACATTTGGTATGCAGCTATGGAATTAGATGACAATAGATCAATGTATGTAAGTAGGATTATGACATTGGTAACCATGAATCACTTAGTGACTAAGGTGCAAAAGTTGTAGATCTACTTAGCTTGAGACACGCGTCACTCCTAGTTTGTTAACCGTGGGGTGCTTTTGTGAGCCCAATTGATGACAAAGTTGTCTCGGTTTGGTTATTTACTTATGGTACATAATGTTAGGGGGCTCGCTACCAACTGATTGATCCTTAGATTCCATAGACACTCTACATACTATGATTTTATTAGCAGTTTACAAACACAACACTTACATGCATCGGTTTACAAACATGATGGAAAACATTTTAATATCGATATACAGTTATGTCATTTCAAACGCTTTGAGATACTATGATCCCACAAACCGGCTTTCAAATGCGTGATTTTCAAATACATGATTTTCAATCGCATGATTATCAAATGTTTTAAGATTCATTTAAAACAAAAAAAAACAAACTATGAACTCTCTCAACTCTATGTTGATTTTTCGCATGTTCTTTCTCAGGTTATATTGTCAAACTATGGCACGGTTGGAATAGGAGAACCCATTTGGAACTCGAGTACTTAGCAGGTGTTCCACTTTAAATAAGTCTTAGCTTACATTTACTTCCGTTGTGCAATGAAGATACCAGTCCAGTCACGCCGACTCTGATATTTCGGGGTATGACATATTTGTTCCTGATTGATTGTAACAACCCGATCTTTCGGATTATTATCCGAATCCCGTTATTTCCGTTTATTTCTGTTTCGAACCCGTTTTGTACTCTGGGATTTATTGTAATGGTTAAACTAATTTGAAACACATTTTATATCGCTTATTTATCGCATTTAAATCGCTTAATACTCGAAACTCTCAACGCAAACTCAAATCGCAGTTAATTATTTTACTTTATGTTACTTATGTGTTATGTGTGCTTTATATTTTATGGTTGTACTCGCTATCGCAACGCTCTCGCTCACACAAATCGCTCAATAGCATTATTTTATTAACGCAAGCCTTAACACCTCGCTAGAACACTTAAACATGCTAAAATAACGAAAACGAACGAAAATACCGAGCAAACGGAAACTGCCAGTTCGCACGAACTGGGTCATTGTACGAACTGAGGCCTTCTCCTCCCCTCTCCTATAAATACCGAGCACCTCCACACACACTCCTCTTGCTGCCACTTCGCACCAAACCTCTCCTACCCGCATTTCTCTGATTTTCAAGTAAGAAACAAGTTGTTTTATGTAAACCACAACGTTTTCCACTACGATTTTGCACAAGGCTACATTCGATTTCATCTAAAACTTCTTCTTTTACTAAAATCTTCATCTTTTTCCATAAAACTTCTGATTTTAACTTAGATCTACACTTAAACGAGCTTATTGGGCTTAGCCTTGGCTTCCCAAGCTAGAAATCTTGATTATTTCGACTCACCAAGTGTTAGATCTGAGAAAACTGTTTGAAGTATTGATTTTTACACAAAAAACGGATAAGAACCGACCTAAGTTTCGTTCAATAAAGCAGTGGAACGAAGCGGAGTAAAAAACAGCCTGAAATGGATTCGAATCACGTACGTTCCAAGCGAAAACCCTGTCCGTAATGCACAAGATGCAAGACAGCCAGTTCGTACGAACTGTGCTGCTTCGTGCGAACTGCCAGTTCACACGAATCAGCCCAAGTTCCTATGAACTGACTAAACTCGCTCAAAAGACCTCTCCGACGCTAGGTTTGATCAGTAACTTGAGGCTGGAGGGATGGCCACTCGATTTCCCGAAGATACGAAGCGAAAACACTCGATTTTGGACACCAAAACAGCCTAAATTCGCACCAGAAGGGCTACTTCGCACGAACTAGACACCTAGTTCGCACGAAGTACCCATCTAATAAGAATTTGGTGCTACTTCGCACGAAGTACCCATCTAATAAGAATTTGGTGCTACTTCGCACGAAGTATACACTAGATGAGAAATTGGTGCTACTTCGCACGAAGTTCCACTTCGTACGAACTAGCACTAGTTCGCACGAACTAGACTGTTACACCACCATACTTCGCTTCAACCGTTTCAGCATTTCGGAAGACTGATGCACTTCTGTTCTCGCTTACAGGCTGTTCCGGCGCTCCTTCAATCCATAGCAGATTGTGTTTACTTGCTAAGCACGAACTGTGAGTATACTTGAACCCTTTTACGCTTAAAACATACTTTTGGGTGTTACATACGTTCTCTATATCAAAACACGCTACACACAACGCTAAACTCTTTTAACACTAACCTCTCTCGCATGTTATACGTGAATTGCTGATCGTTTGTTTGCTATGTGTAAATAATGAGGACTTGCAGACCACCCTTAGCAACGATAGTACTATAGTTTGGACTCAGCACCCGATTGGTTCGGGGGTTGTTAAGGCTCGTATATTAACTTTACGTGCAAGTTCGCTGTTGTGAACACGTATCACGCATACTCCACCTCGCAGTCGTGTTGGTTAGCTTGTATCATTGTTGTCAGCATACTTAGATTCGCCTCTCTACGTGTCACATGCTGATTATGCGTAAACGGTTTATCACTATTATTATGCTATTAAACTTGTGTACTCACCTTTATATTATTGTATTGACTTGTATTTTAACGTATGTAACAGGTTGATGGATTATGCTGCAATTGGCCTTAGGATTATCCTTAGAATCTTGTAATAAAAACCTCGAATTGTATTGTTTAAGAATGATGTAATCCGTATGACTTTTGATATGAATGTTTAGTTCGATTGTATGAGAAATTGGATGTTATTAAATATTGGCATATTAATAGTCGTTGTGGAAATTCTTGAGCAATCTGTTCGCTTAGTGCCGCGCCCCGATGATTTCGCCATCAGTTGGGGTGTGACATTGATTGTGTTGTAAAGAAGACAAATACGGTGGGATTTGGGTGACAAACGCATCCTTACATGACTTGAAAATATAATGGGAATTGAAAGAGATGGAAGATGAAGTGTATGTAACAAGAGGGATTTGATTAAACGCAAATCAATGATATATGTCGATTAGGTTTCTTGAGGGCAAAGTAGGAATGGATTTTGAGTGTCTAAGTATGGGTGTGGATGGAATTTACTATTATACCTTTAAAGTATCTTAAAATTTTTGTATTCTTTACAATTTTACCCTCACAAAACACACATTCATTAGTTGTACATGTTGCTTAAGTGTTGAAAGCGATGTAAAATTACATGTATTGTACATCACATTTGCATTATATAGTTATATATAGATTTGAGTAAATTACCAAATATGTTCTTTATGTACATGTTATTTTCAAATTATGTTCTTTAACATTAATAAATACAATGGCTGCCCCTAAAGTTGTTTGTTAGCTCTTTTAATCATTACCACTAGCTTGTGTTAACTATTTATATGTTAATTTTTAAAGTAAATTACAGATTATGACCTTTTATTAAATATAATATTACATGTTGTGTCCTATAATTTTAATAAGAGTAAATTGCCAAAATCGTCCCTGAGGTTTGGGCATATTTGACATTTTCATCCAAAACAACTTTTTCGTACAATACAGATCTTCACTTTTGGGATTTTTTTGCCATTTTCATCCAAACATCTAATTTGCTTTTTTTTTTTCTATCAAGATTTGGATGAAAATGACAAAAAAATCCCAAATCTCAGGGTAAATTTTAGCAAAAAAAAGTCAGACGTATGGATGAAAATGGCAAAAGATCCCAAAGGTGAAGGACTATATGGTACAAAAAAGTTGTTTTGGATGAAAATGACAAACATGCCCAAACCTCAGGGACGATTTTAGCAATTTACTTTGTTAATAATTACACCCAATGTCTTTTATCTGAAAATTTTGCACATATGATATCATTTACACTAACTCCCATCCTTTTTAGCATCAAGTCAGGCCTGCGCCCTCATGTAAGGAGTACTTATGTCATAAAGATGGAAATTAAAGGACACAACATGCAACATCATATATTTATGAGTAAATTGCTAAAATCGTCCTTAAGGTTTGGGTATGGCTGCCAGTTTCATCCAAAAACAACTTTTTTGTTCAAATAGTCCTTCACTTTTGGGATTTTTTTCATTTTCACCCAAACGCCTAATTTGCTTTATTTTTTATTTTTTTTTATCAAACATTAGATGAAAATGGCAAAAAAATCTCATATCTTAGAGACGATTTTGAAAGAAAAAAGTTAGATGTTTGGATGAAAATGCCAAAAAAATCCCAAAAGTAAAGGACAATATAGTACAAAAATATTATTTTTGATGAAACTAGTAAACACGTCTAAACCACAGGAACGATTATGGCAATCTACTCTATATTATCTATATTACAAATGCAAGATGGATTAATAGTACTTAACATTTTTTGTCTTTTTCCTTACTAAAATTCCTATGGTTTTTTAATTTTCAAGTTTTGACTTTTGTGACATTATCTGTATCTATAATTTACATTATATATAATGTAAGGCACCTTAAGTTTTTTATTTATTTCTCAGCTTATTTAATATTATAAACTTTTATTATTGTAATTACTTTAATGCATATTTCATTTTTCTAACTTAACTTTTTAGATATAATTATTTATAGAACGAGTATGAGTTGCAACATGTTAATCTTTATTTACACCTAATATAAATTTTACTTAAATCTGAGTTCTGAATGGTATTATACAAGTGATCAAGACATAAGTGTACATGTCTTCAAGCTGCCTCGCCACTAATTTTTTTATAAAGTGGTGTTCACTCTTTTCGTTATCTTAGTAATATAATATAACATTTCATAAAATTTCGAATAAATCGTTGTGACGTGCTTATTCTTTATCAATTATTCAATAAAAAATAATTTGAAGGAAGTTAAATTTTATTAGTTTTTTTTCTTTATGATGACGAACCCAACAGAAACCATCCAAACAACATCCGTATCAGTACATTACGTTTTCTTATGATTTTCTCGACGTACGCAATATAGTAATTTTTTGTACCGTAAGCCATAGCAAATGACAGTAACCAAACCAATACTAGCCAAACAATATCGGTACCTCTATGTATGTTTTTCTTATAAATGTAAAACACGTATTGATATCTTCTTGGGCATTTTTTCGCTTACTATACTGAGTTACGAAGTTATGCCAATATTGTAACGAATCGAACCGATAACGACTAAAAGACCGCCGAAGAGCTCGGGGAATTTCACTGGTTTACATATATTTATAGATGGAATGGAATGTGAAAAGAAGTGGACCTGGTTGGGATGTTGGCCCCCCAAATTAAATTTGTGTATCTCAAAATTCGTTAAGTGGGTTTGGGGACTTAATCAATGATTTCTTCTGTTTCCATACACGGGACGACTGAATCTATATTTCAATCTTCATGATATTTGCTTGCTACGATTAAAAGAATTAGGGGTGTTCATGGTTCGGTTTCAAATCGTCTAAGTTGGTCATTAGTTTGGTTTCACGGTCGGTTTTTTGTACTTAACTTTCAGTCGGTTGGTTTCAATATTTTCAAACCGTAGAGAACTGTTTGGTTCACTATTTCTACTGAAAACCAACCGTATAAAACCGGACCGGACCGGACAAACTTATTCTATTTTTTTTACATATTTCATACTATGTGTATAGACAAAAAAATAAAAACAAATAAGTTATAACCTATAAAAAAAGTGTGCTAAGCCCATTTTGAAAATTTCATACTAAATGTACAGCTCATTATCATATTTCACTACAATAGTTATCCATCCTGGTATATGAGTTTTTCAAAATTGTAAATTTTCAAATAGCAACCAACACCTTTATATTGATATATAATTTAGAGATATTTCTATGTATTTGGACTGCATTTAAAGCTATTTGGATAGCTGGTTATGTTAAATAGCTTGTTCTAAGCATTTGACAACTTTTATGACATCTTAGAATTTGACATCTTTTTATTTCAAAAGTTTTCTTTTGCAAGACAACTTGTGTAAAGGCCCAACAAGCCTAAACCATGAAACCAAACCGCAACCAAACCGTTACTAATGGTTTGGTTTGGTTTGGTTTGGTTCGGTTTAAAACCTGTACGGTTCGGTTTTGATTTACAAAAATAAAAAACCGTTACTAACGGTTCGGTTCACAGTTTCACCTAAAAACCGTGAAAACCGGACCGTGAACACCCATAAAAAGAACTGATATTATGATGTTGTGTTAGAAAATTCATACGTGAATACTTAAAAAATGAAATAATAGGCTCAGTATATACAAACTATATAACTTCCTAACAAACTGTAACAACAGAAAGCAACTATTAAACTTATCTTTAACAAACCTCACCCAAATGCGCTACATGTCTCACTATACAAGATCAAGCTTGTTCCAAATTGGTAGATACAAGTTTCTACCTTCACCTGCCACTAGAAATGGGCAGCATACTATGCTTGCTCATGCTATCGAAGGTGCTTGTGCTTACATTGCTTACATTGCCACCATTTGTACCTTCATGGTCATTGGTTAGTTCCTTGAGTAAATACTCACCTTCATCTTTGTTTGGACTACTTTGCACCCATGGATGTTTTTGTATCACTGAAGCCAATATTCCTTAGAGCTCGATTGCAACTTCCTTCATGGTAGGCCTTTCGTAGCCATTAACACGTAAACATCTTTGTGCCAGTCTTGATACTTGGTTGATTTCACTAGGAACATCATTTAGCTGCAAGCGTTCGTCCAGAACTTGGAAGAGCCTCCCCTCTTTTAAAGAATATACAAAATACACAGCTAGGTTCCTCTCTGCCTCTGGCCTATCAAAGCTAAGAGCCTTTTTTTCCGGTTAATAGTTCCACAAGTACCACTCCAAAACTATAAACGTCACTCTTATCTGTGAGTTGATTTGTCTGTAAATACTCTGGATCTAAGTAGCCTAGTGTTCCTTGCACTATAGTAGCCAACTCAATTTGATCAATAGGAATTAGCCTAGATGCTCCGAAATCAGCCACTTTTGCTACATAGTTATCATCCAAAAGTATATTCATTGGCTTGACATCTCGATGGATGATTGGAACAGATGCTGCAGAATGTAAGTATGAAAGTGCTTCAGCTGTCTCCGTTGCTATTCTTAGTCGGATGTCCCATGTCATAGTCAACGACTTGCCTTTGTTGTGGATGTGATCAGAGAGTGTGCCATTGGAATGAACTCATAAACCACCGTTTCCAGGCAACACCCAATCAGCTTCACCACATTCCTATGATTTATCTGGGACAGGATGACCACTTGGTTGACAAATTGCTCTATCTGAGCTTGTGCTTGATCAGCTAGTTTTGACTTCTTTATGGCTACAATTCTGTTATCAGAAAGAACTCCTTTGTAAACAGTGCCGTAGTCACCCTTGCCGATAATCCTGCTCTCATCGTAGTTATTGGTTGCCCTCTTTAGCTCCTCTATCGTGAAGACTCTTGCTTGATCCTGAGAACCCCCGTTTCCAGAAATCCGTTGCTGCAACATTATTCCACCATTTTGTTTAAAGAATTTTTCTCTCAGCATCACGAGCTTTCGCCTTTTGAGCACCAAGTACAACCAGGTGACCATTATAAGTAGACATATAGCAGAAGCTGATGTGCCTGCAACAACAAGAACTAACTTATAGCACACATGCATGCATGCTGACTTGATTTCTAACAGTAGTTTAAAATACAAACCAACAAGTTAATATTCCATGATTATTTACCTACAATTATCTTTATATTGGTGGATTGATCTGCAGTGCAACCTGTTCCATCTTTGCTACCATCTCCAGAGTAACCTTTTCGACAAGAACACTCATAACTTCCATCTGTATCATCACATTGAGCATCGTGATCGCAATCATGAATTCCTCGTTCACACTCATTGATATCTGTATAATAAAAAAATGGTCAATCATTTCATTTGCTTTTGATACTTTTGGTTTCCTGGCGCCAGAGGCTGTGGACCTACTTAGTCAAGTTCAAAGGGTCATGCATAGTAATGTTATGACCCCGAGATCTATGGACGTAGTTTTTAAAAGACTTAGTTTTGCTATTCCAAAAGGGGTAGCGGCACAGCTTGTTGCTTGTTTACCATCTATCTCTATGTAAATTCATAAGTGGTATTTGGTTTAAATCTTCGCTGAGTTGACCCTACAAGTTGTTAGATCATTTCATTGGGGACTTGGGGTGAAAGAATTAGGAAAAAAAAAGCATCCAAATATGATATAAAAACTTACTCTTGCACTCCTCTGCAACATATGGGTTGCCTTCATAACCTTCAAGACAACGACAACGATATCCGTGACCTCAATAATCTTGATCGCATTTGCTGTTTCCCTTGCATAAGAAATCGTCTGCGCCCTCTGCGGCGTCACAAGTCAAGTCTCCAATTGCCCAATCAAGTAACATCGGCATCCTCCTTACACTTCGAAAATCAACCAGGTTAGTTGTAGAAAAGTTGAACTTCCCTTCTTCAACAAAAAAGGCATAGCTGCAAGGGTTGAAATCCAATATATTCGAATGGTTGTTAAAGCTACGAAGAGTCATGTTAAAACTTCTTAGTCCTTCTGGCACTGCTACTTCACAGCATCCAACTCCCGAGCAAGATCCGTTTGTAAGAAGTCTGTTTCTACCACATGTAGAACGGCAGCCCGTACCATCTGACTCATTCCCTCTTATTCCTTCGAAATATGCATCCGTGTCACACCCGATGGCTACAAATTTGTTCTTGGGTGAGATCCTAACCTCTCTTAACCGCAAAGATGGTCTGTTTCTTCTGTTTCGGCCGGAACTACTACGGTAACAATCACGGCCTACAAACATCATAATCTCCACCTCACTCTTGCTTGCCAAAATATTTGAAATAACATCGGTTGTGTTTCTTCCAAAGTATGGTATGGGTTCCCCGGATGATCGGTCACATGTTACAAGGAAATCGGAACTGTAGTAGCATCCCTCGCCTGTACCAAATGGGAAAGTTATATTCACATTGCCACATGAACTTTCACAAGCTGGTCTTTCTTGAGCACTTGCTACCCCCAAAGCTACAATAGCTGTTATTGCTAGTAGTATTTTCAAATACATAGTTGTTTTCTGTGTGTTTGTGTTTAACTTTATGAATTAGAGATCTTATATATACATATATACGTGCATGTATATATATACATATGAACTTGCCATGAAGACTTTGTCATTCTATCGTGAGACGCGAAATCGTTGACGTGAAATCGAAAGAAAAGCAGGTACAGGTGCAGGGCTAAAATGTTGACGTGAAATCGTCTTTGAAATAACGTGTGAATCAAAAATTTAAATTACTTACCGGCACGTCTTTTACAGTTTTTTTACTTCTTCCATTTAATACTAGTTTATAATCTTACGTGAACATCTATCTATTTTTTTAATACTAGTTTATAATCTTACTAGTATTAAACCCTTGCGTTGCAGCTGTTGTCGTAAAATATGTCAAGTAGTATCAATGCTATACCACTGTCAGCAACCACCAACACCGGAAAAGCTCGTAAAAAGAAAAAAAAAACGAAAAAAATAACATCGAGCGAAAAGCGGACGTAAAATCTTTGAATCACGAACGCTCGTTGCAAAGAAATTAAACCGAAATGTAAAACATAGGAAAAAAATAACTAAGTCAATCCAGGACCCGCGCGTTTGACGAACTTGTCAAACGGAGAAAAATAAATGTGTTGGACAGGCCAGTCAAAGGGAAAAAATATACGAAAATATGTTAAACACTACACGCACGTTGCGTTGCGTTAACTCAATACGAACAGAAAAACTTGGGAAAGATGAAAAGTATAGTGGACCAAAACTGAAAATAAAAAAAAAGTTATGATTAAATTGCAAAAGATGAAAAACTTTGGGTTAAAAGTAAAAAAAAAAACAAAAGGTCTAAATTGCAAAATTGAAGTTATTTATTAATCTTAGATAAAGATAAGGATAAAAATAAGTGATATATATATATATATATTAGTTATTAATATTAATATTAAATAATTAATAAATATTAATGAAATTTATGAGGTTGAAGGATAGAATGTCATGTGACATTTTTTGTAGTTTTTTATTATAAGTTAGATTAGATTATTAGATTAGATGTGAACATCTATCTATACTCTATAGAGTAAAGTGCTATTTTAGTCCTATGGTTTGTCCTAAATTGTCATTTTAGTCCAAATAGTTTTTTTTCTCCTCTGGGTCCTTGAGTTTTCCATTTTCTTGTCATTTTGATCACATTGCCTAACTCTGTTAAAAAACTCTCAGTTTTAACCAAGTCGTATTCTTAGCATTTTCATAATAATTAAAATACTAGTAATATAAAACACAAAAAACTAACTTTATTTTCTGTTTCTATAAAAATCTAATTAACACCCCCAACCCCACCCCATTCTCTCCCGTTCTTCATCCCTTTATTTCTTTCTCTCCACAACCATCGATGCCAGTGCCACTGCCATCGATCCACAGTCATCACCAACCCTCGGCACTCACCTCCGCCAACCACCGTCACCGTCACTGACCTCTGCCACCAAAATGTCCACTACAACGTCAGTTAACCTATGGGCACCTCCACCACCGTCACCGACCTCGGCCCCATCACAACATTAATTTTTTGTGTTTTATATTATAAATATTATTAGTATTATAAGTATTAAGAAAATGCCAAGAATCACTGGTTAAAACTGAGGTTTTTTAACGGATTTAGGCAATGTGATCAAAATGGCAATAAAATGAAAAACTCAGGGACACAGAGGAGAAAAAAAACGATTTGGACTAAAATGACAATTTGAGACAAACCTCAGGGACTAAAATGGTAATCTACTCTACTCTATATAATAAAAGAAACCAATAGAGGGACACTTGTCATTATTTTAAACTATTCTTAATTGTAGATAATTATTATTTAATTAAAATTATTAAATATTAATTAAATTAATATAAATCTTATCAACTCTAATTATTGGCTAAACCTAACTTCAAATCGTATCTAAACTAAAAAGCATTATTTCACTTAAGAGTAGATAAACATGCATATTATTTCGTGTTAATGTTATTATTGTTAACTATGAAATTATATTAAACAACTTGTTAATCAAACTAAAAATTTAAAATAGTATTAACCTAATTTAAAAAATAATAAAAAATCCATTTTGATTTAGAAATATATTTTTTAACACAAACCCGTGTAATACATAGTGTTTATAAAGATATAACTTTTTTTATTATTTGCTACATAAAATTAGATTTATTGAATCCGTACAATACACGGAGTTTTTTTTTAAGTATAACTTTTTAATTATTTAGTTTACAAAATTACCACCCATGAATACACAGGGTTTTTTAAATATAACTTTTATTATTATTTGATATATAAAATTACATTTAGGAAAACTTACATGTTTTGTCCTTTATCTTAACACCATTTTATAGGTTGTGTCATTTTCAATGAATTTTGACAGCTTTTGCCCTTTACAAGGAATTTTGTTACATATTACGTTCTTTGGCCCTAACCCAGTTAGATTTTCTTGTTAAATATGGTCACATGCAAGTCACATGAGGGTAGTTTAGTCTTTATAAATGTATACATATATTTATTTATGTATGTATAAAGGTCTCACCCTACCTATCATCCTCTTCTTCGTCCTAACACCACCTGCAACCACCATGTCACCACCCAACTCCACCTAACCATCATCAAAACTCTCAGTTCTCCCTCCATTTTCACCACCAAAATCCTAATTAAAAGAAGCATAGCTTAAAATTTGAGAACAGTGAATCAAAAAGATAGCTAAATTGGAAAGTGAATCAAAAGTATAGCTTAAAATTTGAGAAGAGTGAATCAAAAAGTAAATGAACTATAATATGCAGCAAACAAAGGCCCATCATGGAGATTAGGTGGCACATGGGGCAACCAGATCTCAGCCGTCACCCCGCATATCCATCGGTGCCCCAAACTCACCGGTGACCCAACCTTGATCGGCTTGGAACCATCATCTAACACCACCTTGATTTCTGTCGGAACCACCCATCATCGGCGGGAATCTGTTCATCGCAGATTCAGTTTCTAATCAAGCTATTTTCACCAGATTCAGGTTCGATTCTGTTTCATCTTCATTGAATCATGTTTGTTCTTCGTCTATGTTCATCATATTCAGCAAGAGATAGATCTGTACAATTGTGGCTGGGGTTAGGGTTCTGATTGTGGTTTGAGAGAGAGGTGGGTTGGGCTGTTGGGTGGACGGTGGTTGTTGAGTGTTTGGTTAGGGTTGGGGTGGGCGGCGACAGGGTGGTTGTGGTGGTGGTAGGAGGGTGGAAGACGGTGGCAGATGGTGTGGGTGGGGGGCGATGGGTGTTGCTGGTGGTAGGTGTTTGATGGCAGGTGGGGTGTGGGTGGTGGCGGGATGGTGGAGGACAATGGCAGATGGTGTGGGTGGGGGACGGTGGTGTTTTTGGTGGTAGGTGTGTTGATGGCAGGTGGGGTGTGGGTGGTGGCGGGTTGATGGTGTTGGCGGTGGCATGTGGGTTAATGGTGGTGACGCTCTGTTGATGGTGTTGAAAGGTGAGAGTTGGTGAAGAGATCTGAATAATGTTTGTGAGAGAGTGTTAATAATAGTAGTAGTAGTAGTAAACTTTAAAATGTTTTGTTTTATTTTTAAATAATATTAAGTAAAAAGGTAAAAATAAGAAAATACCCTTCGAGTAACCAGATTTAATAAGAAAATCTAACTGGGTTAGGACCAAAGGACGTAACGTGTAACAAAATTTCTTGTAAATGGAAAAAGCTGTCAAGATTCGTTGAAAAGGACACCGCCTGTAAAATGATGTTAAGATAAAGACAAAAGGTGTAATTTTTCCTTACAATTATTCAACTCACACAATACACGGTTTCTTAAAGGTATAACTTGTATTTTTAATATATAAATTATATTTACTAACCACGTGTAATAAATAAGGTTTTTAAAAATATATTATTTTTTATTAATTAGTATATAAAATTTTCAACCCGTATAATACATGGGTTTCTAAACTAGTATATAATTAAAAGAGTAAAAAAGGTTATTCTGAGTTGAAACTTGGGTTTAACCACATATAATTAAAATAGTAAAAAAACGTAAAAGCAAAATAATTTAAGAGATTTTAGAAGACTTATATGTGGCAAGTAAAAGCAAGATAATTTGAGGGGTTTTAAAACACTTATATGTTGCAATTATATGAGATGTGTATGTGAGGAACATAAGATCTAACATTCTACAAACACAATGAGATTTAATCTTTACAAATGTCAAAAACAATATATATTATTTGTGTCAACGAGGCAGTGGTGGAGTGGTTGAGGAAAGACTTGGTGTTTTTTGTGACCGAGGTTCGACTCCCACTCTCTCCACTATTTTCTACGACATCCAGGTGGGCGAATACGGATGGCGTCGGTTCGTCTTGGATAGAGACAAGGTTTTTCCAGATTATTCCACTGTCGTGCCTTCAGTCGGGTTGAGGTCGGGTTTCCGCGCATCTGGGAGAGACAAGGGGCTGGCGGTGGTCGAGTAGTCAACCATGGCCACAACGTCCGGTGTCACGATGGTTGGCACGTTGTTCCTTGTCGTTCAAAAAAATTTATATATTATTTATGGGCAATTTCATATATATACCCTACAAACTTGTAAAATATCATATATACCCTTACAAAGTAGTTAAAATATCATAAATACCCAATTTATTAAAAAAATTAGCAAATGACAAACGTACCCTTATTTTTCTAAAACTTTGAGATCTCATACATCACATTTAAATTCAAATATTATATTTACTTATTTTTTAAATTAAATATTATATTTATGAAGAATACTATGGTTTACGAAAAAAATGTCTAAAACTAAATTTAAACTTGAAATGCGTCATATAAAAAAATAAAGTTAAAAATAAGCATGAAAACTTGAATTTAAAGAAATAAGGGTAAAATAATTGTTTATTAGATTAATTTTAATACATTTAGTATATTTGATATTTTAACTATTTTGTAATTACATATATGAAATTTATAGTTTTTGTTGGATATATATGAAAATTTTTAACCTACCGTCCACATTCACAACCCAACCGGAATCTTTAATAAATACTAATTTCTCTCTCTTTCACTTACACAACCCAACCCAACACAAACATTCACACCCATTAGCAACCTAACCCAAACTAACTTTTATTAAACAAGTAATTTATGAATACTTTTTTATTTAATTTAAACTGTTAAAATATATATATTTTTTATTTTTAAACAAACAGTTTTTTATTTTAAATATAAAATAAGAAAAACAAAAAAAATTCATCAAATAATCTTTATTTATTTTATATTTAAAAATACATTTTTCTGAATGAACTCTGTTTTTAATAAAATTTACATCAGGATGTTTAAAAAATATAATAAACAAGATAGTTTGTTTAGATTTTTGAAAAAACTTAAAAATTATAAGTTATTGGAAAAAAAGCTGATTATATTTTAAACTAATCGTTAACAAACAAAAATAAAAAGAAATTAATAGTGATGCCCACACTTGTTGTGACACATGGAATAGGAAATCAACCTGGTTGCAACCCAGGTTGCTCGAACGATCAGGTTGTCCATTTTTCTTGTATTTTGTTTTTTCTTTAAATGATTTCCATATTCTAACCCATGTTTGGGTCACTAATGGGAACAACCTAAGTGTAACATCCGTAAAAAAAAAACGGATTTTCAAAACCCGCTTCGTTTATTAACCGAACATCCAGTTATAATTTTCATTGCATATTTATTTCTCAAATTAAATTTAAACGATACATAATTAATAAATATATTAGAATTTAAAAACCATAATTAAAAATTACTAATAAATAATGAACAAAAAAAATTAATGTAGACGCCGGGTTTCGAACCCGGGTCTCGCCTATAACCAAACACAACACACACCACTACACTACACACACTCTTGTGAATAAATCTGAAATCAATTAAGTTTTATATTGAAACAAACGCCAACCTGTAATATTACAGAACCAGTAACTGTCGAAAACACAATCCAAGCAATCAAGCTCAATTAACGTTTTTCTTATGATTAAACGTGTGTAACTGATGATAAACGTCAGTTATAACCGAAAACCGTCGAACATGTTAGCTATGAATATCAAGTCCGAAGATTGTAAGTCTCGTTCAATTCATAACCACACTCTCACCGCATTTTGAAAACCAGTCTCTGTTTCGCCGGAATTCTCTGCAAGTCGCCGGAAAACCGAACCCATTTCATCTCTTTTGCCTTACTCTATAAATAGGACTTCTAGAGCTTCGAAGAAGTCACCCACACTCACCTCAAACTTCCTGAAGATCCTCTGTTGCAAGTTACACATCGCCGGAAAAGTTTCAGTCACCGGAATTTTCTGTCGGAGTTAAACCGAAAAGTCTAACACCTCGCCCAGTCGGTACAAACATTTAACTTTCTTCAATACTGTTTATATGCATTTGTTTAAAACTGGGAATCGAAATTATGTGGGCTAACAGTCGGGATTGGGAGTTCTGGGTTGTTTAACGAAGAAGATGAAGTTTAGGTTGTGTATATATTTAATATAAATCGGGTTATATCTCGGGTTAGACACACAGTCCAGTGGTGGACTGTGTGCATTTGAAACATAGAGATACCAAGTTCGAGTCTGTCCTTGTTCCGATTCGTCACAATATTCAAACCTTTTTATAAAACCTAAATACGGAACCTTTCAGTTAGTATATAAGATTAATAAAAACAAGTATTTTAACCAGGTTAGACACACAGTCCAGCGGTGGACTGTGTGCAAAGTTAAACCACAGGTCACGGGTTCGAAACTCATCATGCGCACCGGTTCGACTAGTTTAAAAACCTTTTAATTAATTAAATAAAATTCTGAATAATCTAAGTAGTATATAAATATAATTAAAAACAGAAATATTTCGGGTTAGACACGTAGCTCAGTTGGTAGAGCTGCGTGCACGCGTACGAGAGGTCTCAGGTTCGAACCTCACTCAGCGCATATAATAAACACGGTCCGACCGGTCAACGGTCCGGTCAACGGTCAACGCTCGGTCGACGGTCAAAGTCAAAAAGTCAACATTTTTATATTTTTTTTATTTATTTATTTAATTTAAGAATCAATTAAAAATACTTAAAAATAATATTTTTAAAGTTAGAAAGTGTCCTTAAACTCACAAAAATAAATCTAGAAATCCTATTAAGGTTATGAATTAAAATTTTTAATCTCAAATAAAATCCTTTTATTTACCGAACCACTATGTTATTATTTAGGTTAGTTCCTCTCGTGGTTGAATCCAAATTCGTGCGCATTCATCATCAATCCAAGAAAACGCAACCACTGTGAGTGAATTCTTACAAATTCCCCTTTTTATTCATGTTTTGGGGTGTATCATGTGTCGCTTAAATTAATTCGCTTATTCAAACTCGTGCTATACCATTAAACTTAGAATGTAAATATTGTTTGTTGTGATGTATTACATATTGTCAAGTTGTATGCAAATTATTTATTAGGCCCATCAGTTCCTCGTGGGAGACGAGTTGAACAACGCGCGCCTCAAAACTCATTCATTAGGCCCATCAGTTCGTTGAACAACGCGTGCCTCAAAACTCATTCTTTAGGCCCATCAGTTCCTCGTGGGGGACGAGTTGAACAACGCGTGCCTCAAAACAATCAATTGTTGTATGTGTGTGCAATATTTAATATTACGTGTTTTGCGAATAAATTTACATCTACATTTACTCATATGTGGTTATGCACTTTATTTTATAATCAATACAATAAACACGTTTAAATGTTTTCATAGGATTCACTCGCCAACTTTTTTTGTTGACCCAAAAACCATTTTTACACATGATACAAGTGGACAGGATGAAGCAAGGAACACATAGGAAATTGCTTTAGAAGAAAAATAATGAAGTCTAGAAGGATGTATAGAACATGTTGTACTTGTATGATTTGATTGTATGATCTCCTTTAAATTGTAATAATAAATATGAAACATTATAATAAATGTCATGAGCTTTGACGAAAACCCAATCATGCCCCGATCACCTTTTTCAACTGCGGGTCGGGGTGTGACACTAAGAGCATATATGAAATTAATCCTATTATTTATATAATATTTGTAAAGATGATGAACAGTTAGGGGTGTTTAAGATCGGATTATCTGGTTTTCGGATATCCAAAAATCGGATATCCGAAAATTTCGGATAGTGAATATTAATATCCGAATTCGTATACGAAATTTCGGATAACGGATATCCGAAATTCTAAAAAAAATCAAAAATTCCTTATCGTCCATGGATTAAAACTAAACCTCTATTCGATTTTTCAAATTTCCATTATTGAAAACAAAAAAAACATTCATAAATTAACATCCGAATCCGATTATTAACTGTTTTTAATTATATTTTAAACAAAATATAATGCTCGTATACATATATATTTAAAAAATATATGATTTTTCGGATATCGGATAATCGGGTTCAGTTGCCGGAAATATGAAATAAACCGTTCATCGGTATGTTCACCTCTAATTAGCGTCTCTGCCTTTTCATTTAAGCTTTAATAATGTCTGTGAATCGTAAACACAAGGAACGGGTTAGTAAATCAGTTGACTGTAATTTGAATGAAGAAGACGAATCTAACTAAGTTATAAGTATATTTAAAACTAGTAAAATGAACGGGTTAGACACACAGTCCAGCGGTGGACTGTGTGCAAAATACAAACGCATGTCCCGAGTTCGATTCCTGCTATACGCACTCCTTATATAATAAAATGCCTTTTTGTTTAAAAACTAAACCGGGTTAACTCAGTTAGTTGTTAAGTATAATAAAAAACGAGATAATAATCAGGTTAGACACACAGTCCAGCGGTGGACTGTGTGCAACATTAAGCCATACATCGCGCGTTCGAAACCCGTCACTAGCACCGGTCCGTTGAACTAAAATGTTTTTGCAATTAAAAAGAATTTCGGTTAAACTGAATAAGTGTATAAATATAATTAAAAACAAGATTATTTCGGGTTAGACACGTAGCTCAGTTGGTAGAGCTGCGTGTACGCGTACGGGAGGTCTCGGGTTCGAGCCTCACCCAGCGCAAACCATGTCCCTGACCGAACCGGTCAACAAGTCAACAGGTCAACGGTCAACGCAAAATAAACAATTTTTTTATATTTTTATTTAATTTAATTTAATTTAAAAATCAAATAAAAATACTTAAAAATAACATTTTTAAAGATAGAAAATAGCCTTAAACTCACAAAAATATATCTAAAAATTTCATTAAAATCCTTAATAAAATCCACTCATTTAATATATTTTTCCGTTATTATTTAGGTTAGTATTTCTCGTTGCTCCGCTCATCTAACTCGTGCGCATCTCACCATCTCCAATCCAACGCACCCAATGTGAGTGAATCTTTACAAATTCCCCGTTTAATCACGTTTTGGGGTGTATCATGTGTCTTGATATATATTATACTTAAACCATTGTGCATACATCATATCATGAACTAGTGTATTCAGTTTGTTTCTGTTGTGTAGTTATTGTGGATGCAAGTTTATTATTTTCAGTACATGCAATTTCATAGGCCGTCCCTCCCCATTACATTATGAGCGTTGAGCATGTTCCCCATTTCATTATGAGGTTGAACCTGGCGTGCCCACATACGATCGGCTCCGTTTGATTGAGCCTTGATCGCACAGACATTTTCATTTTCAGTACATGCAATACGATCGGCTCCGTTTGATTGAGCCTTGATCGCACAGTTCATTTATGTTATTTATCGTATGTTGTTGGTATGTTAATGTATGCTGTCATATGTTATTGTATGTTATAGTTGTGACTGCTATTTGCCACTGCTTGATTATTTACATTTGCTCATCTATGATTATGCACAATTTTTCATTGATAAACTAACAAGTAATTCATTAATAAATGTTTATCTAATAAGGTTCACTCGCCAACTTATGTTGACCCAAAAACCCCCATTTTTACACATGATACAGGTGAACCAGCAGCAGCTAGGAACACATAGGACTTGGACTAGAAGAATAAAATGATTTAGAGTTGGGATTGTTATGTTTGGTTTATTTTCTTTGTATTGAATGAACATGTTTGGATATTTGGAAATGTAACTTTGACTTTATTAAATATGAAACATATTAGTAAATGTCATGAGCTTTGGTGATAACCCAATTATGCCCCGACTCTTATTCCGCTGCGGGTCGGGGTGTGACACCAAGCGTTCCTGAGACCTTCCTGATCTTTTACCCCTTCGTTGTTGTCTGGACGACATCTACAGGAACATACATGAGAAGATTGTGAGTTTATGGTGTCTTTTTAGGTGTCATGTGTCTTTAAGAAAATGAAAATAACATAAATATCAATAATGCAACTACATTCATAGGATGTCTTGGGTTTGCTCATGTTGGGCCTCAAATGTTCCCCATACCTTCACCTATATAGTCATGTGGGCCCCCATGGCTATTGGCTTGGTAGGATTCACATTAGTATTGGCAATTTAACACTCGCATCACCCGAATGCAAACCACAAAATATGTTCATGAGATGTTTGGTCGGAACGTGTCCAGGTGTAGACACAATGACAACTCAAAGTGGGGTTAGTTCACACGACGTTTGGTATAGCATGCTTTGGCCTAATAGGTACTTCGTACTCTCATCGTTAGTCCCCAGGTAGGCAAACTGGTCCTTTATTTTGGATTTATACGAATGCCAGCCTAGACAGGACGTTCCGACTATCGGTACTGGTACCCTTCCAGTTACTACATGCCCGTCATGAGAACTCACTTTGATGAGATTTGAAAACACAAAATCATTGTAAAAAAATCATGATGTGGTGTGTGCTTTCATGGATATGATGTGATATGAGAATATGATTCATGATAGGCATTATATGATAATACATACTTATGAACATGCTTGCATAATATTGAATGTAACATTTAACATAGAACATATAAACATCATGAAATTTGGCATGTAACACACAAAAATCTTATAAGTTTCTAATCAACTATAGTATAGGCTCTAAGGGTCTAATAACCTATCCTATATCCCTATAGTCATGGCTCTGATACCAATCTGTCACACCCTGACCCGCAGCGGAATAAGAGTCGGGGCATAATTGGGTTATCACCAAAGCTCATGATATTTACTAATATGTTTCATATTTATTAAAGTCAAAGTTACATTTCCAAATATCCAAACATGTCCATACAATACAAAGAAATAAACCAAACATAACAATCCCAAACTCTAAATCATTTTATTCTTCTAGTCCAATCCTATGTGTTTCTGGCTGCTGCTGGTTCACCTGTATCATGTGTAAAAATGGGGTTTTTTTTGGGTCAACATAAGTTGGCGAGTGAACCTTGTTAGATAAACATTTATTATTGATTTACTTGTTAGTTTATCAATGAAAAATTGTGCATAATCATAAACGAGCAAATGTAAATAATCAAGCAGTGCAAATAGCAATCACAACTATAACATACAATAACATATGATAGCATACATTAACATACCAACAACATACGATAAATAACATAAATGAAACTGTGCGATCAAGGCTCAATCAAACGGAGCCGATCGTATTGCATGTACTGAAAATGAAAATGTCTGTGCGATCAAGGCTCAATCAAACGGAGCCGATCGTATTGCATGTACTGAAAATGAAAAAATCTGTGCGATCAAGGCTCAATCAAACGGAGCCGATCGTATGTGGGCACGCCAGGTTCACGCTCATAATGAAATGGGGAACATGCTCAACGCTCATAATGTAATGGGGAGCGGCGGCCTATGAAATTGTATGTACTGAAAATAATAAATTGCATCTAACGATAACCACAAAACAATTGAAACAAACTGAATACACATGTTCATGATATGATGTATGCACAATGATTTAAATATAATATTTAGCAAGACACATGATACACCCCAAAACTGATTAAAACGGGGAATTTGTAAGATTCACTCACATTGGTGCGTTGGATTGGAGATGGTGAGATGCGCACGAATTGGATGAGCGGAACAACGAGAAATAACTAACCTAAATAATAACGGAAAAATATAGTAAATGAGTGGATTTTATTAAGGATTTTAATTAAATTTTTAGATATATTTTTGTGAGTTTAAGGCTATTTTCTATCTTTAAAAATGTTATTTTTAAGTATTTTTAATTGATTTTTAAATTAAATTAAATAAATAAAAATATAATTTTTTTTTGACGTTGACCGTTGACCGTTGACTTGTTGACCGGTTCAGTCAGTGAAATTGTTTGCGCCAGGTGAGGCTCGAACCCGAGACCTCCCGTACGCGTGCACGCAGCTCTACCAACTGAGCTACGTGTCTAACCCGAAATAATCTTGTTTTTAATTATATTTATATACTAATTCGATTTAACCAAAACTCTTTTAATTTCAAAAACATTTTAATTCAACAAACCGGTGCCAGTAACAGGTTTCGAACGCGTGACGTGCGACTTAGTGTTGCACACAGTCCACCGCTGGACTGTGTGTCTAACCTGGTTAATATCTCGGTTTTTATTATACTTAACAACTAACGGAGTTAACCCGGTTTAGTTTTAAACAAAAAGGCATTTTATTACATAAGGAGTGCGTGTATCAGGGATCGAACTCGGGACATGCGTGTATATTTTGCACACAGTCCACCGCTGGACTGTGTGTCTAACCCGTTCATTTTACTGGTTTTAAATAAACTTATAACTTAACTAACTTCGTCTTCTTCATTCAAATTTCAGTCGACTGAATCACTGATCCGTTTCTTGTTTTTACGATTAACAAACATTCTTAAGGCTAAAATGAAATGGCAGAGACGGTGTTGGAAGTAACATACCGTAGGAATGATATATCACAGAATTTCCGGCAATGCGTCGGCTCTTTTTTTGTGCACCTCAACTGAACCAAAACACTTAACCATTTTGATTAGCCAATCGTGGAATTGAAGTGATAAACAAACGTTAACAGTGTGATTGAAGGTCCTTACCGTTTCACAGACGGAAATAAAGACTTCCAGGAAATTTCCGGCGAACTGGAATTATCTGATAACGGTGCCTGAATTCGATCTCAAGTGAATGGTTTGAGTTAGAAACAGCTTAACAACTGTTAGATTACGATGGTATTGGAGAACTTACCGATTTGAGGACAAATACGGTTTTCCGGCGAACCTTACAGAAATTTCCGGCGAGTTGATTTAAGCGTTCTGATGGTCTGAAAGTGTGACGAAAATGAAATGGAATGTTTGCCTTTATGTCTCTGAGTCGCGAGAAAAGTTTTGATTGAAGTAATCTGAGCTTTGATTCTTTTCGGTTATAAAAACCGATAATAATGAAAATTGATGTTCAATCACTTCCGAATTGATTAAAATCATCGGTTCATCGGTTATAAACGTGAATGTGCGAGTAATCAAACGATTTGACGATTGAATTGCCGATTTCCGTTTCTCAGTTGGCGCAACCGGTTTAACCGAGTTTGTGTATAAATGTTATTTGTTTCCTAGAGATAACAGAAAACAACAAGTGGCGGAGTGGTGATGTGGGTGTGTGCTAAGTCTTTGGATTTATAAACCGGCTGACCTGGGTTCGAGTCCCGGCCGCAACATTTCTTTTTTATTTATTTTGTTTTCACTTTTTATCAAATATAATCTTTATAGTTTAGTTTGTTTATTAATTATGTATCATTAAAAACCAAAATAACCATAAATACACAACTGACATTTATAACTTGATATTCGATTACAAAACGGAGCGGGTTTGGAAACCCGTTTTTGACAAATGTTACAGTATCCCCTACTTTTAGGAATTTCGTCCCGAAATTTAAGTAGTTGCAGTAGTAGAAAAAAAATGCGGGTATTTTTCACGCATTGAGTCTTCACGTTCCCAAGTAAACTCAGGTCCCCGTTTCGACTCCCAGCGTACCCTAACAATTGGAATGCGACTTCGTCGTAGACGTTTCTCCCCGAAATCCATGATTTCTACTGGTCTTTCAATAAAATGTATAGATTCATCAATTTGAATATCTTCAGAGGAATGTGGAGGTTTTCATCAGCGAGGCACTTCTTCAAGTTCGACAGTGGAATGTGAGATGAATCCTGTTTAGTTCTTCTGGTAGATCAAGCTTGTAAGCTACAGGTCCACTCTTTCGAGTATCTTGAAAGGTCCTACGTAGCGTGGTGCTAGCTTGCCTTTTTGACCAAAACGAACTACTCCCTTCCACGGTGACACTTTTAGTAGTACATGATCACCAATGTTAAACTCTAAAGGCTTCCGTCGTTTATCTGCATAACTCTTTTAACGACTCTGAGCCGCTAGAAGATTGTTTCGATTTGATGGATCTTGTCTGTGGTTTCTTGGATCAATTCTGGACCAGTGATTTGAGCTTCCCCAATTTCGTGCTAACATACCGGAGATCGGCACTTACGACCATATAAGGCTTCGAAAGGTGCCATGCCGATACTTGAATGGTAGCTGTTGTTGTACGAAAATTCAACTAATGGTAGGTGGGCGTCCCAATTTCCTTGAAGTCTATGACACATGCTCGAAGCATATCTTCAAGAGTTTGAATGGTGCGCTCAGATTGTCCATCAGTTTGAGGATGATAGGCGGTACTGAGATCTAATCGCGTACCCATAGCGGATTGTACTGCTTGCCATGTTCTGAAGTGAAACGACCATCACGATCAGAAATAATGCTTAACCGTACTCCATGTCGGCTTACGATTTCGCTGATATAAATACGAGCAAGCTTTTCGTTCTTGAAATCTTCGCGGATAGGAATAAAGTGAGCTGATTTTGTAAGTCGGTCAATTATTACCCATATAGTGTCATACCCACCAGAAGTGCGAGGTAACCCGTTAATGAAGTCCATGGTTATATTTTCCCACTTCCATACAGGTATTTCAGGTTAGACCAGAAGTCCTGAGGGTCTTTGGTGTTCAGCTTTCACCTTGGAACATGTAAGGCATTTAGAAACAAAAACAGCAATATCCTTCTTCATTCCATGCCACCAATAGGTATATCGTAGGTCTTGATACATCTTATCGGCTCCTGGATGTATAGAGTATCGTGTTTTGTGAGTCCTCATTCATAAGAATTTCACGAAGATCATTGTGGTCAGGAATCCATAAGCGATCTAGACAGTATAGAATACAGTCGGATTTAGTTTCAATTTTAAGTTCAGCTCCACAGGACAGCTCCTTTCGTACATCATCTTCCGTTACTGAAACATGTTGGGCTTCTCGGATTTTGTTTCTTTGATGTCGCTTACGATTTTATGCATAATAGTTTTGAGGAAACTGATACATTTGTAATGATAAGGTATGTATCATAAAACAAAAACTTCAACCATGACGATATTTAAACCTACACGGAACTTTTCATAACCCCCTGGTAATGCTTTTGATCCTTTGCCAAGAATACTTATATATAGGAAGTACCAGCGGCGTATCCACCATATTCTTGTCAAATTTTCGTTGGCTTTATCAGTAAATCATGATCAGTTCCATGTGACTCTAAAACATAAACAACACAACGAACAAAACTTGAGTCTCAATTCTGAAATGATACATGATTAAATGATGACAGTATCTCTCTCGTTGGTTATGATGAAGGGGTCAGTCTATGTAAAAGTGTGACAAACCCAACTTCTTTAATTGGTGAGATTGAGATACGTCGAGATGTATGATGATATGAATGTTAAATCAATGAGTATAAAACAAAACTGTAATATCAAATCGCATTAAAATTCTTGGATACATAATTTCCAAATTTTACAACTGGGATACGGAAAGATTGAGATAACATAAAGAAAACATTAAAACTAGACGATTGGAGTTGAGTCTTGATTCTTGGTGAGGAAAAAAACTAATTGGGTGATTCGGTTGAGCCGTTATTATTTTCAACAACATTGGCGTTGATGTTGTAAGCTCTTCCTCTTGCAGGTGGTGGAGCTTGGTTAGCTTGATTCACCGGATTTGCTTGAGCTTGGGCATGAATGATGTTCACCAAACGTGGACAAGTGTTTCTAAAGTGGTTTGGGTCTCCACAGTTGTAACAAGCCCGCATAGGTTGTACCATGGGATAGTTGGGTTGGTAGTATGTTTGGGCTAGATGTTGGGTAGGTGGTAGTAGTAGGGGTTGTTGGGCTTGACCCATTATTTGTTGGTGGGTTTGGGTTGAAGGCTGGTGGCGGTTCGTTCGCTGAGGTATGCGACAGGTTTTGAACAGTATGACCTGCGCGACCACAGTTGGTGCAATATTGGCAAGGTTGATCAGAAAGAATGGTGGTATTGGCAACGGTTGCATTTTGGTAATGGGCCGGAGTATGGCTTTTTATATGGTGTAGGTGAAGGGGCAACTTGAGTGATGGTTGCAGCAGGGATAGGGAAATTTGCTTGTGTGACAGCAAAGTTTCTTGTGTTTCGATCCCTTTTACCATTAAACTTCGAAGAGGAACCAAATGATTTGAAGTTTGAGCCTCGATGGGGGCTTTCTTTTTCTCCTCTTTGAATTTTCCGTTTCGAATGCGATTTTAGTGAGTTCGGTAGCTAGTTCCATCACGGCTTCAAGTGTCGCAGGCGAAGTGCTTAGAACTGAGTCTTGAATTTTTGAGGGGAGACCTCGAATATAGTGTTCAACCAAGCGGTACACTGGTGTGAACAAGTTGGGGATCATTTGGTTCAACTCTAGAAACCTTTTGTTATAAGTGGTGTGATCCCCCTCCTTCTGTTTTAAAGAATGAAATTCGTCCTCCAACTTTTTAATTTCACTCCTAGGACAGAAACGCCTAGTCATGATTTCCCTTAACTCCTCCCAAGTTAAGGCCATTGCATCTTCAGTTCCCCTCTTCCCTTTTTCAGTATTCCACCAAGTGAGAGCTACCCCAAATAGTCTCCCGGTGGCGTATCTAACCTTGCGATCCTCAGGACAATCGCAGTTGAGGAAGGTGTTTTCCATTTCCTCGAACCAGTGGAGGAGAGCAGTGACACCTTCGGTCCCCTCAAATTTAGGAGGATCACAAGATTTGAAATGTTTGTATGAGCACTTGCTGGTAGGAGGGTTGTCGATGTTCTAGTCATGTTGTGGGGAGGGTTAGTAGGATTTGTAGCGAGGGCTTGTTGTACTTGGACCACAATATCAGGCAGTATCGTGGCCATTTGTTTCGCGATTTGTGTGGCCAAGTGTAACATTTGTAAAAATCGGGTTTTCAAAACCCGCTCCGTTTTGTAATCGAATATCAAGTTATAAAAGTTACGTTGAATATTTATGATTATTTTGATTTAAAATGATACATAATTAATAAATAAACTAAACTATAAAAATTATATTTGATAAAAAGTTAAAACAAAATAAATAAAAAAATTATGTTGCTGCCGGGACTCGAACCCGGGTCAGCCAAGAACAACTCCAACGACTTAACATACACTCACATCACCACTCCGCCACTTTGTGTTTTCTGTTATCTCTAGGAAATAAATGAAATTTATACACAAACTCGGTTAAAACCGGTTGCCCAACTGAGAAACGGAAATCGGCAAATCAATCGTCAAATCGTTTGATTTCTCGCGTATTCACGTTCATAACCGATGAACCGATGTCTTTAATCGATTCAGAGGTGATTGAACATCAATTTCCATAACTATCGGTTTTTATAACCGAAAGGAATCAAAGTCTCAATTACTTCAATTCCAGACCACTCTCGCGACTCAGAAATATCATACCAGCATCCCATTTCACTTTCGTCACATTTTCAGACCATCAGAACGCTTAAAACAGCTCGCCGGAATTTCCTGCAAAAGTCGCCGGAAAACCGTATTCATCCTCAAACGGTAAATCTTTCAGTATTCGTTGTAGTTCAACAATTGTCAGACTATTTCTAACTTAAACCTCTCATTTGAAATCGAACTCAGGCGTTGTATTCAACTAATTCCAGTTCGCCGGAACTCCCCTGAAAGTTTTTATTTCCGTTCTGTGAAACGGTAAGGACCTTCAAACACATCGATAACGTTTGTTTATCACTTCAATTCCACATTCGACTAATCAAAAAAGTTGATTATCTTGTTCAGTTGAAGAGCATAAAAACAGGGACCGACACATTGCCGGAAATATGAAATAAACCGTTCTTTGGTATGTTCACCTCTAATTACCGTCTCTGCCTTTTCATTTAAGCTTTAATAATGTCTGTGAATCGTAAACACAAGGAACGAGTTAGTAAATCAGTTGACTGTAATTTGAATGAAGAAGACGAAAGCTAACTAAGTTATAAGTATATTTAAAACTAGTAAAATGAACGGGTTAGACACACAGTCCAGCGGTGGACTGTGTGCAAAATACAAACGCATTCCCGAGTTCGATTCCTGCTATACGCACTCCTTATATAATAAAATGCCTTTTTGTTTAAAAACTAAACCGGGTTAACTCAGTTAGTTGTTAAGTATAATAAAAAACGAGATAATAACCAGGTTAGACACACAGTCCAGCGGTGGATTGTGTGCAACATTAAGCCATACGTCGCGCGTTCGAAACCCGTCACTAGCACCGGTCCGTTGAACTAAAATGTTTTTGCAATTAAAAAGAATTTCGGTTAAACTGAATAAGTGTATAAATATAATTAAAAACAAGATTATTTCGGGTTAGACACGTAGCTCAGTTGGTAGAGCTGCGTGTACGCGTACGGGAGGTCTCGGGTTCGAGCCTCACCCAGCGCAAACCATGTCCCTGACCGAACCGGTCAACAAGTCAACAGGTCAACGGTCAACGCAAAATAAACAATTTTTTTATATTTTTATTTAATTTAATTTAATTTAAAAATCAAATAAAAATACTTAAAAATAACATTTTTAAAGATAGAAAATAGCCTTAAACTCACAAAAATATATCTAAAAATTTCATTAAAATCCTTAATAAAATCCACTCATTTAATATATTTTTCCGTTATTATTTAGGTTAGTATTTCTCGTTGCTCCGCTCATCTAACTCGTGCGCATCTCACCATCTCCAATCCAACGCACCCAATGTGAGTGAATCTTTACAAATCCCCGTTTAATCACGTTTTGGGGTGTATCATGTGTCTTGATATATATATTATACTTAAACCATTGTGCATACATCATATCATGAACTAGTGTATTCAGTTTGTTTCTGTTGTGTAGTTATTTGGATGCAAGTTTATTATTTTCAGTACATGCAATTTCATAGGCCGCCCTCCCCATTACATTATGAGCGTTGAGCATGTTCCCCATTTCATTATGAGGTTGAACCTGGCGTGCCCACATACGATCGGCTCCGTTTGATTGAGCCTTGATCGCACAGCATTTTCATTTTCAGTACTGATACATCGGCTCATTTGATTGAGCTTGATCGCACAGTTAATGTATTTTATTATGTATGATGCTGTCATATGTTATTGTATGTTATAGTTGTGACTGCTATTTGCCACTGCTTGATTATTTACATTTGCTCATCTATGATTATGCACAATTTTTCATTGATAAACTAACAAGTAATTCATTAATAAATGTTTATCTAATAAGGTTCACTCGCCAACTTATGTTGACCCAAAAACCCCATTTTTACACATGATACAGGTGAACCAGCAGCAGCTAGGAACACATAGGACTTGGACTAGAAGAATAAAATGATTTAGAGTTGGGATTGTTATGTTTGGTTTATTTTCTTTGTATTGAATGAACATGTTTGGATATTTGGAAATGTAACTTTGACTTTATTAAATATGAAACATATTAGTAAATGTCATGAGCTTTGGTGATAACCCAATTATGCCCCGACTCTTATTCCGCTGCGGGTCGGGGTGTGACACCAAGCGTTCCTGAGACCTTCCTGATCTTTTACCCCTTCGTTGTTGTCTGGACGACATCTACAGGAACATACATGAGAAGATTGTGAGTTTATGGTGTCTTTTTAGGTGTCATGTGTCTTTAAGAAAATGAAAATAACATAAATATCAATAATACAACTACATCCATAGGATGTCTTGGGTTTGCTCATGTTGGGCCTCAAATGTTCCCCATACCTTCACCTATATAGTCATGTGGGCCCCCATGGCTATTGGCTTGGTAGGATTCACATTAGTATTGGCAATTTAACACTCGCATCACCCGAATGCAAACCATAAAATATGTTCATGAGATGTTTGGTCGGAACGTGTCCAGGTGTAGACCAATGACAACTCAAAGTGGGGTTAGTTCACACGACGTTTGGTATAGCATGCTTTGGCCTAATAGGTACTTCGTACTCTCATCGTTAGTCCCCAGGTAGGCAAACTGGTCCTTTATTTTGGATTTATACGAATGCCAGCCTAGACAGGACGTTCCGACTATCGGTACTGGTACCCTTCCAGTTACTACATGCCCGTCATGAGAACTCACTTTGATGAGATTTGAAAACACAAAAATCATTGTAAAAAAATCATGATGTGGTGTGTGCTTTCATGGATATGATGTGATATGAGAATATGATTCATGATAGGCATTATATGATAATACATACTTATGAACATGCTTGCATAATATTGAATGTAACATTTAACATAGAACATATAAACATCATGAAATTTGGCATGTAACACACAAAAATCTTATAAGTTTCTAATCAACTATAGTATAGGCTCTAAGGGTCTAATAACCTATCCTATATCCCTATAGTCATGGCTCTGATACCAATCTGTCACACCCTGACCCGCAGCGGAATAAGAGTGGGGCATAATTGGGTTATCACCAAAGCTCATGATATTTACTAATATGTTTCATATTTATTAAAGTCAAAGTTACATTTCCAAATATCCAAACATGTCCATACAATACAAAAAATAAACCAAACATAACAATCCCAAACTCTAAATCATTTTATTCTTCTAGTCCAATCCTATGTGTTTCTGGATGCTGCTGGTTCACCTGTATCATGTGTAAAAATGGGTTTTTTTGGGTCAACATAAGTTGGCGAGTGAACCTTGTTAGATAAACATTTATTATTGATTTACTTGTTAGTTTATCAATGAAAAATTGTGCATAATCATAAACGAGCAAATGTAAATAATCAAGCAGTGGCAAATAGCAATCACAACTATAACATACAATAACATATGATAGCATACATTAACATACCAACAACATACGATAAATAACATAAATGAAACTCTGCGATCAAGGCTCAATCAAACGGAGCCCGATCTAAAGAAATTGGATCAGCTCAATAACGGAGCATGTATTGCATGTAGAAAATGAAAATGTCTGTGCGATCAAGGCTCAATCAAACGGAGCCGATCGTATGTGGGCACGCCAGGTTCACGCTCATAATGAAATGGGGAACATGCTCAACGCTCATAATGTAATGGGGAGCGGCGGCCTATGAAATTGCATGTACTGAAAATAATAAATTGCATCTAACGATAACCACACAACAATTGAAACAAACTGAATACACATGTTCATGATATGATGTATGCACAATGATTTAAATATAATATTTAGCCAGACACATGATACACCCCAAAACGTGATTAAAACGGGGAATTTGTAAGATTCACTCACATTGGGTGCGTTGGATTGGAGATGGTGAGATGCGCACGAATTGGATGAGCGGAACAACGAGAAATAACTAACCTAAATAATAACGGAAAAATATAGTAAATGAGTGGATTTTATTAAGGATTTTAATGAAATTTTTAGATATATTTTTGTGAGTTTAAGGCTATTTTCTATCTTTAAAAATGTTATTTTTAAGTATTTTTAATTGATTTTTAAATTAAATTAAATAAATAAAAATATAAATTTTTTTTTTGCGTTGACCGTTGACTGTTGACTTGTTGACTTGTTGACCGGTTCGGTCAGTGAAATTGTTTTGCGCCAGGTGAGGCTCGAACCCGAGACTCCCGTACGCGTGCACGCAGCTCTACCAACTGAGCTACGTGTCTAACCCGAAATAATCTTGTTTTTAATTATATTTATATACTAATTCGATTTAACCAAAACTCTTTTAATTTCAAAAACATTTTAATTCAACAAACCGGTGCCAGTAACAGGTTTCGAACCGTGACGTGCGACTTAGTGTTGCACACAGTCCACCGCTGGACTGTGTGTCTAACCTGGTTAATATCTCGGTTTTTATTATACTTAACAACTAACGGAGTTAACCCGGTTTAGTTTTAAACAAAAAGGCATTTTATTACATAAGGAGTGCGTGTATCAGGGATCGAACTCGGGACATGCGTGTATATTTTGCACACAGTCCACCGCTGGACTGTGTGTCTAACCCGTTCATTTTACTGGTTTTAAATAAACTTATAACTTAACTAACTTCGTCTTCTTCATTCAAATTTCAGTCGACTGAATCACTGATCCGTTTCTTGTTTTTACGATTAACAAACATTCTTAAGGCTAAAATGAAATGGCAGAGACGGTGTTGGAAGTAACATACCGTAGGAATGATATATCACAGAATTTCCGGCAATGCGTCGGCTCTGTTTTTGTGACCTCAACTGAACCAAACAATTAACCATTTTGATTAGCCAATCGTGGAATTAAAGTGATAAACAAACGTTAACAGTGTGATTGAAGGTCCTTACCGTTTCACAGACGGAAATAAAGACTTCCAGGAAATTTCCGGCGAACTGGAATTATCTGATAACGGTGCCTGAATTCGATCTCAAGTGAATGGTTTGAGTTAGAAACAGCTTAACAACTGTTAGATTACGATGGTATTGGAGAACTTACCGATTTGAGGACAAATACGGTTTTCCGGCGAACCTTACAAAAATTTCCGGCGAGTTGATTTAAGCGTTCTGATGGTCTGAAAGTGTGACGAAAATGAAATGGAATGTTTGCCTGATGTCTATGAGTCGCGAGAAAAGTTTTGATTGAAGTAATCTGAGCTTTGATTCTTTTCGGTTATAAAAACCAATAATAATGAAATTGATGTTCAATCACTTCCGAATTGATTAAAATCATCGGTTCATCGGTTATAAACGTGAATGTGCGAGTAATCAAACGATTTGACGATTGAATTGCCGATTTCCGTTTCTCAGTTGGCGCAACCGGTTTAACCGAGTTTGTGTATAAATGTTATTTGTTTCCTAGAGATAACAGAAAACAACAAGTGGCGGAGTGGTGATGTGGGTGTGTGCTAAGTCTTTGGATTTATAAACCGGCTAACCCGGGTTCGAGTCCCGGCAGCAACTTTCTTTTTTATTTATTTTGTTTTCACTTTTTATCAAATATAATCTTTATAGTTTAGTTTGTTTATTAATTATGTATCATTAAAAACCAAAATAACCATAAATACACAACGTGACATTTATAACTTGATATTCGATTACAAAACGGAGCGGGTTTGGAAACCCGTTTTTGACAAATGTTACACGTTATTCAAGATTTTTTCGCATTTTTTATTTTTCAATCTCATCAAAGTGAGTTCTACGACGGGCATGTAGTAACTGTAAGGGTACAGTACCGGTAGTCGGAACGTCCTGTCTAGGCTGGCATTCGTATAAATCCAATATAACGGACCAGTTTGCCTATCTGGGGACTAACGATGAGAGAGCGAAGGACCTATTAGGCCAAAGCATGCCACACCAAACGTCGTTCGAACTAACCCCACTTTGAGGTGTCACCGTGTCCACACCTGGATACATTCCGAATATCATACGTTACATACATATTTCTCGATTTTCTCCGGGTTTTAGTGTACGTAACCAGGCTAACACATGCGAACCATATGAAAAACCCGGTAGTCATGGGAGCCCACATGATTACGAAGGTGAAGTATGGCGGCATGCAAGGCCCAATTACGAGCAAAGCCCAAGACATCCTATGGATGTAGTAGATTTATTATTCTATATTTATTTTATGAATGTTCATTCCTAAATACGACACATGACCCCTAAAACGTCCAACTCATACTCTTGATACGTATTCCTTGTAGATGTCTTCTAGTCTCGCTCGTAGGAAGATGAGATCAGGAAAAGCCCGCGAGCTCATGGCTACCCAAATCGCTCAACAAATGGCTGCCGTGATACCCAACATCGTAGTTCAAGTTCAACAAGCCCTTACCGCTAATCCCGTCAACCCAATCAATCAAGAAGATCAAAATGTTATCAACCCTCCCCCAAATACTACTAAATGCACCTTCAAGCATTTCAAATCCTGCGACCCTCCAAAATACGAAGGGACTGAAGGTGTCACCGCTCTCCTCCATTGGTTTGAGGAAATGGAAAACACTTCTCTAAATTGCGATTGCCCCGATGATCGCAAAGTGCGATATGCTACCGGTCGTTTACTTGGAATAGCACTTACATGGTGGAATACAGAGAAGGCCAAACGAGGTGTTGAAGATGCTATGACTTTGACTTGGAAGAGTTGAAGGAAATCATGACAAGACGGTTTTGCCCAAGAAGCGAAATCAAGAAATTGGAGGATGAGTTCTATTCTTTGAAACAAAAGGAAGGCGACCACACCACCTACAACAAGAGATTCCTTGAGTTAAATCAAATGGTCCCCAACTTGTTCACTCCCCTCATACCGTTTGATCGAGCACTACATTCGAGGTCTTCCTTCAAAAATTCAAGACTCTGTAATAAGTACCACTCCTGCAACTTTGGAAGCAGCAATGGAGTTAGCTACAGAGCTCACCGAGAACCGCATACGAAATAAGGACTTCAAGGAGGAGAAGAAGAAGGATAAAGAATCAACTGAAACCTCAAACTCCACCCAAACCGAATCCCCTTCTCAACCCATTGCTAAGAGAAAACGAGATGGACAAATCTTCGCTGTCACCCAACACAATCAACCAGTCTCACAAGCCATACCCCTCCAAGCTATCCCAATCACTCAAGTAGCACCCAACTCAACTTACTCAAATAAGAAACCTTACTTTGGACCTCACCCTCAATGCAACACCTGTTTTTATCACCATTCATTTACCTTACCTTGTCGACTATGTGCGAATTGTGGACGCTATGGTCATTTGAGCAAGGTTTGCCGCACCTCTCAAAACCAAACCTCACCCCCTACTCAAAACATGATCCAAACATATCAACAACCCCAATACCCCATGTTTCCTTATGTTCGAGCTTGTTTCAATTGTGGCGACCCTACCCATTTTAGAAACACGTGCCCTCGATTGGTTAACATCATAAACGCCCAAGCTCAAGCAAACCCAGTTAACCAAGCAAATCAAGCAAACCCAGCTCCGCTGCCAGCAAGAGGAAGAGTTTACAACATCAACGCCAATCCTTTTGAAGTTAATGACGGCCCAAACGGACCACCCAACTAGTTTTCTTCACCAAAAATCAAGAATTCAACTCCAACCGCTTAGTTTTTATGTTTTCTTTATGTTTATCTCAATCTTCACGTATCTCAATTATAAATTGGAAGTTTTATCCAAGAATCTTATGCGAATTACTATTTCAGTTTTGTTTTATACTCATTGATTTAACATTTATATCATCATACCTCACGACGTATCTCCGTCTCATCATTTAAAGAAGTTGGGCTGTGTCTCACTTCTACATAGACTAACCTCTTCATCATAACAAACAAGAGAGGTACTGTCATCATTCAAACATATATACTTTCAGAATTTTAGACTCAAGCTTTGGTTGTTGTGTTTGTTTATGTTTTAGAGTCACATAGAACTAATCATAACTTACTGATAAAACCAATGAAAATTTGACAAGAATATGGTGGATACGCCGCTGGTACTTCCTATATATAAGTATTCTTGCCAAAGGATCAGAGGCATTGTCAGGCGGTTATGGAGGTTCCATGTAGGATTTAGTAATGTCATGGTTGAAGTTTGTTTTATACTCACTGTTTAGCATTCATATCATCATACATCTCAACGTATTTCAATCTCATCATTCAAAGAAGTTGGGCTGTGTCTCACTTCTACATAGACTAACCTCTTCATCATAACAAACGAGAGAGGTACTGTCATCATTCAACCATGTATACTTTCAGAATTAAGACTCAAGTTTTGGTTGTTGTGTTTAGAGTCACACAGAACTAATCATAATTTACTGATAAAGCCAATGAAAATTTGACAAGAATATGGTGGATACGCCGCTGGTACTTCCTATATATAAGTATTCTTGTCAAAGGATCAGAGGCATTGTCAGGTGGTTATGAGAGGTTCCATGTAGGTTTTAGTGGTAGAAGTTTTGTTTTAGGATATAACCTTATCTTTCCAAACGTATCAAAACTCTTGTGCATGAGATCATACATAGTCAATCAACTTTGTTTATCAATATTCATTATCTTAGGCATCAAAAAACGATTCCTGTAGCAGGGTATTCAACCCTTACTAGGATCGTTACCGCCTCAAATAAAATTTAAACTCTTACCCCATTCTAAGTATGTAATTGTCAAAACCACCCTCCTTTCGAGTCAAACATGCCACTACTTAAATTTCGGGACGAAATTTCTAAAAGTAGGGAATACTGTAACATCCGTAAAAAAAAACGGATTTCCAAAACCCGCTTCGTTTATTAACCGAACATCCAGTTATAATTTTCATTGCATATTTATTTCTCAAATTAAATTTAAACGATACATAATTAATAAATATATTAGAATTTAAAAACATAATTAAAAATTACTAATAAATAATGAACAAAAAAAATTAATGTAGACGCCGGGTTTCGAACCCGGGTCTCGCCTATAACCAAACACAACACACACCACTACACTACACACACTCTTGTGAATAAATCTGAAATCAATTAAGTTTTATATTGAAAAAACGCCAACCTGTAATATTACAGAACCAGTAACTGTCGAAAACACAATCCAAGCAATCAAGCTCAATTAACGTTTTTCCTTATGATTAAACGTGTGTAACTGATGATAAACGTCAGTTATAACCGAAAACCGTCGAACATGTTAGCTATGAATATCAAGTCCGAAGATTGTAAGTCTCGTTCAATTCATAACCACACTCTCACCGCATTTTGAAAACCAGTCTCTGTTTCCCGGAATTCTCTGCAAGTCGCCGGAAAACCGAACCCATTTCATCTCTTTTGCCTTACTCTATAAATAGGACTTCTAGAGCTTCGACAAAGTCACCCACACTCACCTCAAACTTCCTGAAGATCCTCTGTCGCAAGTTACACGTCGCCGGAAAAGTTTCAGTCACTGGAATTTTCTGTCGGAGTTAAACCGAAAAGTCTAACACCTCGCCCAGTCGGTACAAACATTTAACTTTCTTCAATACTGTTTATATGCATTTGTTTAAAACTTGGAATCGAAATTATGTGGGCTAACAGTCGGGATTGGGAGTTCTGGGTTGTTTTAACGAAGAAGATGAAGTTTAGGTTGTGTATATATTTAATATAAATCGGGTTATATCTCGGGTTAGACACACAGTCCAGCGGTGGACTGTGTGCATTTGAAACATAGAGATACCAAGTTCGAGTCTGTCCTTGTTCCGATTCGTCACAATATTCAAACCTTTTTATAAAACCCAAATACGGAACCTTTCAGTTAGTATATAAGATTAATAAAAACAAGTATTTTAACCAGGTTAGACACACAGTCCAGCGGTGGACTGTGTGCAAAGTTAAACCACAGGTCACGGGTTCGAAACTCATCATGCGCACCGGTTCGACTAGTTTAAAAACCTTTTAATTAATTAAATAAAATTCTGAATAATCTAAGTAGTATATAAATATAATTAAAAACAGAAATATTTCGGGTTAGACACGTAGCTCAGTTGGTAGAGCTGCGTGCACGCGTACGAGAGGTCTCGGGTTCGAACCTCACTCAGCGCATATAATAAACACGGTCCGACCGGTCAACGGTCAACGCTCGGTCAACGGTCAAAGTCAAAAAGTCAACATTTTTATATTTTTATTTATTTATTTATTTAATTTAAGAATCAATTAAAAATACTTAAAAATAATATTTTTAAAGTTAGAAAGTGTCCTTAAACTCACAAAAATAAATCTAGAAATCCTATTAAGGTTATGAATTAAAATTTTTAATCTCAAATAAAATCCTTTTATTTACCGAACCGCTATGTTATTATTTAGGTTAGTTCCTCTCGTGGTTAAATCCAAATTCGTGCGCATTCATCATCCATCCAAGAAAACGCAACCACTTTGAGTGAATTCTTACAAATTCCCCTTTTTGTTCATGTTTTGGGGTGTATCATGTGTCGCTTAAATTAATTCGCTTATTCAAACTCGTGCTATACCATTAAACTTAGAATGTAAATATTGTTTGTTGTGATGTATTACATATTGTCAAGTTGTATGCAAATTATTTATTAGGCCAATCAGTTCCTCGTGGGAGACGAGTTGAACAACGCGCGCCTCAAAACTCATTCATTAGGCCCATCAGTTCGTTGAACAACGCGTGCCTCAAAACTCATTCTTTAGGCCCATCAGTTCCTCGTGGGAGACGAGTTGAACAACGCCTCAAAACAATCAATTGTTGTATGTGTGTGCAATATTTAATATTACGTGTTTTGCGAATAAATTTACATCTCATTTACTCATATGTGGTTATGCACTTTATTTTATAATCAATACAATAAACACGTTTAAATGTTTTCATAGGATTCACTCGCCAACTTTTTTTGTTGACCCAAAAACCTATTTTTACACATGATACAAGTGGACAGGATGAAGCAAGGAACACATAGGAAATTGCTTTAGAAGAAAAATAATGAAGTCTAGAAGGATGTATAGAACATGTTGTACTTGTATGATTTGATTGTATGATCTCCTTTAAATTGTAATAATAAATATGAAACATTATAATAAATGTCATGAGCTTTGATGAAAACCCAATCATGCCCCGATCACCTTTTTCCACTGCGGGTCGGGGTGTGACACTAAGAGCATATATGAAATTAATCCTATTATTTATATAATATTTGTAAAGATGATGAACAGTTAGGGGTGTTTAAGATCGGATTATCTGGTTTTCGGATATCCAAAAATCGGATATCCGAAAATTTCGGATAGTGAATATTAATATCCGAATTCGTATACGAAATTTCGGATAACGGATATCCGAAATTCTAAAAAAATCAAAAATTCCTTATCGTCCATGGATTAAAACTAAACCTCTATTCGATTTTTCAAATTTCCATCATTGAAAACAAAAAAACATTCATAAATTAACATCCGAATCCGATTATTAACTGTTTTTAATTATATTTTAAACAAAATATAATGCTCGTATACATATATATTTAAAAAATATATGATTTTTCGGATATCGGATAATCGGGTTATCCGAAATTTTGAAATTAACATCCGAATCGAAATCCAAAAATTCGGATTATTCAGTTTTCGGATATCCGAAATTTCGGATACAGATTTTTGATATTTCGGATTCGGTTTCGGATCCGGATTTTTTTGAACACCCCTATGAACAGTAAATTTCATTTTGACTTTCTTCTTATATTTTTGTGTTTCAATTAATATTTGTCTTGACTTTCTTTTTCTTTATTTTTTTTATAAATTTCGATTACTAATATTATACAATAAACAATACATGTATTTAATCCAACACTTTTATTTTTTTCTTATAACTTTATTACGTTAGTTTTTTTTTAAACTAAATACGTGTTTGTATTAAAAAATCGATATTCCTTTATAAATTATATTTAAAACGGAGTTGTATTTGAAATAATGGTACATTGACGAACTAAGTCTGTACCAACCAACAATATCGATACCGGTATCCGTATTCGTTTTTACGGTTATTGATGGATGTAAAAGATGACATTATTTTTTAACTTACATCATACAACTTTTGTGTAATAACCATTGTAAATATTGATATACCAATTCAGTTCGTCATTTTAGCGTTACTTCAATACAACTTTTTTTTCAAATACAATGTATATCGTAATGTCGAGAAAAAAACTTAAATATAACCGCGTATCACAACTTTAATCTGTACGAGTGCTGATACCGTACCGCTACTGATATTATACTTTCGATCGATGTAAAATAAGTGTTGATATCTTTTTGGGCGTATCATAACTTTACTTTTTTAGGTTTTCTCTTTAGTTATTGTAACGAGTGTTGGTAATGAACCAAACCAACACTAGCCAAATTTTCTCCGCAACGCGCGACAAATTTTACTAGTTATTTATAGTTACAATAAAAAATTTAGGTAGAGGTGCAACCCTCTTAGGTGAGAGATATTGAGTTCAATCTCAGGTACAGAGAAGATTATGGTATAATTTAAAAGTGAGTAGTGTTAGAGCAACATTCGTCGATCAATAAAAAAGAACTTTAAAGTAAATTACAGAATGATTTTTGATTGCAAGTTTACTTTTTTTTCCTTTTAAAACTTTGCGTATATGTGATAGAGTAAAGTGTTACTTGCGTCTCCATGGTTTGGTGACAGGATCAATGTTCACCCTCAAACTTAATTTTTGTTGTCTAAGTCCTTATAGTTTACAAAAGTTTTTTTTCCTCTCCCATCATCTAATTGTTAAATCAACTTTAAACAAGGGGTAAAATTACATTTTTACCTCTCTTCTCTCTGTCTCTCTCTAGACCACCACTATCACCTCCGTCTCCGCCACCCCCCACCACAACCACTCCCGATTACCACCTCCACGACCATCCGGCCACCGATTGCAAAGACAACTAACCCGATCGGTTCTGTTGCAACTTGAACACCATGGGAACTGACCTGAGCGAAACTCGGACCCGTTATTGGGTTCTGATCCATCATCTATTTCACTAGAGCCGATGTGGCCAACACGCTTAGACCGGTTGCAAGTTGAGTCAACGCAATCATACCCATATCGGAAATTATAGATTGAGCTCTGTTTTAGAGAATTGAAGTGATAAAAAAGATTTTTTTTTACTATTATTTGGAAAACTGATGGATTTTTAACAATTTAGGTGTATACAAAGTGTTAGGGTTTCAATGTAAATGGTTTTCTTGCATCCTCTATTCTACTTAATCAAATATATAAAGATGTACAATACCCTAGCTAATTATGCTAATTACAACTGATTGGTCACACTATATGGAAGTACAATATTGTCTACTGTTACACCCCCGCAGTCGAAACGAGAGGTTGCCGAATGTTTAGACGGGATCGAAAATCATCAAATAATACTCGTGGTAGCCCTTTGGTAAAGATATTAGCTATCTGATAACGAGAAGTGACATGTAAAACGCGTACTTGACCTCGTTGAACCTGTTCCCAGAACAAAATGGATGTCAGGCTCAATGTGTTTGGTGCGTTGATGTTGCACCGGATTGCTAGTCAAATAGACGGTGCTGACATTGTCACATTATACAAATGTTGCACGAGAGGGCGATGAAGTTCAAGTAACAGGTTACGTAACCAACATATTTCAGCCACTACATTAGCGATACCACGGTATTCAGCTTCAGCACTTGAGCGCGAAATTGTGGGTTAGCGTCTGGAGGACCACGAGATGAGATTGTCTCCATAATAAACGCAATATCCGCTCGTAGACCAACGAGGGTCAGACCGTAAGAAGTGGTACCTTGATGTATCGTATAATGCGTTTTAAGGCATTCCAATGATCTGTTTTTGGGGCATGCATGTGTATGCAAATTTGCTGAACCGCGTAACTAATATCTGTTAGGATACTTTAAATGTAAGTATTGAAGAAAAATATGATCATAACAAATCATGCATGAAGAATGAAAAATCAGCAATAGAAGGAAGAAAAGAACAGAGAAGAAACATTCTTCAAATAATCAGAAATACATCAGAATTATCAGAAAACAATCAGAACAACATTTCTGGTAAACCTGATATGGTTTCTGGTAGAAACCAACAGTTTCTGGTAAAAGGAACAAATATCAGAATTTCTGATAATTTTAGCCACCAGAAATTCTGGTCAGTTGACAAGTTTCAGTTTCTGATCCTGTTGATGTGCGTGAATTAAATATATTTTTTTATTATAATTTTTGTTCACACAGATTAGGTTTTAAAATAGTTTTTACTTAAAACCAACTACACACATATAGGGCAGTGTACCCGTCAGGTGGTAGTATAGTTCACTGGTAAGAACCGGATATCAATCCGTGGACTCGGTGTCTCAGTACTAAATTTTCGTTACTTTTAAACCTTTCCAATTGATGAGTTGGTTTTGTTCCTAATTTATCATGCAAAATAATAAACTACTACTAAACTAGAGAATGACAATATCTAAGAAAGGGTTGCCTAAACTAAGTATCCACAAACAAACATGTGACAACTAAGTGGAGGATCAATGGTGATGTAAGCTCTAAGTTAACTAAGTCTCCAATCAAGGTTTCCTAGTTTAATAAACCTTAGGAAAACTAAAATGAAATAATCACTCTAATCACCTAAAAATTATTATTTGAAGCTCACTTGCTTAGTTAATGTTAACCTTTAAACAAGAGTTATTTGTTTGTCAAAAATCCTAACTCTACAAGTTTGGGAAAATTACCATGAATAACATAACAATCACCCTAACTTGCTTTCAAGTAAGTAGCACTATCATCATGTTCTTGACAAAAAACCACAAGCATGGTCATGCTAGATAACGATCTTGGCCAAAAATCATCAATCTAACACAAACACAACTATAGAATCCAAGTAAACATTATTATGATTTTTCCAAATCTAAATGCAAGAATTCCTACACATTTTCAAATCATCATTCAAGTCATGTTAACAATTACCATTCCTAGTTTCATGTTATGAATCATGCTAACAAGTTACTAAGATTCAATAATCATAATCTTTAAATGGGCTTTCCAACACAACATGTAAATACTTATGACCAAACATTCAAGAACAAGGACTTTAAGCATGTATAAGAACTCCAAGAACAAGATTCAAGCACTACTATGAAGATTAACAAAAACAATCACCACATCAACTTCCATGATTATCACATATTCATAAGCTTCAACTAGTTTAGACAACACCAAATTTTAGCCTACAAGGCTCATGATAACTAAGACAAACATAAAGTAATATGGATTGTGCATGAATAACAAGTGAAATACTAGTGTTTAAGACAAGGTAATTAGCTAAATGAGTTGGATTATCAAGTGATACAACCTCCTAAAGGCTCCTTCTTCAATCTCCAAGCTTCCAAGATCAGTTCTTGAGAGAGAAATCCACCCAAATGCTCCAACTCTCTTCAAATGAGCTGAACTCACGTATTTAAGCTACTGGGCATTTGGCACGACCGTGCCACCATTTGGCACGGTCGTGCTTGGTAAGTATCAGGTGCCTTTCTGAGTTGTTGACCAAGTTTGATGCCAAATCCGGAAAGATCCCGCTAAAATTTCCCCGAGGTGGCACGACCGTGCCACCATTTGGCATGGTCGTGCTTATCGATATCGCACTCGGAAATGACTAAGTTGAACTCGGAAACTAGCTGATCAGAGCCTGTGATTGCACGCGCACGGTCGTGCTTGGGGTTGGCACGATCGTGCCAAGTGTTGATTTGACTCGGATTGTGCAGTCTGATGATAGTGCTTGTGATAGTGCTGACTTCTGGATGCTTGGCACGGTTGTGCCAATGGTTGGCACGGTCGTGCCATATCTGGCAGTTTGGCAGAAATGTTCCATTTTAGCTCCAATTTGCTCCAAAAGCCTTTGTTTCTTTACCGGGCCGAAGCCCGGACCTGCATTTTCACAAATAACTCAAATGAGTATCTAAATCAATGAAAATACGACAAGTTCTCGCGTAAACGGGGTCTATTCGACGTTTTAAAGATGTATAAATTCTTATACATCAAACATCCCCACACTTGAACTTTGCTTGTCCTCAAGCAAACTAAAACAAACTAAAACTCTGTAAATGGAAATAACCTCAACTAGCATTTTATACGCACAAACAAATTACTCGGGCTATAACAATCAAGGACTACTCGACATGATGGAAAAAAACAAAAAGGTTATAAAATAAGTTTATGAGCAATGGTCCATCTTGGAAATCCCTACAAGTCTACCTCACATCCTCACAATGTTCACACACACTCGGCTAACATAATGGGTGTACGTACGATTTATGGAGTATGTGTTAAACACTCGATGCCACGCGATGACTATGTGATATCGTAAGCTTGTGAAAGGATCAAATTTAATCACTCGACAAAAACATAACATGAATCATGAGGTCTTATTGGGTTGTAACTTCGCTAGGGTCAAGGGTATGGAAGTGGATATTTAAAGTGGCTAAAACGTTTGTAACCCGGCGGTTCGACTAACTTGAAACAAAAGAAAATAAGAACTATACAATTTAATATTATCTAACCGAGAGCTAATCAACGGATTTAGCTTTTCCACTCCAAAATTGCTCTATGAAGCCACTTGGTAAGGCTTTTTTTTTTTAACTATAATCGTTTTTTCAGTTTTTTTTGCACATGCTTGAGAGGGAAACTAAGTACGTCTACTTAGATAAAAACTCGACCCCATGATGTTGCAACTATAAACTAAGATATTATAAAAAGTAACAAGTTAATCGCTAACCAAACCGGGCTTCCAAACAAAAGTGGGTTAAAATATAAAAGGCTAATTTGGCTAAGTGGCTATTATTTAGTGGTTTAAAAGAAATGAAAGGGGAAGACTCAAATTGATTTAACTAAGGGAATGATTTGGACGAGGGAATACTAAAAATTGGTTAAAAACAAAGGTTTCCTAGTGCCTCAATCATTTTCATGCTATATATTCGCCTTGCGGCCTGAAATGTATACCTAACACAAGTTCTAAATCACAAAAGTCATCCGGCTCACTCAATCTTTGCCCGCAAAAACATGAGCAAAATTAATTCTAAAGCTACAAAGGCTCAAAAATAACTCACGGAAACGGGGTATTGGGTAAATATGCAAGGCAAACAAGTAGGTCAATCGCTTGATTTCTCATGCTCAAGTGTATACAAAAAAATTTTTAGTGGTAATCCTCACGCGAGCGAGCCCTTTTTGCGTTCACCCTTTGTATATTTGTCAAAAAATTAGCGCTTTTATAAAAAATATGTTGGGTTGATATTAAGCCACAAAAATTCATTCAACAGAGCTTTATTTTATTTTATTTTATTCTTTTTTTAACATGACAACAAAGCTCAAGCGCTAAACCACCTCCCCACACTTGAAATGTACATCGCCCTCGATGTACACAAAAACAAATATATGAAAACATATATAATGAAAGCGGAGGAAAATGGGAACACGAAAACTCCCCTGAAATGAAACGGCATGAATGGAGCGAAGTGACAAGTAAGGAGCAACCTCAAGAACGCCAAGCAACCAACAACCCAACCTCTCAACCAAGCAACTACACACTAGCAAACAAGATCAAATACACAAAAGATTACCTAACCCATGTACCCTTGCCTTGTTTATTTAAACCACTAATCATAATAAAAAGAAATTAAAGATCACAACGGAGGGGTGTACGGACGGTGCAAAATGGCACACCCCTCAAACACGAAATAGTAAAGTACAAAATGGAGATGGGGCTAAGACCTGTCACTCGGTCCAGAAGGACCGGTGTCGTCTCTGCGGTCGAATCGTGATCTGCGCGTGAAATAGGGAGGCGGCTGCGTGTATGGAGCATTCTTGAGTTCGCTATGTGCTGCTGGGAACTGAAGAGCCAGTCAAAGCTCCGCCGGCTTTGCTCATACATGTCCTCCAGAAATTACCCTGCCTATGTACCTCCGTGTGAATCAGACCGACATCCTGTCTCGTCTCCTGTGGCTCAACAATGTCAAACAGGGGCTCCATGGAGGTGTCATCAAGTCCTCGAACCGCTCGGATTGACCGAGCAAATCCAAGTCTACTTTTTGAAGCCTCCTCATGGGCTCGATTTGGTTCCTCCGGGCCTATAACCGCTCCGCTTTCTGTATACATGCCCTTCCTTGGCATTGTTGCCAAACCGCATGAACTGGTGAACCATCTGCAAGACAACCAGAATTAATCAGCAAAAAAAAATTAAAACAAAAACGGACCTCTGGACAGTTGGCACGGTCGTGCCTGGGTTTGGCACGGTCGTGCGTGGATGAACAACATCAGATTTTATGAAGTTTCTGGAAAAATTATGAAGTTCTGGGTTTATTCTTCAAGTGGCATGGTCGTGCCTGGGTTTCGCACGATCGTGCTTGACCTGGTTCTACCGATTTCTAGGCGAGTGTTGAAGATCTGGAATCTCTTATGAAGGGCACGACCATGCCAGGCCTTGGCACGGTCGTGCTTGACCGATTTTCTGGGCAAATTATGAAGATAGTCACAAAATTATGAACGGCACGATGGTGCCAACCCTTGGCACGGTCGTGCGTGACGTAACCCAGATTCTCTAAATCGCTCAAAACGCACCCAAAAACCTGATTTTCCATCTTTTTGCTTAGGGATTTGGTAAATCGGTCACTTATGGTCAATAACAACACAAAAAAACACTAAAACGGGCTTGAATCGGGTGATTTAGACCAAAACCTAAAAACAAAACATAAACTACCATGAAGAACAAACCCTAAGACTAAAGAACTTAACAAAGAAGGAGAAGGATTCGTAACCTGGAATGATTGTTGGGATGAAAGAAACCAGTAATCTTGGAGGAAGCTAGGAGATGCAAGGGATTCGTGAGTGCTTTGAATGGGTTCAAGAGAGTAAGAAGGCGAGGTTAAAGGAAAGTGGTTGAATGTATTATTGGTGGGTGCTATTATTGGTTCTGCAAAGGGGCTGACACTAGCAGGTCTGGTAGTGCCAGATTTTTCGGTTGATAGTGCTCGATTTTCAATTTTTTTTTTGAAAAACATAGTTTGTACAAAAATTAATTTAGAAACTAAAGGGTGGAAATAAAAATGAGAATTAAACGGACTCCTTGAACCCGGGACACTCACGAAGCATCTCCTACCAAGAAAATAGCCGAACTAACATACCTGAGAGCCGGCAACAAGCACTAACATCCCTCGCGACCAGAACGAACTGCAACCTGAAAAAGAAAAACAAACAACCGACACAATATATATACAAAAACGGGCTAAGTTTATTTACGAGTCTTCAGCTAGACTCCACCACCCACATTCATTTGTTCCTAGGGTGGAGGGTAACAACCTCCTCACTCTGATCAACGGGCCCTCCAACATAAGCCTTTAACCTATGCCCGTTGACCTTAACAACTGGCCATCCTCATGACTTAACAAATTTTTTTTTTCAATTAATCATGTGAGACAAATAAAAACAACTAGACAAAATTTTGTACACTTTTCACAATGATTTAACAAGTAACTCCAACCATTCTTGAGAAGACCGAGTCCCCGGCAACAACGCCAAAAACTTGATGTGCGTGAATTAAATATATTTTTTTTATTATAATTTTTGTTCACACAGATTAGGTTTTAAAATAGTTTTTACTTAAAACCAACTACACACACATAGGGCAGTGTACCCGTCAGGTGGTAGTATAGTTCACTGGTAAGAACCGGATATCAATCCGTGGACTCGGTGTCTCAGTACTAAATTTTCGTTACTTTTAAACCTTTCCAATTGATGAGTTGGTTTTGTTCCTAATTTATCATGCAAAATAATAAACTACTACTAAACTAGAGAATGACAATATCTAAGAAAGGGTTGCCTAAACTAAGTATCCAAAAACAAACATGTGACAACTAAGTGGAGGATCAATGGTGATGCAAGCTCTAAGTTAACTAAGTCTCCAATCAAGGTTTCCTAGTTTAATAAACCTTAGGAAAACTAAAATGAAATAATCACTCTAATCACCTAAAAATTATTATTTGAAGCTCACTTGCTTAGTTAATGTTAACCTTTAAACAAGAGTTATTTGTTTGTCAAAACTCCTAACTCTACAAGTTTGGGAAAATTACCATGAACAACATAACAATCACCCTAACTTGCTTTCAAGTAAGTAGCACTATCATCATGTTCTTGACAAAAAACCACAAGCATGGTCATGCTAGATAACGATCTTGGCCAAAAATCATCAATCTAACACAAACACAACTATAGAATCCAAGTAAACATTATTATGATTTTTCCAAATCTAAATGCAAGAATTCCTACACATTTTCAAATCATCATTCAAGTCATGTTAACAATTTTATGAATCATGCTAACAAGTTACTAAGATTCAATAATCATAATCTTTACATGGGCTTTCCAACACAACATGTAAATACTTATGACCAAACATTCAAGAACAAGGACTTTAAGCATGTATAAGAACTCCAAGAACAAGATTCAAGCACTACTATGAAGATTAACAAAAACAATCACCACATCAACTTCCATGATTATCACATATTCATAAGCTTCAAGCCTACAAGGCTCATGATAACTAAGACAAACATAAAGTAATATGGATTGTGCATGAATAACATGTAACATTTGTAAAAAAAAAAATCGGGTCTCCAAAACCCGCTCCGTTTTGTAATCAAGTACCAAGTTATGAAAGTGCATTAATTATTTATGGTTATTTTGAGTTAAAACAATACATAATTAATAAATAAACTAAACTATAAAAATTATATTTGATAAAAAGTTAAAATAAAATAAATAAAAAACATTTGAAGCTGCCGGGACTCGAACCCGGGTCAGCTGAGTCACTCAATGACTTAACATCCTTTTCCTAAACCACTCCGCCATAATGTGTTTTCTGTTAACATTAGGAAAACAATTGGAACTTATACGCAAACTCAAATTAACTGTTGATGCCATCTGAATAACGGAAATCGGCAAACCAATCGCCAAATCGTTGCGAATTCATCTGGCCAGCTTATAACCGATGTATTTCGGTTTCTAATTAAGTCAGAATTGAATGAACTTTAAGTCCTATCATTTTCGGCTTTTGAAACCGAAAATTTATCAAGCTCTGATTTAATTCAAGTTTCCGATCATTTGCACGATTCAGAACTATCACAACAATATTCAATTTCATTTTCGTCGCATTCCTGAATCATAAGATCTTCTGAAGCAGTTCGCCGGAAAATTTCTGCAAGTCACCGGAAAACTGGGACTTACATTCTCACGGTAATTCCTCCGACTCTTTTTGTTTAAAACATGTGATTAGTCAGTCTCTAACACAACTCCATCATCAGAATCGATCCTAGCCAACGTTTATCGGAAATCTTATCTTCGTCGGAAAGTTTCTGAGACTGCCGGAATCCCACTGTGAACTGGTAAGATATCCTACACTTCTTTTAAACCTTGTTTAGGTGACTCAACCTTATGAATAATCGATCAACGCTGTTAATTGGTTCAACAGTTGGAGTTCATTTCCAGTACCGACGAACCTCCGCCGGATTTCTGTGAATAACATCAAGCGGTATATTCTGTTCCTTAAACTCTCTCCATTCTTTACTTTTGAGTTACTGTTGATGTCGGAGAACTTTGTAAATCACAAATCAATCATAATCAGTCGAGTTATGTTGCCTGTGTAATCGGTGAAGAAGATGAAGTTATAACAGAATATAAGAGTAATTAAAATCCGGATTATAAACGGGTTAGACACACAGTCCAGCGGTGGACTGTGTGCAAATTTCACACACACGTCCCGAGTTCGATCCTTGCTACGCGCACGCCTTGTGTAATAACATGCCTTTTTAATCATGAACTAAACCGGGTTAAAACAGGTAGTTGTTAAGTATAATAAAAACCAACAATATAACCGGGTTAGACACACAGTCCAGCGGTGGACTGTGTGCAACAAAAACTTCACGTCGCGCGTTCGAATCTGTCACGAGCACCGGTCCAATCGAATTAAAACGTTTTTGTAAATAAAGGAATTTTCGGTTAATTCAAATAAGTATATAAATATAATCAAAACCGAGTTTATAACGGGTTAGTCACGTAGCTCAGTTGGTAGAGCTACGTGCACGTGAACGGAAGGTCGCCGGTTCGAATCCCACCCGGCGTAGGAATATCCGCTGACCGAACCGGTCAACGGTCAACGGTCAACAAAAAAATAATATTTTTTTTATATATTTATTTATTTAATTTAATTTAAAAATCAATTAAAAATACTTAAAAATAACATTTTTAAAGATAGAAAATAGCCATAAACTCACAAAAATATATCTAAAAATTTCATTAAAATCCTTAATAACATCCATCCATTTAATATATTTTTCCATTATTATTTAGGTTAGTACTCCTCGTCGACTCGCTCATCTAAATCGTGCGCATCTCACCATCTCCAATTCAACGCACCCAATGTGAGTGAACCTTTCAAATTCCCCGTTTTAATCACGTTTTTGGGGTGTATAATGTGTCTTTGTTTATATACATATTATAACTAAACCATTGTGCATACATCATATCATGACATGTGTATTTAGTTTATTGCTGTTAAGTAGTTATTATTGGATGCAAATTATTATTTCAATACATGCAATTTCATAGGCCGCCGCTCCCCAATTATGAGGTTGAGCCTGTTCCCCATTTTATTATGCGGTTGAACCTGGCGTGCCCGCAACGATCGGCTCCGTTTGATTGAGCCTTGATCGCACAGTTCAATTTACATTTCCAGTTCATGCAACACGATCGGCTCCGTTTGATTGAGCCTTGATCGCACAGTTCAATTTACATTTCCAGTTCATGCAATACGATCGGCTCCGTTTGATTGAGCCTTGATCGCACAGTTCATTTATGTTAGTTATCGTATGATATTGGTATGTTCATGTATGCTATCAAGTGTTATTGTATGTTATAATTGTAACTGCTATTTGCCAATGCTTGATTACTTACATTTGCTCTTTTATGATTATGCACAATATTTTATTGATAAACTAACCATAAAATCATTATCCAATGTTTATCTAATGAGGTTCACTCGCCAACTTATGTTGACCCAAAAACTACCATTTTACACATGATACAGGTGAACCAGCAGCAGCTAGGAACACATAGGACCTGGACTAGAAGAATAAATCGATTTAGTTTTTGGATTGTTACCTTATGATTATTTCCCTTGTATTGAATGAACATGTTTGGATGTTTGAAAATGTAACTTTGACTTCATTAATTATGAAACATAATAGTAAATGTTATGTGCTTTGGTGATAACCCAATTATGCCCCGACTCTTATTTCCGCTGCGGGTCGGGGTGTGACAGATTGGTATCAGAGCCATGACTATAGGGATATAGGATAGGTTATCAGACCCTTAGAGCCTATACTATAGTCGATTAGAAACTTATAAGAATTTTGTGTGTTATATGCCAAATTTCATGATGTTTATATGTTTGATGATAAATGTTACATTTGATATTGTACAAGCATGTTCATAAGTATGTATTATCAAATAATGCCTATCATGAAATCGTATGATCATAACATATCACATCCATGAAAGCACACACCACATCATGATTGATTTTACAATGATTTTCGTGTTTTCAAATCTCATCAGAGTGAGTTCTCCTGACGGGCATGTAGTAACTGGAAGGGTACTAGTACCGGTAGTCGGAACGTCCTGTCTAGGCTGGCATTCGTATAAATCCAAAATAAAGGACCAGTTTGCCTACCTGGGGACTAACGATGAGAGTACGAAGTACCTATTAGGCCAAAGCATGCTATACCAAACGTCGTGTGAACTAATCCCACTTTGAGTTGTCATTGTGTCTACACCTGGACACGTTCCGACTAAACATCTCATGAACATATTTTGTGGTTTACATTCGGGGGATGCGAGTGTTAAATCGCCAATACTAATGTGAATCCTACCAAGCCAATAGCCATGGGGGCCCACATGACTATGTAGGTGAAGGTATGGGGGACATTTGAGGCCCAACATGAGCGAACCCAAGACATCCCATGGATGTAGTTGCATTATTGATATTTATGTTATTTTCATTTTCTTAAAGACACATGACACCTAAAAATACACCATAAACTCACAATCTTCTCATTTTATGATCCTGTAGATGTCGTCTAGACAGCATCGAAGGAGTAAAAGATCGGAAAAGTCTCAGGAACGTTTGGCCACTCATATCGCGCAACAAATGGCCACGATATTGCCTGACATCGTGGTACAAGTACAACAAGCCCTTGCTGCCAATCCTACTAACCCTCCTCAACAACAGGACCAGAACATCGACAACCCTTTACCATCAAATGCTCTTACAAACATTTTAAGTCCTGTGATCCTCCAAAATTTGAAGGGACTGAGGGAGTCACTGCTCTCCTACATTGGTTCGAGGAGATGGAAAACGTTTTCTTAAACTGCGATTGTCCTGAGGATCGCAAGGTTCGTTACGCCACCGGAAGACTACTTGGTGTAGCTCTCACTTGGTGGAATACTGAGAAAGGAAAGAGGGGAACTGAAGATGCGATGGCCTTAACTTGGGAGGAGTTAAGGGAAATCATGACTAGGCGTTTCTGTCCTAGAAGTGAAATTAAGAAATTGGAGGATGAATTTCATGCCTTAAAGCAAAAAGAGGGTGATCACTCTACTTACAACAAGAGGTTCTTGGAGTTGAACCAAATGGTTCCAAACTTATTCACTCCAACTTATCGTCTGATCGAGCATTATATTCGAGGACTTCCCTCGAAAATTCAAGATTCGGTTCTCAGCGTATCACCGGTAACACTCGAAAGCTGCCATGGAATTGGCAACTGAACTGATCCGAAAACCGAATTCGCAATGGAAAGTTCAAAGAAGAAAAGAAGAAACCCCTGTTGAGGGACAGACCTCAAACCACCCCATTCCTTCCTCTAAGTTTGCTAACAAGAGGAAGCGTAACACCAGGAACTTTGCAGTCACCCAAACCAACACCCCTATTCCTGCTGCACCCATCACTCAAGCCACTCCTCCACCCGCGCCATACAGAAAACCATACATAGGCCCATTACAAAATGTAACCGTTGTCAGTATCACCACTCCCCTGATTATCCTTGCCAATACTGCACCGGCTGCGGTCGCGCAGGACATACTGTTCAAAACTGCCGACGCTTCAACCGACAAACCGCCACCAACCTATAACCCAAACCCACCAACAGTTAATGGGTCAAGCACAACAACAACTACCATTTCCACCCACCCAACATTTAGCCCAAACATACTATCAACCCAATTACCCTATGGGCCAACCTATGCGGGCTTGTTTCAATTGCGGCGACCCAAGTCATTTCAGAAACACATGTCCAAGGCTGGTCAATATTATTCATGCTCAGGCCCAAGCCAACCCTGTGAATCAAGCGAACCAAGCTCCTCCACCTGCTAGAGGAAGAGCTTTCAATATTAACGCGAACCAGGCCAGAGCTGATGGCAATGTGGTCAACGGTACGTTTCTTATAAATGGTAGATATGCCTCTATGTTATTTGATACTGGTGCGGATAGAAGTTTCGTGTCATTAGAATTTGAACCTATCTTAAGCAAAAATCGGGATAAGCTCGTGGAATCCATAACGGTGGAAGTCGCGGACGGAAAACCAGTTTCATTAGACTCTATTTTACGCAACTGTACACTCACCTTAAACAACCACGATTTCTCAGTCGACCTTATTCTATGAAGTTGGGAAGTTTTGACATCATAATCGGTATGGATTGGCTCAGTCAACATCATGCGGAAGTTGTATGTCGTGAAAAATTTATTCGTATTCCTCTTTCAAACGGTCAGACTCTTCGAATCATTGGAGAAACCTCGTCGAAAGGGCTCAACTTAATGTCTTGTCTTCAAGCTCAAAATACCTTCGCAAGAACTATGTCGCGTTTTTAGCCCATATCATCAAGAAGGGGACCACAGAGAAGAAACTTGAAGATATTCCCGTAGTAAAAGATTTTTCCACAAGTTTTTCCTGACGACATTTCAGGACTTCCTCCAATCAGAGATGTCGAATTCGTATCGATCTTATACCTGTGCTACACCAGTTGAAAATCTCCATATAGGTTAGCCCCCTCTGAAATGCAAGAGCTAGCCAGTCAATTGCAAGAATTGACTGACAAGGGATTCATACGTCCCAGCTCATCGCATTGGGGTGCACCTGTCCTTTTTGTAAAGAAGAAAGATGGATCTTTTCGTATGTGCATCGACTACAGAGAGCTCAACAAGTTAACCATCAAAAATCGATATCCTTTACCTCGCATAGATGATCTTCTTGACCAACTTCAAGGTGCCAGTTTGGGTTTTCGAAAATCGACCTTCGATCTGGCTACATCAGCTTAGAGTGCATGAAGAAGACGTCCCTAAAACTGCTTTTCGAACTCGTTATGGCCACTATGAATTCATGGTTATGCCGTTTGGATTAACCAACGCACCAGCTGTTTCATGGACCTAATGAACAGAGTCTGCAAACCTTACCTCGATCGATTTGTTATAGTTTTCATCGACGATATTCTTATCTATTCAAAATCTAAAGCTGATCATGAGCGTCATCTTCGACTTGTTCTTGCACTTCTAGAAAAGGAAAAGCTATATGCCAAGTTCTCTAAATGTGAATTCTGGTTAAAAGAGGTGCAATTTCTCGGGCATGTAGTCAATGACAAAGGAATACATGTTGACCCATCAAAGATCAAAGCAGTTCAAGAATGGCAAGCTCCACGTACACCAACTGTAGTAAGGTCTTTTCTTGGACTAGCTGGCTATTATCGTCGGTTCATTTCAAACTTCTCTCGCATTGCGGTGCCACTCACGGCTTTAAACCCATAAGGGAAAACCATTCGTATGGGGACCCAAGAAGAAGAAGCTTTTCAAACTCTTAAGCAAAAACTTTGTGATGCACAATCCTCACTCTTCCTGAAGGTTGTGATGATTTTGTAGTCTATTGCGACGCGTCAGGGCAAGGATTAGGTTGCGTTCTCATGCAAAGAGGAAAAGTCATAGCTTATGCCTCGAGGCAACTCAAGACACATGAAAAGAACTACACCACTCATGACCTAGAACTTGGAGCCGTTGTATTCGCTCTTAAGATATGGAGACATTATCTCTATGGTACTAAGTGTGAAATATACACTGACCACACGAGTCTTCAACATATCTTCAATCAAAAAGAGTTAAATATGAGGCAACGAAGATGGGTCGAACTCCTAAATGATTACGATTGTGAAATTAGATACCACCCTGGCAAAGCAAATGTGGTGGCTGATGCACTTAGTCGAAAGGGTTATGCGAACTCCATTCATCTTCTATGTTCGCAAATTATAACCGATATTAAAGATCAAATTCGTGAAACTCAACACGTTTTGATAACAGAAGAAGATGTACGAAAGGAGATGTCCTGTGGAGCCGAGCTAAAACTTGAAACTAAATCAGATGGTATTCTGTATTACCTAGATCGTATCTGGATTCCTAACCACAACAATCTTTGTGAAACTCTCATGAATGAAGCTCATAAAACGCGATATTCTATACACCCAGGAGCCGATAAGATGTATCAAGACCTACGATACACCTATTGGTGGCCTGGAATGAAGAAAGATATTGCCGTTTTTGTTTCCAAGTGTCTCACATGTTCTAAGGTGAAGGCTGAACACCAAAGACCCTCAGGACTTCTAGTCCAACCGGAAATACCTGTATGGAAGTGGGAAAATATAACCATGGATTTCATTACCGGGTTACCTCGCACTTCTGGTGGGTATGACACTATATGGGTGATTATAGACCGACTTACAAAATCAGCTCACTTTATTCCTATTCGAGAAGATTTCAAGAACGAAAAGCTTGCTCGTATTTATATCAATGAAATCGTAAGCCGACACGGGGTACCATTAAGTATTATTTCTGATCGTGATGGTCGTTTCACCTCACGAACATGGCAAGCAGTACAATCCGCTATGGGCACTCGATTAGATCTCAGTACCGCCTATCATCCTCAAACTGATGGACAGTCTGAGCGCACCATTCAAACTCTTGAGGATATGCTTAGAGCATGTGTCATAGACTTCAAGGGAAATTGGGACGCTCACCTACCGTTAGTTGAATTTTCGTACAACAACAGCTATCATTCGAGCATCGGCATGGCACCTTTTGAAGCTTTATATGGTCGAAAGTGCCGATCTCCTGTTTGTTGGCACGAAATTGGGGAAGCACAAATTACTGGTCCAGAATTGATCCAAGAAACCACGGACAAGATTCATCAAATCCGAAACAATCTTTTAGCAGCTCAAAGTCGTCAAAAGAGTTATGCGGATAAACGGCGGAAGCCATTAGAGTTTAGCATTGGTGATCATGTGCTTTTAAAAGTATCACCGTGGAAGGGAGTAGTTCGTTTTGGTCAAAAGGGAAAGCTAGCACCACGTTACGTAGGACCTTTCAAGATACTCGAAAGAGTAGGTCCTGTAGCATACAAGCTTGACCTACCAGAAGAACTCGACAGGATTCATCCCACATTTCACGTGTTGAACTTGAAGAAGTGCCTCGCTGATGAGAACCTCCATATTCCGCTGTAAGATATTCAAATTGATGAATCCATGCATTTTATTGAAAGACCAGTGGAGATCATGGACTTCGGAGAAAAGCGTCTTCGACGAAGTCGCATTCCAATTGTTAGGGTACGCTGGGAGTCGAAACGGGGACCTGAGTTTACTTGGGAACGTGAAGACTCAATGCGTGAAAAATACCCGCATCTTTTTCCTACTACTTCAACTATTTAAATTTCGGGACGAAATTTCTAAAAGTAGGGGATACTGTAACATTTGTAAAAAAAAAAATCGGGTCTCCAAAACCCGCTCCGTTTTGTAATCAAGTACCAAGTTATGAAAGTGCATTAATTATTTATGGTTATTTTGAGTTAAAACAATACATAATTAATAAATAAACTAAACTATAAAAATTATATTTGATAAAAAGTTAAAATAAAATAAATAAAAAACATTTGAAGCTGCCGGGACTCGAACCCGGGTCAGCTGAGTCACTCAATGACTTAACATCCTTTTCCTAAACCACTCCGCCATAATGTGTTTTCTGTTAACATTAGGAAAACAATTGGAACTTATACGCAAACTCAAATTAACTGTTGATGCCATCTGAATAACGGAAATCGGCAAACCAATCGCCAAATCGTTGCGAATTCATCTGGCCAGCTTATAACCGATGTATTTCGGTTTTCTAATTAAGTCAGAATTGAATGAACTTTAAGTCCTATCATTTTCGGCTTTTGAAACCGAAAATTTATCAAGCTCTGATTTAATTCAAGTTTCCGATCATTTGCACGATTCAGAACTATCACAACAATATTCAATTTCATTTTCGTCGCATTCCTGAATCATAAGATCTTCTGAATCAGTTCGCCGGAAAATTTCTGCAAGTCACCGGAAAACCGGGACTTACATTCTCACGGTAATTCCTCCGACTCTTTTTGTTTAAAACATGTGATTAGTCAGTCTCTAACACAACTCCATCATCAGAATCGATCCTAGCCAACGTTTATCGGAAATCTTATCTTCGCCGGAAAGTTTCTGAGACTGCCGGAATCCCACTGTGAACTGGTAAGATATCCTACACTTCTTTTAAACCTTGTTTAGGTGACTCAACCTTATGAATAATCGATCAACGCTGTTAATTGGTTCAACAGTCGGAGTTCATTTCCAGTACCGACGAACCTCCGCCGGATTTCTGTGAATAACATCAAGCGGTATATTCTGTTCCTTAAACTCTCTCCATTCTTTACTTTTGAGTTACTGTTGATGTCGGAGAACTTTGTAAATCACAAATCAATCATAATCAGTCGAGTTATGTTGCCTGTGTAATCGGTGAAGAAGATGAAGTTATAACAGAATATAAGAGTAATTAAAATCCGGATTATAAACGGGTTAGACACACAGTCCAGGGGTGGACTGTGTGCAAATTTCACACACACGTCCCGAGTTCGATCCTTGCTACGCGCACGCCTTGTGTAATAACATGCCTTTTTAATCATGAACTAAACCGGGTTAAAACAGGTAGTTGTTAAGTATAATAAAAACCAAGAATATAACCGGGTTAGACACACAGTCCAGCGGTAGACTGTGTGCAACATGAACTTCACGTCACGCGTTCGAATCTTGTCACGAGCACCGGTCCAATCGAATTAAAACGTTTTTGTAAATAAAGGAATTTTCGGTTAATTCAAATAAGTATATAAATATAATCAAAACCGAGTTTATAACGGGTTAGTCACGTAGCTCAGTTGGTAGAGCTACGTGCACGTGAACGGAAGGTCGCCGGTTCGAATACCCAAAAGGCTTACATAGATCGTGTCCTTACACGTTATAACATGCAACAATGCAAATCCTCAGTCGCTCCAGTAGTCAAGGGAGATGTTTTCGGTTCATTCCAATGTCCGACAACCCACCCGGCGCAGGAATATCCGCTGACCGAACCGGTCAACGGTCAACGGTCAACAAAAAAATAATATTTTTTTTATATATTTATTTATTTAATTTAATTTAAAAATCAATTAAAAATACTTAAAAATAACATTTTTAAAGATAGAAAATAGCCATAAACTCACAAAAATATATCTAAAAATTTCATTAAAATCCTTAATAACATCCATCCATTTAATATATTTTTCCATTATTATTTAGGTTAGTACTCCTCGTCGACTCGCTCATCTAAATCGTGCGCATCTCACCATCTCCAATTCAACGCACCCAATGTGAGTGAACCTTTCAAATTCCCCGTTTTAATCACGTTTTTGGGTGTATCATGTGTCTTTGTTTATATACATATTATAACTAAACCATGTGCATACATCATATCATGACATGTGTATTTAGTTTATTGCTGTTAAGTAGTTATTATTGGATGCAAATTATTATTTCAATACATGCAATTTCATAGGCCGCCGCTCCCCAATTATGAGGTTGAGCCTGTTCCCCATTTTATTATGCGGTTGAACCTGGCGTGCCCGCAACGATCGGCTCCGTTTGATTGAGCCTTGATCGCACAGTTCAATTTACATTTCCAGTTCATGCAACACGATCGGCTCCGTTTGATTGTGCCTTGATCGCACAGTTCAATTTACATTTCCAGTTCATGCAATACGATCGGCTCCGTTTGATTGAGCCTTGATCGCACAGTTCATTTATGTTAGTTATCGTATGATATTGGTATGTTCATGTATGCTATCAAGTTTTATTGTATGTTATAATTGTAACTGCTATTTGCCAATGCTTGATTACTTACATTTGCTCTTTTATGATTATGCATAATATTTTATTGATAAACTAACCATAAAATCATTATCCAATGTTTATCTAATGAGGTTCACTCGCCAACTTATGTTGACCCAAAAACTACCATTTTACACATGATACAGGTGAACCAGCAGCAGCTAGGAACACATAGGACCTGGACTAGAAGAATAAATCGATTTAGTTTTTGGATTGTTACCTTATGATTATTTCCCTTGTATTGAATGAACATGTTTGGATGTTTGAAAATGTAACTTTGACTTCATTAATTATGAAACATAATAGTAAATGTCATGTGCTTTGGTGATAACCCAATTATGCCCCGACTCTTATTTCCGCTGCGGGTCGGGGTGTGACATAACAAGTGAAATATTAGTGTTTAAGACAAGGTAATTAGCTAAATGAGTTGGATTATCAAGTGGTACAACCTCCTAAAGGCTCCTTCTTCAATCTCCAAGCTTCCAAGATCAGCTTCTTGAGAGAGAAATCCACCCAAATGCTCCAACTCTCTTCAAATGAGCTGAACTCACGTATTTAAGCTACTGGGCATTTGGCACGACCGTGCCACCATTTGGCAAGGTCGTGCTTGGTAAGTGTCAGGTGCCTTTCTGAGTTGTTGACCAAGTTTGATGCCGAATCCGGAAAGATCCCGCTAAAATTTCCCCGAGGTGGCACGGCCGTGCCACCATTTGGCACGGTTGTGCTTATCGATATCGCACTCGGAAATGACTAAGTTGAACTCGGAAACTAGCTGATCAGAGCCTATGATTGCACGCGCACGGTCGTGCTTGGGGTTGGCACGATCGTGCCAAGTGTTGATTTGACTCGGATTGTGCAGTCAGATGATAGTGCTTGTGATAGTGCCGACTTCCAGATGCTTGGCACGGTCATGCCATATCTGGCAGTTTGGCAGAAATGTTCCATTTTAGCTCAATTTGCTCCAAAAGCCTTTGTTTCTTTACCGGGCCGAAGCCCGGACCTGCATTTTCACAAATAACTCAAATGAGTATCTAAATCAATGAAAATACGACAAGTTCTCGCGTAAACGGGGTCTATTTTGTCATTTTAAAGATGTATAAATTCTTATACATCACCTGTCAACTTGCTCATCTGCTTGTCTCTGCCATTTTCGAACGTAACAAGTTGGCCCATGCAAATTCGTTGAACATACCCAAGGGAAGCTTTTCTTAGCAGGTGCAAGTAGAAGAATGAACAAATTGTTTATTCATTCAGGCCTTCTATAAATAGGAGAGCCAATCACAGGAAAGATGGATAGAGAGTACAAACTTAGCATTAAATACACTACACAACTCTCTTACACCCTTTCACCATAGTATTCTCTCATGTATTTGTTTTTCAACAGCCAATAATCTCTTTGTAAACCTATTTGTTTTTCAAAGTGATAAACGAGAAAATTTTGTATCTTGTGTCTTTGAAAGTTTGATTTCTAGTTCCGCACAATATTTTCAATCTTTGTTGAAATCACTTGCCATAACCAAAGATAAGGAATCTCATTGTTAATCTGGGACCAACAATTGGTATCAGAGCAGATTGAATAAAATATTTTCAAAAGATCAATTGCTCACTTTCATTTTCTAAAGTTATGGCAAACTTTCAAATATGGAATAACGTTTTCAATATTGGGTCAATGTCAAAATCACCAACTTTGGTAAGGGAAGAATACCCCCAATGGAAAATCAGGATGATCAATTTCTTAAATGGACATGATCGAGCTCTGTTCCAATCCATTGTGAGAGGTCCCCATGTACCCAAACTTGAAATACCAGAAATTCCAGCAACTGAAGACACTCCAGCAGTGCCTGCATCTTATGTCCCAAAGTCTGAAAAACATTGGGATGGATAATATAAAGCACTGGTGGATGCTGATGAAAGGGCCAAATCACTCTTGATTATGGCATTTCCAAATGACATATTTTCTCAAGTTGATGCTTGTGCATCAGCTAAGGAAATATGGGATCAGCTGGAAAATTTATGTGAAGGAGGAGAAAGAATGAAAAGAAACAAAAGAACCAACTGTGTTTCCTCATATGAACGTTTTAAAAGTCTACCAAATGAAAGCTTATATGAAACATATATGTGTTTTGCAAAAATCTTAAATGAATTAAATAAATTTGGTATAGAAAAATCAAATGATGAGAGAAATGTCAAATTTCTGGACTCTCTACCAAGAGAATGGAGAAGTCTAACCATGACTCTTGCCTCCACACTTGAGTTAGGAAATATGAATCTTCATGATTTGTATAGCATCTTAACACCCAGAGAGGAAGAAATCTATGAAAATACAAATCAAAGGGGAGGACCAATAGAACTTATTTCCAACTTTCCAAAATTCCCAAACACTGATCCACAAACCTCATATATTCAATGCACAGAAAATGCTGATTCAACATCAGATTTCACAGCTTTTGCTGAAGCAATTGCATTGCTCACTAAAACTTTTGAGCAGAGGATGAGAGGTGGAAACAATAAATACCAGAAGAGTGATAAAACCAAGATGGAGATGAGAAGTAAAGACAAAGGAAAAGCAGAGGTTGTTTGCTACAAATGCAAGCAAAAAGGTCATTATGCCTCAGAATGCAAAAACAAAAGGCTTAAAGATGTTGCTAACTATGAAAAGAAGTTAGAGAAAGCTAAGAAACAACAGCAGGCTGTAGGATTGATAGCTGGAACAAATGCATGGCTGACAAAGACTCATCAGATGATGAAGAGGAAAAATGGCAAATTTCTATCTTATGGCAAAATCATCCGACAATGAAACAGATGCTGCTGAAAATTCTGACCTTCATGTGCAGCAGATCTGGTACTGCGATTCTGGAAGCTCCAAGCACATAACTGGGAACAGGAGCTTGCTTAGTAACTATGTTTCTAAGCCTGGTAAATTAGTTAATTTTGGTAATGGAGTGAAAGGAAGAACTTTGGGCTATGGATGCATCAAACATGGTACATTGACCATAGGAAAGGTAGCCTATGTGGAAGGACTGAAATACAATTTACTAAGTTGTGGTCAGTTCTGTGACAAGGGATTTCAGGTAACATTTTTACCTGAAAAATGCTTACTAATTGGTTTAGATGACAACAAAATTTATCTGAGAGGAAAAAGAATAAGAAAATTCATTTACTACTTCAATTTTAATGAAGAGATTGAGCATCCTAAAATATGCTTATTTTTAAAGAAAGCAGCAGTAGTAGTTGGATATGGCACAAAAGATTAGCTTACATAAACTTTAAAAATCTAAACAAATTAGCAGTAAAAGGGTTACCTTACATATCCTCCAAAAAGGATAAGTTATGTGAAGCTTGCGAAATGGGTAAATAAAAAAGAAGTTCACATAAAACTGTGTCTGAATCTTTAATAAAACAAAACTTAGAACTCTTACATATGGATCTGTGTGGACCCATAAGTACAGCAAGTTTTTCAGGAAAGAAGTATATTCTTGTAATAGTAGATGACTACTCCAGATACACTTGGGTAGAATTCTTGACTAAGAAAAGTGAAACACCAGAATTACTAATAAATTTCTTCAGAAAAATTGAAAACTTGCTGAACTTACCAGTAAGAAAGGTCAGAAGTGACAATGGAACAGAATTCAAAAATTCAAAATTTGAGATATTCCTCATTTCAAAAGGAATATCCCATGACTTTTCTGCTCCAAGGTCACCACAACAAAATGGAGTTGTGGAAAGAAGAAATAGGACTTTGGTTGAAGCAGCAAGAACAATGCTTGCTTATGCCAAATTGCCTATTTACTTTTGGGCTGAAGCAATTGCCAATGCATGCTTTACACAAAACAGAACAATCATCAACAAAAGACATCAGAAAACACCCTATCAAATTATAAATGGTAGAATTCCAAATGTAAAATTTACACATATTTGGATGCAGATGCTTTGTGTTTAATGATTTTGAAAGTCTTGAAAAGTTTGACAGAAAAGCAGAAAAAGGATTTTTTCTTGGATATTCATTAACATCAAAAGCATTTAGAGTGTTCATAATTAGCACAAGAACAATAAGAGAAAGTCTGTATGTATCATTTGATGATACATCAAAATGTGAAGTGTTTTATGAAACACACAAAGAAGCATACAGTGAAAAATCATCAGAAAACTTGAATCAAATGTTAAGTAAATTAACAGAAGAATTTTTAGAATGTTATGAAAACCAAGAAAATGCATTTACAAATTTTAAAATCAACCCTGAGCCTGAAACAAGTTCACCAGAAAACGACACAATGAACCAGAATTTTGATGAAATACCACAAAAAATTCAGAAAATCAGAACTTTGATTTCATGCAACAATCAAAAAATCAGGGGGAAACCCCAGAACCATCAGAAAACTTAAACAGGTCTTATAATCAAAGATGGATCAAGGGTCACTGTCAATCAGACATTATTGGAGATCCAAAAGAGGGAGTAAAAACAAGTTCTGCTACTACACATGAATGTCTATATGCTGGTTTTCTAAGCATAATAGAACCAAAAACTGTCAAAGAAGCTCTAAATGATCCAGATTGGGTCATTGCAATGCAAGAAGAGCTTAACCATTTCGAGAAAAGTAAGGTATGGAACCTAGTACCAAGAACAAATGATAAAGCTATTATTGGTACAAAATGGGTATTCAGAAACAAATCAGATGAACAAGGAGTCATAACCAGAAACAAAGCAAGATTGGTAGTAAAAGGGTATTGTCAACAAGAAGGAATAGACTATGATGAAACCGTTGCACAAGTAGCAAGACTTGAAGCTGTAAGAATATTCCTGGCTTATGCAACATCAAAGGATTTCAAGATATATCAAATGGATGTCAAGTCTGCATTCTTGAATGGTGAAATAGCTGAAAAAGTGTATGTACATCAACCAGAAGGCTTTATTGATCCAACCTTTCCAGAACATGTTTACAAACTAAATAAAGCACTATATGGTTTAAAACAAGCACCAACAGCCTGGCATGACACACTCTCAAAATTTCTGATCAATTCTGGCTTCACAAAAGGTACAATTGATACAACTCTGTTATAAAAACACACAAAGGTCACACACTTTTAGTCCAAATTTATGTAGATGATATTATCTTCGGATCAACAAATGAAAAGTTTTGTAAAAAGTTTGAAAAGTTAATGACCAATCATTTTGAAATGAGCATGATGGGAGAATTAACATTTTTCCTAGGCCTTCCAGTCAAACAAAGAACAGATGGAATATTTCTAAGTCAGTCTAAATATGTTAAAACAATTTTAAAGAAATATTCATTAGAAAATTGCTCATCATCAAAAACACCAATGGCAACAAGCAATAAACTAGACTCAGATCCAGATGGAGTATGTGTTGATGTTAAAACCTACAGAGGAATGATAGGATCACTATTATATTTAACAGCAAGCAGACCAGATATTATGTTTGCAACATGTTTTCTGGCCAGATATCAGTGCAATCCTAAGTAGTCTCACTTGAAAGCTGTAAAAAGGGTTTTTAGATATCTCAAAGGCACAACAAATTTAGGTTTATTTTACCCAAAAGATACAAATCTTGAACTAATTGCATATACAGATGCAGATCATCCAGGGTGTAAAATAGACAGAAAAAGCACATCTGGTACATACCAACTGCTTGGAGAAAGATTGGTTTGTTGGGCAAGCAAAAAGCAAAATTGTGTTTCCACATCCACTCCAGAATCAGAATATGTAGCTGCTGCAAGTTGCTGTTCACAAGTAATCTGGATGCAAACTCAACTTAGAGATTATGGAGTGTATCTGACCAAGACACCAATTCTCTATGATTCCATGAGCGCAATCGCCATCACAGAAAATCCAGTGCATCACTCAAGAACCAAACACATTGATGTCGAGTACCACTTTATAAAAGATCATGTTGAAAAGGGAAGCATAGAAATGTACTTTGTTCCAACAGAAAACCAAATTGCTGACATTTTCACAAAACCTCTTGATGAAAAAAGACACAACTTTTTGGTCAGTAAACTTGGTATGGTCAACATAACTGAAGAAGAACATACACAAAACACTTTGTCATCAGACAATAATCAGAAATTAGATGAAAATTCTGACACTACATCAGAATCAGAAATTCTGGCAAAGGATCAGAACTTCTGATAACGTTTTCAAAGATAACCAGAAATTCTGGTTAATCTGGGAAGTTATCAGAAAATCTGGTAAAATAACCAGAAAACTGATTTCAGATAAAAGGACCAGAAATTCTGATTAATTTTTACTGTTTCAAATCATCTTCAAAAGTAGGTTCTCCACAAAAAGTTTTTTTTTTAAAAAGGGTTCAAAGAAACGTATATATGTGTATAAATATCAGTTCTTTTTATTAATTTTTTTGGTTTATCTCTTTAAAGGTAGGGTGCATGCGTCACATGACCAAATTCTTGGGTAAAAATTAATAGCTAATGCTCATTTTTCAATTGTTAAATGCTTACTCAGCTTCACTAATAAGGAGAATTGATGACACCTGGCATTTAATGATAATCTCTCTGAGAAATAGCCGCCCAAAATTTAAAGAAAAAGAAAACTGTATCTCACATTGCCCTAAAAATAAACCTGACAAAATCTTGGGTTAAAAAGGATACAAAAGGGGAGTATCTTCGGGTAGGTGCAACCATTTATGGTAAAACTATAACTTGGTTATAAATAACTACCACTTGATCACTGAAACATCACTTTCAAAACTCACATTCGATTAGAAACCCTAGAACAAACTTCTCACAATCTTCAAATGGCTACCATTGATCGCAAATATCTTCCACTCCCCTACTACCCAATCCACAACCTCCGTCTGAGGGGCCAGCTTCAAGGGGAAGCATGCGAGGACTGCAAGTTCATCATAAACCTCCTCCTATTACACACCCCACTCAAATTTGCTCTCATCGCCTTCATCCATATCCACCCAGAAATCCTACAACAGTTCTGGACCAATGCTTAAACCTTTCTTACTCCAACTGGGCTGCCGGCTATACGCGGCATGGTCATGAACAGATACACCATCATCCTGAGTGAAGAGACTATACGGCAGGCGCTGCAGATAGACGATGACCGGAGAGAGACGGTGTATGATAGGGAGGTGCTGGATGCCACGCTGAAGAGAATGGGATACTTCATAGGCAATCGCTCCAAGAGCGTTTGCAAGACAGGCTTCACCAAACCTTTTCAGTTTTTGGTGAACTAGGTTTGTGTATGCTTTTCTATGAAGCATGCAAACTTTCATGAGTTTTCCTACAAAATCATGGAAGTAGTTGCTGCTATTGTGCATGAACTTCTTTACAACTACTCTCGTTATCTAATGAGAGATTTTGAACACACCATGCACACAAATAAACCCTTCCTGATCTACCCAAGATTCTTGACAAAAATCATTAATGGGCAGATAGGTTTGAAGGCATACCGGTCTGGTACCCAAGGGCTGAAATGATTTTTCAGGAGAACCTGTGGAACAAAAGCCTCATCCCTACAAGATTCCACACCGGCACTGGAACCCCTCTATGGACATATATTAAGTATGCTATAAATTATAAAATACCTGAATAGTGTTGTTTTTTATATTTTATTCTAAATGTACATATATATATTATAATATATATATATATATATATATATATATATATATATATATAATATCATGTTTTTGGTATGACAAATGTTGAAGACAATGAATAAGGAGACATAGAAAGAGGGAGATGAAAGAATCAAATATAAAAAAAATTTCTGTTGATCAAAAAGGGGGAAAGATATAACTCAGAAAACAAACTTAGTTAAAAACTGGACCACACCAATAAAGATTCGGTAGACTTCTGATAAATTTGGTAGATTTCTGGATGGAATTAGCAGTTTCTGGTTAAACAAAAAAACTGATCCATTTTTACAAGAATATTCAACAATCCTTGATAAAATTTTAGATAACCCTTCCGGAGCAATATTGTTCAAATCTGGTAAATAACTCAGGAATTTCTATTTTTGATCAACATAAATCAAAGAATAAAAGGATGGCTATAGGGGAAGTTTCACAAAGGACATTTAAATGTTTGACAAGTTATACAAACTTTCTTAGAATTTTACATAATCTTGTCATTTTTGAAAGATTCCTAAAACCTACAATAGAGAAAGTTTCACAAAAGATATGAAATTTTACATCCTTTGAAATTCTTTTCAAAAATTTGTCAAAACTTTTATTTAAAGTTTCTCAAATATTTTTTATTTTTTTCCTTTCTTTGCCTTCATCAATGAAAATCTTTTTAATGAAAGGAAAGTGAAATTTTCTCTCTATCTCTCTCTAAAAAAAGGTGGGTATTTCTGATTAGTTTCTGATGAAAGGAACACATATATGGCAAAATTCTGGCAAAGTCCAAGACTCCAAGAAGAAACCAGAAATTTCTGATCATTCAGGAGAAACCAGAAATTCTGATTTTTCTAGAAATTCTGATCATTCAGGAGAAACCAGAAATTCTGATAGAAACCATAACTTCTGATCATTCAGAATAAAAACAAAAATCTGAAAAAGTGAAGATAAATATACAAGGAATTACAGGAACATTCAATTGGACCTTTTTGAATTTTCAGGGCCCACATGGAGAAAGCGAGGTACTCGACCGTTAGTGGTAACCAATCAAAATCCAGTAAATTCTCGTACCAGTTTTGATAAAACTTGGTAAGGACAAAAGAAGGGAATATTAGAAGATTATCCTAACGGTTATTTATCTTAATTGCTCAAAAACACACCCACGTTGTCCACAACATTAAAACCGCAATTAAACAAGCTACAAATCAGTACCCACTATCACCCTTAACAAACATAGTTCAAAGACACTCATCTTCTCCATTCAAACCCTAGAAATCTCTCGTAACTCTCAAAATCAAACCCAATGGCCGCTCAAAACACCGTCAATTTGAACCTTCAACCAATAGAACACGCCGTACCATTCATTGATCCTCAATACCATCTGCCCAAAAAGGAGAACAATTTGCAGATGCATCCAAACATTGAGGACTATGATACCAAAACTCAAGTGTTGATAGAGTTTTCGACGAAGTCTCCAATCTCTCAAGCCCTTATAAAAACCTGTGAAGTACCAGAAGAAATCATCCAACAAGTAATCTACACCCTAGATGATTCATGGGATACAGAAATAGGAGCACATGTATGGGGAAATCTGTCAATAACTGTTACTCCAAGAAAAGTAAGGGAATGTTTAGAACTTCCAGTATATGTAAAGTTTGCACCAATACCACCAAAAGAAGAACTATTAGAGAAAATGATCACCTTGACGAAGTACAAGAAGAAGTGCACAACAATTACCAAATTCAGAAGAAAATATTTGCCTACTTTATGGCAAGTATTGATGGAAGTTCTAACAAAATGCTTGACATCAAAAATAGGGGAACCGATCAGATAAGCCAGAGTGTAATGACAATCATGTATGGGATAATCACCGGAACACAAATAGACTATGCTGCGGAGATCTTTCATCTGATAAGAAGATCAGTAATCACTCACAACAAAAGATTACTGACCCATCTTCCATTTCCAAGATTCTGGTCCATCCTGATAGCTCAGAAATTTGAATAAGCAGATATGGAGATACCCATCTCAGAGAATATATGGAAGACACCAATCATGAGGCCTTGGAATGCAAAGGGGCATGGGATTCAATCAAAGACTTTCCCATGTTGCCAGAAGCTATCACAAGCATGATACCGGAAAAGACCGAATACAGGGTAAAGTACGAGTTTCTCAGACAGGAAATGTCAACTCAACCAGAAGCATATGACAGCAGCTCACCAGTTGGAGAAGACAAAGGTTCTGCTGCAGATGAAGAACCAGAAAAGGAAGAAATAGATGAACAGTCAACCAGAAATCCTCCAGAAACATCTCTGCATCAATCAGGTGAACGAATTTCTCATCCTGTCTATACTGCTAGAAGTGATAGTGATAGAACCTCTAGTGGTTCTGTTGGAGGCACTTACAGATTAAGAGCCAGAATAAATCAAACTGAAGATCCATACTCTGAATCAGAAAATGAGGAGTATGCATCAGCAACAGGTGGAGGTCACTTAGGTGATCAAGGAAACCTGGAAATGAGAAAGGTGCATTTCTCAACAACTCATGGAGAATCATTGAATACAATGGTACGAGGAAATGAGGAAAATCCAGGATTGAATGTGTTTCAAAGACCTGGTAAGGAGACTCAAACTGAGCTCAGTGCCCATTTTGAACCCTTAACAACAGTAGCAGGTTTGTCCTCTGCTGGTTTGTTAGCAGGAACATCTGTTGTTCCAGCACTCACACAACAAAAACAAATCTCACAGGAAGATATAGATCTCCAAACACTGGAGAATGTGGTCAAAATCTGCACTAAGTCAACAACAGAAGAAAAGTTGGACCAGATATAGAAAGAACTTTCTGAACAAAAGTCTGCAATCAAGCTCATCACTGAAGAAATCACCTGTGTCAAAAGACAATCATAAAGCAACTCACAAATACTGGAACAACTACAAAAACAGAACAACAAGTTTGAAGCTAAAGTCATCAATTTCATTGAAGAAATCAAGAATGCAGTTGAATACAATGAGTCTTCTTCTGGTTCAATAATGGAAGAAATTCAAACAATGAAGGCAACCTTTGCTAGCCTGGCTGACACAACTGGGAAACTTGGAGAAGAATGGAAACTATTCAAGGAACAAGCAAGCAAATTGCTCTCACTGGTGCATGTAAAAGAAAAGAAAAATGCAAAAATAATTGAATCAGCTTTGAAACAGCTGCAACAGCAAGTAAGTGATATTTCAAACTTCAAGAAACAAAAACCACAGTCTGCAACAACAGAAACTCCAACCACAGAAGAAGCACCTCAAAAGGAACCACAAGAAACTGCCCCAATCATCATACAAGAAGTAAAGCCTATACTTGCTATCATGGGACCACCACTATCTGTACCTGACAGAGACATGCTCACAAGGCTTATTACTCCACCACCTCCAACTCAGAAAGCAACTGGAACATCAAGCTCACAGCAGAAACCTACATCATCAGGAGAATCTCTTTTCAGCAGGAACTTAAACATTCAAATAAAAAGAAAATGGGAACCTCAGCTACCTCTTCCAAGAAAGCAAGAAAAAGTTCAAGAGTTGGACCAGATGAAAAGGTAATTGAAGGATACATACTTGAAATAGATCCTGACACCATGATGTTTCCAGAAAGCTACCTGCAGAATTACTACTGGGATGACTCCAAAGATGAGCTGGAAAGACCACTTAGCCCAATCAGCAGGGATCTAAAAAGTTTGACAGAAAAAGAGGGAAAAGCTCTTCATTTACCAATGACCACTCCAATCAGAAAACTCCACTGCATCACCCCCAGCAAAACCAGTGATAGACTCATTGGCTACCATATACAAAACATGTATGAAGTTGAAAGAATAGATGGTAGTATAGAAAGAATCCTGGACAGTGAATTAGAAGGCATTCATCCTCTAGATCTCATCAAAATCAAGCAGGAGCTGGACCAAAGAGATAACAACACTCAAGAAATTAGAAGAGGTCTAGAAAGTGTCACTCAGACAGCCACGAAAATGTATGCAAGGGCTGCGCTAGCTGACTTTGATCTTTGCATCACTTTTGACCACCTTGTCAACAAGAAGGTACATGTCCCTCCACCTGATACTTAAATACCATAAAATGTTGAAAAAGAAGCAAGAACAGGGGTAATTCTTGAAAGACAACACTTGCCGTAGCATTCCGGGATAAAGATGAGAAGAAAGCTCTTTTTAGATTTAATGAAATTTACAAGTATTCAAACCAGACTCTCAGCTATATCCAAGAGTGTATGAACAAGAAGCAAGCACAGTTGAAGATCAAGGGACAAGACAAGGAGGCACTCAGGAAGAAGATTGATGACATGATCAATGAATGGGTGACAGCAAGAGGCTGGTAGAAGGAAATGATCAGAGTTTGCAACAAGGTGATTGAATACAAAAAGAAGCTCAAGAAAGGAGATGTCTACAAAAGCAATCTGAAGATCACCATGTGATTTCTTTGTGTATGGAACAATTCTTGAAAGCAAAAACAATACGTCTGTAATTTTAAGTACTTCTGACAGTTGGTAGTTTCATCTTATTCCTATTTTTGTCTGTTATTTTCTTACAATACTTAGGGGAAATTGTTAGGATACTTTAAATGTAAGTATTGAAGAAAAATATGATCATAACAGATCATGCATGAAGAATGAAGAAATCAGCAATAGAAGGAAGAAAAGAACAGAGAAGAAACATTCTTCAAATAATCAGAAATACATCAGAATTATCAGAAAACAATCAGAAACAACATTTCTTGTAAACCTGATATGGTTTCTGGTAGAAACTAGCAGTTTCTGGTAAAAGGAACAAATACTAGAATTTATGATAATTTTAGCCACCAGAAATTCTGGTCAATTGACAAGTTTCAGTTTCTGATCCTGTCAACTTGCTCATCTACTTGTCTCTGCCATTTTCGAACGTAACAAGTTGGCCCATGCAAATTCATTGAACATACCAAGGGAAGCTTTTCTTAGCAGGTGCAAGTAGAAGAATGAACAAATTTTTATTCATTCATGCCTTTTATAAATAGGAGAGCCAATCACAGGAAAGATGGATAAGAGAGTACAAACTTAGCATTAAATACACTACACAACTCTCTTACACCCTTTCACCACAATATTCTCTCATGTATTTGTTTTTAACAGCCAATAATCTCTTTGTAAACCTATTTGTTTTTCAAAGTGATATAAACGAGAAAATTCTGTATCTTGTGTCTTTGAAAGTTTGATTTCTAGTTCCGCACAATATTTTCAATCTTTGTTGAAATCACTTGCCATAACCAAAGATAAGGAATCTCATTGTTAATCTGGGACCAACAATATCCAGTCGTGGGAAAGTGAGAAACTGAAGCGCCTCGGCTAGACTACGATACAAGGTCGGATCATGAAAATCATCACTCGAATGAGCACTTAATTTAGAGTGTGTATCCACTGGGGTAGTAACCGGATTACAAGAAGCCATACCGGCTCGATTAATAATATCATTGGCATATGTCTGCTGGGAAAGACACATGGTGTCCTGTTGGTGAGTGATGGCAATATCAAGAAAGAAGCTGAGAGGACCGAGGTCCTTCATGGCAAATTCATTCGCGAGCCGAGCCATTAGCTTATGTCAGAGATGGGACAAGAAGAATATCATCAACGTAAAGAAGTAAGTGGGCGACATTGGTACCAAGCTCGCAGAGCCTGCTTCAAACCGTACAAAGATTTTTTCAAGCCACACACATGGTTGGGTAGTTTGTGTTACGACACCTCATCAGCTGATACATATACACAGTTTCGTTGAGAGTGTCGTGCAGAAATGCATTTGTCACATCTAGTTGATGGACGGGCCAAGAGTGTGATATAGCGATTGATAAAACCGTGCGTATGGTGGCCGGTTTCACTACCGGACTGAATGTTTCCCCACAATCCATACCCACCTGTTGTAGTCAACCATCACACACGAAACGGGCCTTATATCATTCTAACGTGCCATCTGACTTGAACTTATGTTTAAATAGCCACGTGCTGCGAGTGATTTTCATATTGGGTAGATGTGGTACAAGATCCCAAGTATCATTCTTAATAAGAGCATCAAATTCGTTAGTCATGGCCTGGTGCCAAACTAGTGTGGACTAGGCCTCTGTGGGTGTTTTAGGAAATGGGACAATGGGCGTTTTGGTCAAGGTGTTTAGATTTAGGGCTTGTTTGGCTAAGCTTATTTAACTCAAAAAAGACTTTTTTGTAAAAATGACTTAATGACTTATGACTTTTTGAAAATGAGTATTTCAAAAAGTGTTTGGATTAGCTTTTCCATGTAAAAGCTCCAAAAAGCCACAAAATTCTAACTTTTCAAAACTGACTTTTTCTTCCTATTGAAAAGTTGTTTTGAAAAGTCCTTTTCAATTAGCCAAGCAATATTTTGACTTATTGGCTTTTTGAAAAAGCCAATAAGTCAATAAGTTGGTTCAAAAAGCTTAGCCAAACATGCCCTTAGAGGACGTTTAGGTTTTGCTATACCGTCCATTACGCGTGTACGCATGGTACGGTGGGTTGAGTGGGTAGCGGGGCTGAGGACGGGATGGATGCAGGTGGAGTAGCCGCATTCTGGGCAAGGGAATGAGGTTGAGTATGTTAGGATCTGAGTTTGAATTAGTTGTGATTGTTTAGAAAATGGTTTGTGAAAGAAGATAAAACAGAGTGAATTTGCAGCGGAATAAAACTTGTATCACAACTAATGGAAGATTGCTTTGATCATCATGCATTCAAACTTATAAGTTTTGCATGTGAATCACAACTCTCCCTCAACCCAATGATAGTTTGTTAGTATAGAATGTAAGAAAGATGATTGGAAGGAAATGCGAAATGATCTTTTGATAGATGATGGAACAGTACAATTATTGTTGTATTTATACTACAAGTCAAACCTCTGAGCATCTTTGTTGATATCAGGGTTGATATTGACAGCTAACAATAAACTAACTAACTCTAAACACTGATATCTGCTAATTACATAAGCACTGTTACATTGAATATAATAAAGATAAAATAAACACTTTGAACTTGAACCCACGCTTTGGCCTAATAGATAGATGCTCTCACCGCAAGCGGCTAACGGCATTATCCTTCCGGTTACTACATGTTCCAAATCATCGGAATAATCAAGACTTTGGTGAGATTGAAAATCGAATGGCGGAATTCATTACTAAGATGCGGGTTTCGCCCCCTAACTTAGCAACGTCGTTCCTAGTTGTGGCTACGCGCACCGATCACATCGGGCGTTCCACTAGATAGAAATGGAGATTTTCGTCGAGGTTCGGATATCACTCCTAGCTCAACGAAGGTATCTCGTGCGATAGAGATTGCGCGGAGTGAATGATCTCATTGAGAGTTCTCGGTTTTCACGCCTAATCTCGACTTGATCACTCGTTTTGTGTGATACGAGTCTTTCCAAGTGTGTATATTATATTAGCCTTAGGAAAGGCACATTTAAGCATTTATGGCAAGTAGTTTAACATTTAAGTCAAAGATAGGTCAATCGGGTACTTAAACATGCTACTAGGTCGAATCATGGCAATTCTACCTATTATCCTAAGGTTGTGGGCTTGCTCTGATACCAATCTGTCACACCCCAACATATGGCGGAAACATCAGGGTTAGTGGCACTAGGCGACCAGATTGTCTCACGAGAAATTTCCATAACACTATTTAATCAACAATATTTTAACGTCTAATATCCCATACTATTAGACAATACGTCGTCAACAATGTCACGAAATACATGATTTTCCCATAAAACAATAAGGTTCGATTTTCCCTAGATTTATTACATTTGGAAACTAAACAAAACAAACTAAACTAAGCAAAGCTAAATCCAAGCATCCAAGCTAAATCCTCAACCTGTTACATACGTTAAAATACAAGTCAATACAATTAAGTAAAGGTGAGCATACAGGTTTTAGTAATACTACACGAAATAGTCTAACTACATATCATGATACACCAAAACACATCACACATATAAACATAGGCTTATTTCTCATGCTAACTACCGCGAGAAGGCTTGCGCGTCCATCCTAACTAGACCCCGTCAGGTGTTAGCCACACTATAGTACCATACTAGCTAAGGAGGCAAGTTAACGAAAATAAGTCCTAGTCACATGTTTATAGTGTTACGTATTGAGCATATACAATCAGATTATTCGCGTGTGATAAACAATTTGAATTGTGAAGTGATTTTGATAGGGGAACGTATGTAACACCCAAATAGTGCATTAAAGCGAAAACGGGTCAAGTATACTCACAGTGGGTGCGTTTTAGGTAAGATTAGAGAGCTGATAGGAGTTGTGAAGAGCGCCGGATCAGCCTGCATACGCGAACGGAAGTGCATCAGTCTCCGAAAAGCTGAAACGGTGAAATTTGGTTTGGGTAGTAGACAAGTTCGGGCGAACTTGTATTGGGTGAGATTTGAGTCAAGTTCGATCGAACTTGGTAAGTTTCCTGGGAAACTTGTCAAGTTCGGGCGAACTTGTGAGAAAATCTTACTGGAATGACAAGTTCGGGCGAACTTGCATAGTTTTTTAAGAAATTAAGCAAGTTCGGGCGAACTTGTAAGGGTTTGTGAGGGAGAGACCCAAGTTCGGTCGAACTTGACCTGAGTGCTGGTGATTCTTGAGCGAACTTGATGTTTTCGGGTCCAAAATCTTGCGTTTCGCGTCGTTTGCTGAGGAAATCGAGTGTCCATCCCTCCAACCTTAAGCCACTGAGTAAAGCTTAGGCCGGAAAGGTCTTTTGGAGCGAACTTAGCCATTTTACAGAAACTCGGGCTAATCCGGGCAAACTTGAACGTTCGTACGGGTTAGTCCAGCTTGTGTAAAGGACGATTTCGTCCTTGTGCTTCCGGATCTGAGATCTAGCTTTGACAACGCCTCGTTCCACTAAAAAATGAACGAAACATATGTCATTAGTCCGAAAATGGTGTAAAAATCAAGGTTTTTAAAAGGTTTTGCTCAGATCTAGTATAGATTTGAGTGAAAATAGAAGTTTTGATGGAAAAAGATGAAGATTTTCGTAAACAGAAGAAATTTGATGAAAACGAAGGCAATTCCTTGTGCAAAATCGTTGTAAAACGTTGATGAACATCATTGTAGTTGAAACCAGGTTGATTCTTACTTAGAAAACAGAGGGTTTCGGGTTTCGGGTTTCAGGAGCTCTGGGCGAAGTTGCAGCAAGTTCAAATGAGAGAATGGGGCTGAGTATTTATAGGTGAAGGCAAAAATGAGAGTTGGGGAGTCAAGTTCGGTCGAACTTGCATGAAATTTATGCAAGTTCGTGCGAACTTGCTAGTTATTCATGGATTATCAGTCAAGTTCGGCCGAACTTGTACATATTTGTACAAGTTTGAGCGAACTTGGGGACAACTGATGATTCTTGTGTCTCAGGCAAGTTCGGGCGGACTTGTGGTAGTCAAGTTTGGCCGAACTTGGCCTGGTGACCAAGTTTCGTTTGCCGATTTCGCGTTAAGAGTCCGTTTGGCGATTCGGTTCGTATTAAATAGTTATATTAAGCATTATAATTGATATAATAGTGCGATTTAGCGATTTGAGCGTGCGAGAGTGATGCGATAGCGAGCGTAATCATAACCACAAACATACACAACACATAAATAACATAAAACCATATAACTTACTGCGAGTTGCGATGGGATTAGATTAGCGATGCGATTTAATAAGCGATTTGATATGATATAACATCCATAACTGTAATTAATTACATTATCTCCTTCTTATAAACGAATCTCGGAATACAAATGGAGATACAACGGGAATAATACTGCAAAAGCAGTAACGACGAAATTTAGAGTGTTACAATGATGGCCTGCTGACAAGTTTGGAAATTGTAGCTCTGAGTTCATCACTTGCAGGATCTGTGTGAAATTTGAGTTGATTCATGATGCCATCTTTGATTAGATCATCTTCAAACACCTTCTCATCTGCCTTAGACATCTGCTTTTGCCTTTTTCTTTATCCTAAGGCAATGGTGGATAAGCCAGATCTTGCTGCTGGATTTTTAGAAGATTTGGTTTGTGTTAAGTGATGGCAGTGAGAGCAGTGGTTGTGCTTGAGTAATCAAGCTTCTTGGGAACTGTTGGATCTTTTCTTCTAAGTTCTTCCAAACTCTTGTAGGTTTCCAAAACCTTGACTTCTCCCCATCTTGCTATTTGTTTAGCAGTACCATATTGATTTTCAACAAGCTTACCTTCCATTCTTTTGATCTTCAGAGCATGATCTTGATCAACAAATTTAGCTTTCTTCCAATTAGGTGGTGTAACCGTTTGTTGAGGATTCTTGAGCATAATCTGTATCCTTTCAATCTCTTCTTGTAGATCATCTGCTGACCAGTTCTTAAACCAAGCTCTTGTTGCTCTATATGGGTAGATCAGGGTCAACCTTTGTGACTTTCTTAGATTCTCTTTGCAGAGATCTTTTGCATATTCTTCATGTGCCTGACCTTTTCCAGTTGCAGTTGCATGGAACTTTGTCGAGTTCTATCATCTTTGCCTATATTTTCCTTCTTTACAATTGTCGCTGCTTGTCTAACTTTTAATTGCAGATATTCATTAAGGTTTCTTGGTTTTCTATACCCACAAAGAGAATGAAATTCCCTTTTATCCGGATCCTCAATTCTATAGAAAGACTCTATCTCTCCTTTCACAGCATGAAGTTCAAGAGGATATAAGGCAACTAGTGGATATTTTGAAGTTGAAAGATGAGGATATTGAAGATTTGTGGTTTGTAGTGGCAATGAAGATGGTGTTGGATTTGATAGGGGCAGTAATTTTGAAGATATGGGTATGGGTGATGGTGTATCTTCGCATCATCATCTCCAATCACAAAAGTTTTTCTTTTGCGCTTGAATTTGATTTTTGGAGAAGATGGTGACTGAGGGATTCTTAGTGGTGTACCCACTGGTGGGGTTAAGATTGGAAAAGTGATAAGAGCAGTGGTTTGACATAGAATCCAGATACAACCACCACTGGTGGGAGTTCAAATGATCCTATTAAATTAGGTGATAAGCTAAGATATAAAGAATCAACGGAGAGAGTGTGCCACATGGAATCATCAACTGATGAGACCAAATCCATGTTGAAACAAATGGTTCAAAATTATCATGCACGACCCCTTACTCCAACCACTATTGATGAACTATGGAATATTGTGTCTCCTATCATTTTAGCACAAAGAGAATTGGCAGAAATCCAACATGATTCCAAGATGAAACTTGTCAGGGAAATGGTTGAAGCCCGTTACAAGGACACCCAAGCTGAGATAAAAGCCATCAAAGATCACCTGCTAAGAACCACAGGCTCTGCCCTTACACCAGTCTTTCCAGAAGACCAAACCATTGAAGATGCCAAAAAGGGGGAGAGAGATTCAATAAGAAAGCTAAGGCCGGATTCTTTGCCTAAAACCATTGTTTCAAAAACAAATGAAACCACTACTACAGCACCAAGCAAAGAGATTGATGAATCTCTCAATAAAGAAACAGATCAATTAATTGCTGACAAGCAGAAGAGATTGAGGAATCTTAGAGCAAAGGGTAAAAGCCTGGTTAAGCAAAAACTAGAACCAGCAAAAGGAAAAAAGAAAATATTGGTACTTCAGCAAAGAAGAGTTCAGTAAAAAAGGCAGACAAACCAATATCCACAGTTTCTAAAACCATTGTTACTAGTGCAACTCCAGCTGTAACCTCTGTCCCAAATACTCAAAGCTCAACTCCTCATATCTCTACAACAACAACTACTCTAGCAGATGTTATAACTTCTGTTGTGTCATCAGTTGGTTGACACAACATAGGTTATAAAAGATCTATACTCAATGGAAGTAAATCCCATGTCCTTAAAACCAGATGCCCCTTTTTCTTGGTTCTTGGGACCTCCAACTAGAACAGAGGTTACCTTAGTAGCCTCAACAGTTCTTGCATTCAAGGGAGTCTTAATGATGGATCCACTGTCCAATGAGAAACAAGAAGTTCTGCAATTATAGTGATTGCCCCACTTGAAAAATCACCAAGGGTTACTTGTAACCCAAGGGATGTAGCCTCCTCAGTTGTTGATGAGATAGCAAAAACATGGGTATCGGACTCAGTTACATGTAGAGGAAAACTCTATTTGATGTGTGATTGAGAGGAACTGATATTTGTCTAGTCTATGTCTATTGCATTCAACAGAGGTAAAATGGTGGGTGGAAAATTTTTTGGTGAGGGTTGTGATGTTGAAAGCGACACTGCCCTGGGAGAGGAGTTGTAGAAGATAGAACCAAGTGGATCTAGAGCTTCATAATGAGGTGTCCTTGTGCTTACAACTTGATCCTTTTTGTGAGGATTCAAGAGGAGTTAGGCTTATAGGTTGAGATTTTTCTACCATCTGCTATGAGAAAGTAGCAGTAGTGGTTTCAAGAGACTTTGGTGTTGTCACTGTGTAACGCTCCGTATTTTCGCGTTTATCTAATTATTTATTTATTCATTTATTTTCTTATTTAAACACATTTATAATAAACTATTCGTTATTTACTTATTTATTATTCTCTCAATTAACTTATTCATTTAAATTATTTATTTTATAAGTAATTAAAAGAATAAGGATTTTTTAAAAAAAGTTTTGGTTAAGTTAGACTAACTAATCATATTAATATATCTAACATAGTTAATTTCTAAGTCAACAAATGGAGGAGCTATTTATGCATTTAACTAAACTAGAGTTCAGGGACTGTTTATGTAGTTAATGAGACTTATAAATAAAAAAATAAAAAATGAATAAAAAAGGTTGTGCCGGGACTCGAACCTGCGCACACCACCTAAAAACTCACGCATTAACCAGGCGAGCTACGCATTTGGTAATAATCCTGAATCGATTAATATATATATTCTAATTAGATTTAAACTGAATTCACACTTGCCGCCAAACCAGCGACGAACCAGCTGGATCCTTTCCTGTTTTACGTTCCAATCCCTGATTGCTTGGTATTAACTTGATTACGAGTTGCCATCTTCAATTCAATCACGAATTCATCCCTTCTTCGTGTCTCGATTTATTTGTCTGAACACTTATATAAACCCGACACCACTTCATCATCCACCCTCATTACTCACACCTCATCCTCACACACAGTCGTTATCCCTTTGCTTCACCGGAAACCCGAGACGACGCCGAAGATACACAAACCGCTCGCCGGAAACCACGTCCGGACCTCGTCCGAGGGCCAAAAAAAATTGTTAGTTTTCTTTCATAACGAATTGGGCCAGATCAGCGCATTGGGCCAGTCTATTGGGCTAATTCTTTAAATAGCTTTTATAAATGGTTTATTATGATATAAATTATAGAATTATTTAACTTGTTATTATTAGTAGTAATTTTATTAAAGTTATGAGTATTGTTTATTATTATTATTATTATTATTATTAATATATTATTATTATTATTATTATTATTATATATTATTATATTATTATTAATCTACAATAACTTTGTAAAATATTATTATTATTATTTCATTAATAGTATTTTTAATACCAATGGCAAGACTCGTTATTGTAACTAGTAAATTAGATATTATTACCTTGTGTCACGAATCAATATTTTTTATTTTTATTTTTTTTGATATCATCAGATCGTAATCATATACGCGTATAATTAAAACGACTCCTATAACCTATAAACAACTCTCTACATTCAATAACGTAATTCAAAATAATATCGGATGCACTATTTGATTCTCGGGTAAACTCTTTGTCGATCCTTCATCTTCACTCGTGCGAATTCCAAGAAACTTATACGCAACCTAAAGTGAGTATACATGACCCATTTTATTTTATCACTTTTGGGTGCAACATGTATTCCTATATCAAAATCACGACACTTGAATCTTTTACACACGATCTGCCCACTTTTTAGACATGGAACGATGTGATGCTTGTGATACTTGATGCTATGTAAACTTTTCGTGTCTATGTGCTCATTAACTTGTTACAAGCCTACCTTAACAATTATGGTACTATGCATATGCTATAGGAGTAACGCACCACCCTTGAGACTTGGGGTATTGTTAAGTTAAACACATTAACCTCCCTTTAGACTTTGGGAAGGCACTTTGCGTTGGAAACTTGGGTTTGAACACATAGTTTACACCGTTTCAGCATATTAGTTAACTTGCTTTTTGTTTACATGTTTTGGGTATGATTTAAACATTTTTAAACATATTATGCTACGTATCAAACTTGTATGCTCGCCAACATTTTTGTTGATGTATTTTAATACATGTTGCAGGTTGATAGTCAAGATGTTGAAGGAATCAAGTTAGGACAAGCTTTAGAAAGGTACTTTGAAATAAACGTTGTTATGTTTTCTTTTATTTATTTGAGACATTGTATTGAATCTAAGTCATTTATGAAATTTGAATTTAATTATATTGTCACTATTAGTGTTATGATGCTTTGAGCGATTTGTTTGTAACACCCCAAATCGCGTAAAACAACACACGGCGGAAACACTTGGGGAGTCACGTTACAAAATTGTTTCAACACATGGTATTTAAAGTTTTGTTTTATTGAATTATCGAATTTCATTGTTTTGGAATATCAGAAATGGAATACAATTAAGTTGTCTTTCAAATTTTAAAGTCACTAAAGCCCGCGTCCATCCTATGTGTAGTATGCAGCGACAATCATCATGTAAATAAACCTGAAACATAAGTGAAAATAGGTACGTCAGCATAAAAATGCCTGTGAGTAACATAGGTTTTGTGATTTAGATTCATGGCTTAGGATATTTTTAAGAAAAGATTAAACAGTTTAAAAATAGCCATGAATCTTTGATAAGCCTTTGGTAATTAAAATACTTTGCTTGAAAAGAGATTTGTAGTATACGGAAAATATACTTTGGTTTTGGAAATAATTGAATAGACAGTATATCAAAATATACTTTGATTTAGAAATAATATGATTTAGTAGTATATCAAAATATACTTTGGTTTATGGATAAGAGATTTGGTAATATGTCAAACTATATTTTGGTAAACAATATGAGAATCGTAGTATATCAAACTATGCTTTGGAAGTATATCGAAATATACTTAATTGTGATTTGTAGTATATCAAAATATACTTTGGTTTAGGGAAATCAATAAAAGATAAGTTTTTATGGCTTAGTTAGAAAGCCTTTGTAAAACATACATTGTGGTCGTTTGGCAATACATTCAAACCTGAGTATATCAAACTATACTTTGGTGACTATAGATTTACCACGAAGGCAAAATCTATTTGGTTTTAAACTTGGTTTCTGACATTCCATACAACAGGAATGGGGTGTCAAATCCTATAGCGCTATATCGTACTACCAATCGGCTTGGTCATTGTTAATGAATGTATAAAAGAAATACGCACCAACAATAGTCTCACAAACTTTGAAAATCATTGTTTTAGCCATAGGTAACAGTTTCGTTCCGTTAAAGCATAAGTATTACGTATGCGAAATAGTATAGCTTTGAAAACGTAAGGCACATACGAATGACCCAAAAAATTTAAAAAACATAAAAGAGGGGACTATGTACTCACTTGGGGTTGCAAAATATCCTTGAATCAAAGATTAACAAGCTCAAATGTCCGAGAAGTCAAACGTGTCCTAAAACCGGATAACTATGTAAATATCGGGACTTTAATCGGCGGATCGGATAGAATGAGGTCTTGTAAACCCAATGAGTGTTGGAACTCATATGAACTGGTTTAACAAAGTTAACATTCTGATTTGGCAAGATTCCTAAGTGCTTTTGACCCGTTATGACTCGTTAAGGTAGTTTACGCTACGTTAACGGATCATTTACGTAAAAACGTGTTCGGATGGTTAGATATGTGTTATGATAAGTCTAATATGCCAAAATAAGTCTAATATAGTTGCAACATCAGTTTATATGTCAAAACATTAGTCACATATGCTTAAAGTTGATTTATGCGCAAAAAGGGCATTTTGGTCATTTATATGGCATAATAGACGACTTAACATAACATTAACCAAACGACGTGACCATAAGTATAACCTCAGGGGATATTCCCTATACAACTATGGTCTCTTATATGTGTTTGGTCGGATCCTAAGATCGACCAAACGGGTCGGATTTGAAAGTCAAAGCGGTGATCAAAACCGCTCGACTTACAACCCTAAACAAGCATTAAACTAAAAGTGACGAGTTAGACATGTTTAACATGTCTAACTAAGTTTATAAAACTGATTTGGTATCAGAACAAAGTGTTTTGACACCCGAAAATAGTTTCGTCGTATAATGCGCACTTTGCGCATTATTGACCGAAACTTTGACTCGTCACTTCGACTAGTAAACGTGGTAATCAGTAGGCATGATCGCTAAGGATCATAACCATCGTGATTACGGTCACGTTACAAAGTCCAATTGGACTTTGACTTGACCAATTAATGGTCAAAACTGAAAGTCAAACTGTTTGACTTTTAGCTTAAACAAGCTAAAAGAAATGGAACAAGACTAGGAGAGGGCACTTGTGTTAGAGAACACTTGAAGAGCCCCAAGAATAAGAATGCTCAGTTAGGAAGCCTCCAACTAAGTGGTAGCCTCCAAGTAGAGCAAAAGAGAGAGAAAGAGTGAATGAGAAGGAAATTGGTTGCAACAATGGGGGTATGATAGATTTCTTGAAGCCACAAGATCATTCCAAGGGTTAGGAGATGTTGTAGGATCATTACAAGTGTTTAGTGAAATGTTGCAACCAGGAGAAGTGAGGCAAAAACGAGTTATAGGTGTCAAGTCAAGAAGCTGCCAGGTATTTGCTGAATTCTGGCATCCCCCGCGCCATGCGCCAGGAGCATAGGGGGCTGGCGCAGCCACGTTACGGAGCTAAAAAAAAAGAAAGTTTCAAAAATGGCATAAATGGTCCCTGCAGCATTTTTGAAATGTTTTTTACGCGTTTAACCCACGTTAACCAAAAGTTTAGGCTTTATAAGGATGTTAAAGCATAGGGGACTTGAAAAATGCTCAGAAACTTTTCGGATGTTGGTTCGTTTGGACGTATGGTTGCGGTTTTCGGTTAATTAGGACGAAAATCGTAACGAACGCGCAAATGACCGTAAACGCGTAACGAATGATATTTTTGTATTCCAATCATTAAAATACTAGATTTTAATGATTACAAAAATTTTTGGATGTGCGTACATGTTCTGGATTTGGAAATACGCGTAACGGCATAGTTTCGCAGAATTTGCAAAATAGCCCCTGAAGTTGAATAAGCATGTTTTTGCCATACCGAACCCTTCAAAACTTATTTCTAAGTTATGTAAAGGGTATTTAGGGTATTTTTATCTTATGACATCATTCCGGAGTGTACGTCGCGATAAACTGATTACGTTTGCGTAACAGTTTACGATTTCACTTCTAGAAGCGATTAAAAGATCGAAATTGTACAAGGGCTGAAATGTGTGAATGTCACATGTAATTATACAATTCTAGGGAATGATACACAAGATCTAATTGGATTCGGAATTGTACGATGGTTGAAAAGGCACCGATGTTACAGTCTCCTCTACTTTAGGAAATTTCGTCCCGAAATTTAAATTAGAGGAAACTCATGAAAACAGATGTGAGTGTATTGCTTTCCAATGATCCTACATTCCCTGAGCAGAACTCTGGGCCACGTTTGGATTTTCAGCAAATTTTGCTTATTGTACTAGTATATTGCTTATAGGTATGAGTTTAGATCCGAAATTCTAAACTTCAGTCCAATAAGTAGGTGTATGACACTTTTGATTGTACCGAGCCTCCGAAGAGGGCCATGTAAATGTCAAAGTGACATTCTTGTTTGTAGAAGAACTAGAAAGAGCGTGATCTTGAAAGGGAGTCGGATTTCCAAAAAAAATGAAAGGGAGAACGTTTTTAGAGGTTTCCTATGAAGACTAGTATAGGAAACTTGTGTGTGCTCGAAATTGGAGTTGGAGAGTGAAAGATTAAAACAACATTGGTCAAGGTCCAGAGCTTCTAGTAACTTAAATAACGTCACGCTTGCAATGTAATAAGGTACACTTATATATAGGAAGTACCAGCGGCGTATCCACCATGCCCTTATTACATTGTTCCCGTTTCGTTATTCTTATTACTATAGGTTCTTACACATGACAAAACTTGTTGTGGTTTCTATGCACTTAATTATCTAATTATGTATGCATCCATAATTACACAATTCCTTGCATAGTCCGCATAGTTCATTTTGTGATGTGTAGGGGAAAAAAATCATACAAATAAACATATGATAACTCATCTTAGACCACAAAAGTGCCATTTTAATTAGATCAACGAATAATCTTTTTAAATAGGCACTAAAGAGTCTTTTAACTAGATCATCACATTATCTCTTTAGTTAGAATAGTACTTTGGAATCCAAGGGTCTAACTATTGCTTAGAAAAGCCCTTAAGGATTGAAGATAGCACTTTAGATATCCTTCTAAGGATCTAGCAGATGAAAATATGTAATATTCTATAAGGAGTTGGATAGTAATTGTTTTGGATCAAATAACTGTTAACTTGTACATACGTATTAAAGCACTCAAAGAATCCAACCAAGAACTCTGGTTTTTACTTTAATCATCCACAAGGATCTAACTATAAATATAGGAAGATCCTATAAGGATTTGGGATTTGTATAGCAAAAATATTTTGGAAAATCGTGTACTAGATGTACTACGAAATAAAGTATGTGTAATGTCATGAAAATACGAAAGTAGATATAGGCACATCGACATATTGCATAAGACCAATTAAGGACTTACGAAAAGTACCCTTAGGTATCCAAGCAAGGATTTAAAGTGGTACTTCGAGTATTTGTTAAGAGTTATGATTTGTACCTTGTACTTTTTTTCTTAGAAGAAACGAGTACATAGGATTTTTGTGGAGATCACGAGAGTAGTTTGATTTGCAAGGAACCATATCCTTGGTGTCGGTATTGTAGAGGTATGTCACACATACACGTAATCATACTGGTTTTGTAAATAAAATTGAAACAACAATTTTATTTATAAACCATCCGAAATGTTTCAAGATTTTTGGATATCACAAAGTGAAAATGCAAAACGTTCCAACAGCCGCATCATCATTAGCATGAGTCTATGGGCTGGATTTGCATTAACAAGCTTCGGGCAACTGTTTCAATAGTGAGTAAGGTCACCACAGTTGTAGCACGATCCAGGTGGATATGGTGCTTGAGCAGCAGCAGGGTTTGCATTTTCTTGATTTTGGGTGTTGGTAGCAAAACGACATGCATTGACCAAATGTCCAAATCATCCACAGTGGGTACATTTGTGACATGGCGTTTGATTTAGATGATGACGATTGCATTTGTTGCACAATGGTGCGGTGCCAGCATAAGTTTTCCTAGCACGAGGTTGTGCTGGTTGGTTTGGAGCAACTTGGTCGTTCTGAGTAACTAGAGCGAAGTTTTGTGAAGCCTTACGCTTCTTTGACTTCTTAGAGGATTCAGTCTGGTTTTCCTTTTGTTTTTCTTGGGTAGAATTGTCCGATGGTTTCTTATCGCTTTTGCGGAAAAGTTTACCCTTCCTGACTTGAGATTCAGTCAGGGTAGCGGATAGTTCAATGGCCTGTCTAACTGTAGCGGGATTGCTACCAGTGACTATGTCCTGAATTGGGTCAGGGAGGCCATCAATGTACTTTTCAATTGCCTTATCCAAAGGCGTAACCATGGTAGGACATAATAGACTTAGTTCCTCATAACGATCAGTGTAGGCTCGATGTTCACCACTATCTTGCTTAAGATTGTGGAACTCATTCTCAAGTGCCCTTTGCTCGTGACGTGGGCAGAACCCTTTCATCATAAGAGCTCGAAGTTCTTCCCATGTCTGAGCTATTGCTACATCAGCACCTCTATCCCTCATGATCCCGTTCCACCATGTAAGTGCTCTATTTTGAAAAACACTTGAAGCAAACTCTACTTTTCGCTCGTTCGGACACTGAACATGGCGGAAAGTGCTTTCGATACTCTCAAACCATTGTAGGAGCCCAGTAGCTCCCTCAGACCCAGTGAAGTTGAGTGGTTTGGCCGAGTTGAATTGTTTAAAGTTGCACGGAGTAGGGGCATTGTTGTTGTTATTGTTTTGATAAGCTTGATTGAGTTGGGTCACAAGGTTTGGGAGTACATCAGCCATTTGCGTAGCGTTGCGACGAGGAGGCATTCTAATAGAGAAAGGGAATCATGAGAGAAATCAAGTGAGATTGATATTGGATAGTCAAAATGAATTTAAAAAATATCGACAAAGTATAAAGATTGTGATCATTTGTTCGTTACTTAAAACAAACAAACGACACAATGACAAATCAAAGTAAATGGGTCTTTATAATGTATCGCAATACTCACCCCAAGAGTCCCCAGGTAAGAGTGATTGGTCCGATAATGCGGATTTGTACGAACACTCTAACCTTAGACAGAAAACTCAAGGTACAGGCATCCACCCTTCCGGATTGCATGTTTTCACATTATTAAAGCCCAAACTTTGACGAGATTTTGAAAACTTTGAAGGCTTAAAGCCTAAAATAAAAAAATTTCTAAGGATAGATGATTTCTTGTTAAGTTTTGGAAAATTTTTACTTTTAAAAGATGTATTATGCTTTGTTTTTGGTAATCACCTAAGGATAGGTGATGGTAGTGTATTAAGAATCTAAACGCAAGTAAACTCGCGTTGGGGTCCTAGGAAGGTTATAGACTAGGTCGAAGCATTACTAATAACCTAATTCCCTATAACCAGTGCTCTGATACCAATCTGTAACACCCCAAATCACGTAAAACAACACGCGGCGGAAACACTTGAGGAGTCACGTTACAAAATTGTTTCAACACATAGTATTTAAAGTTTTGTTTTATTGAATTATCGAATTTCATTGTTTTGGAATATCGGAAATGGAATACAATTAAATTGTCTTTCAAATTTTAAAGTCACTAAAGCCCGCGTCCATCCTATGTGTAGTATGCAGCGACAATCATCATGTAAATAAACCTGAAACATATGTGAAAATAGGTACGTCAGCATAAAAATGCATGTGAGTAACATAGGTTTTGTGATTTAGATTCATGGCTTAGGATATTTTTAAGAAAAGATTAAACAGTTTAAAAATAGCCATGAATCTTTGATAAACCTTTGGTAATTAAAATACTTTGCTTAAAAAGGATTTGTAGTATACAGAAAATATACTTTCGTTTTGGAAATAATTGAATAGAAAGTATATCAAAATATACTTTGATTTAGAAATAATACGATTTAGTAGTATATCAAAATATACTTTGGTTTATGGACAAGAGATTTGGTAATATGTCAAACTATATTTTGGTAAAATAATATGAGAATCGGTAGTATATCAAACTATGCTTTGGAAGTATATCGAAATATACTTAATTGTGATTTGGTAGTATATCAAAATATACTTTGGTTTAGGGAAATCAATAAAAGATAAGTTTTTATGGCTTAGTTAGAAAACCTTTGTAAAACATACATTGTGGTCGTTTGGCAATACATTCAAACCTGATTATATCAAACTATACTTTGGTGACTATAGATTTACCACGAAGGCAAAATCTATTTGGTTTTAAACTTGGTTTCTGACATTCCAATCGGCTTGATCATTGTTAATGAATGTATAAAAAAATACGCACCAAAAATAGTCTCACAAACTTTGAAAATCATTGTTTTAGCCATAGGTAACAGTTTCGTTCCGTTAAAGCATAAGTATTACGTATGCGAAATAGTATAGCTTTGAAAACAGTGAATAGGCACATATGAATCACCCCAAAACATTTAAAAAACGTAAAAGAGGGGACTATGTACTCACTTGGGGTTGCAAAATATCCTTGAATCAAAGATTAACAAGCTCAAATGTCCGAGATGTCAAACGTGTCCTAAAACCGGATAACTACATAAATATCGGGACTTTAATAACGGCCGATTAGATAGAAAGAGGTCTTGTAAACCCAATGAGTGTTGGAACTCATATGAACTGGTTTAACAAAGTTAACATTCTGATTTGGAAAGATTCCTAAGTGCTTGTGACCCGTTATGACTCGTTAAGGTAGTTTACGCTACTTTAACGGATCATTTACGTAAAAACGTGTTCGGATGGTTAGATATGTGTTATGATAAGTCTAATATGCCAAATTAAGTCTAATATAGTTGCAACATCAGTTTATATGTCAAAAAATTGGTCACATATGCTTAAAGTTGATTTATGCACAAAAAGGGCATTTTGGTCATTTAGGGCATAATAGACGACTTAACATAACATTAACCAAACGACGTGACCATAAGGTATAACCTCAGGGGTTATTCCCTATACAACTATGGTCTCTTATATGTGTTTGGTCGGATCCTAAGATCGACCAAACGGGTCAGATTCGAAAGTCAAAGCGGTGATCAAAACCGCTCGACTTACAACCCTAAACTAGCATTAAACTAAAAGTGATGAGTTAGACATGTCTAACTAAGTTTATAAAACTGATTTGGTATCAGAACAAAGTGTTTTGACACCCGAAAATAGTTTCATCATATAATACGCACTTTGCGCATTATTGACCGAAACTTTGACTCGTCACTTCGACTAGTAAACGTGGTAATCAGTAGGCATGATCGCTAAGGATCATAACCATCGTGATTACGGTCTTGTTGCAAAGTCCAATTGGACTTTGACTTGACCAATTAATGGTCAAAACTGAAAATCAAACAGAAAGTCAAACTGTTTGACTTTTAGCTTAAACAAGCTAAAAAAATGGAACAAGACTAGGAGAGGGCACTTACTTGTGTTAGAGAGCACTTAAAGAGCCCCAAGAATAAGAATGCTCAGTTAGGAAGCCTCCAACTAAGTGGTAGCCTCCAAGTAGAGCAAAAGAGAAAGAAAGAGTGAATGAGCAAGGAAATTGGTTGCAACAATGGGGTATTTCTAGATTTCTTGAAGCCACAAGATCATTCCAAGTGTTAGGAGATGTTGTAGGATCATTACAAGTGTTTAGTGGGTGTTGCAACTAGGAGAAGTGTGGCAAAAACGAGTTATAGGTGTCGAGTCAAATGAACAAGAAGCTGCCAGGTATTTGCTGAATTCTGGCATCCCCCGCGCCACGCGCCAGGAGCATAGGGGCTAGCGCGCCACGTGACGGAGCAAAAAAAAGAAAGTTCCAAAAATGGCAGAAATGGTCCTGCTGCATTTTGAAGTGTTTTTGACACGTTTACCACGTTAACCAAAAGTTTAGGATTTATAAGGATGTTAAAGCATAGGGGACTTGAAAAATGCTCAGAAACTTTTTGGATGTTGGTCGTTTGGACGTACGGTTTCGGTTTTCGGTTAATTACGACGAAAATCATAACGAATGCGCAAATGACCGTAAACGCGTAACGAATGATATTTTTGCATTCCAATCATTAAAATATTAGATTTTAATGATTACAAAAATTTTTGGATGTGCGTACATGTTCCGGATTTGGAAATACGTGTAACGGCATAGTTTCGCAGAATTTGCAAAATAGCCCCTGAAGTTGAATAAGCATGTTTTTGCCTTACCGAACCCTTCAAAACTTATTTCTAAGTTACGTAAAGGGTATTTAGGGTATGTTTAGCTTATGACATCATTCCAGAGTGTACGTCGCGATAAACTGATTACGTTTGCGTAACAGTTTGCGATTTCACTTCCAGAAGCGATTCAAAAGATCGAAATTGTACAAGGGCTGAAATGTGTGAATGTCACATGTTAATTATACAATTATAGGGAATGAAACACAAGATCTCATTGGATTCGAAATTGTTCGGAATTGTACGATGGTTGAAAAGGCACCGATGTTACATTGTTCGTCTTATCCCGATGTTTTCGCCATCGGTTGGGGTGTGACACACTGGGTTAACTGTAACATTTGTCAAAAACGGGTTTCCAAAAACCCGCTCCGTTTTGTAATCGAATATCAAGTTATAAATGTCACGTTGTGTATTTATGGTTATTTTGATTTTTAATGATACATAATTAATAAACAAACTAAACTAAAAAAATTATATTTGATAAAAAGTGAAAACAAAATAAATAAAATGTTGCGGCCGGGGCTCGAACCCGGGTCAGCCGGAAATTGAAATCGAAAGACTTAACACACACACATCACCACTCCGCCACTTGTTGTTTTCTGTTATCACTAGGAAACAAATGAAACTTATATTCAAACAGAAAACAACCTGAATGCCAAACCATAACCGAAATCGGTCACCAATCGTCCAAAGACGATTGATTACTCGCGAATTACTGAACAAAACCGGTGCACCGACGATCCTAATCAATTCGGATTTGAATGAACTTCAATTTTGATCATGATCGGTTTTTATAACCGAAAATAATCAATGTCTGAATTACTTCAATCAAGACCCCTCTCGCGACTCAGAAACATCATACAAACTTCCATTTCACTTTCGTCATACATTCAGTCCATCAGAAAGCTTAAATCAACTCGCCGGAAAAATTCTGCAAGTCGCCGGAAAACCGTAATCTTCATCAAAACAGTAAGTCTTTCAATACCTTCGTGGTCTATCGATTGTTAAGCTATTTCTGACTCAAACCTTCCAATTGAAATCAAATTCAGACGTCGTCATCGGATAATTCCTGCTCGCCGGAAAACTTCTGAAAATCCTCATCTTCCGCTGTAAAACGGTATAGCCATTCAAACCTGCTGATAACTCTTATTTAGTACTTCAATTCCACAGTTAACTAAATCAAAACTATTAATTTGTTCGCCAGTCGAAGTTCAAAAAAAAAAACAGAGCCGACGCATTGCCGGAAATTCTGTGATAAATCATTCCTACGGTATGTACTTCCAACACCGTCTCTGCCATTTCATTTTAGTCTTATGAATGATTGATAATCGTAAAAGCAAGAAACAGATTAGTAACACAGTCGACTGTAAATTGAGCGAAGAAGACGAAGATAGTTAAGTTATAAGTTTATTTAAAATCAGTAATATGAACGGGTTAGACACACAGTCCAGCGGTGGACTGTGTGCAAACAAATTTCATACGCGACGCGAGTTCGATCCCTGATACACGCACCCTCTCTATTATAAAAATGTTTTATTTTTCTAACCGAACCGGGTTAACTCAAATAGATGTTAAGTATAATAAAAACCGAAATATTAACCAGGTTAGACACACAGTCCAGCGGTGGACTGTGTGCAACACTAACTCGCACGTCACGCGTTCGAGTCTGGTTAACGGCACCGGTTCAATGATTTAAAATCTTTTTTTAAAACAAATGAATTTTGAATAATCGAATTAGTATATAAATATAATTAAAAACAAGATTATTTTGGGTTAGACACGTAGCTTAGTTGGTAGAGCTGCGTGCACGCGTACGGGAGGTCTCGGGTTCGAGTCTCACCCAGCGCATACATGCACACTGACCGAACAGGTCAACAGGTCAACAAGTCAATGGTCAACGGTCAACGCAAAAATAAACAATTTTTTTATATTTTTTATTTATTTAATTTAATTTAAAAATCAATTAAAAAATACTTAAAAATAATATTTTTAAAGATAGAAAATAGCCTTAAACTCACAAAAATATATCTAAAAATTCCATTAAAATCCTTAATAAAATCCACTCATTTACTATATTTTTCCGTTATTATTTAGGTTAGTAATTCTCGTTGTTCAACTCTCCCGACTCGTGCGCATCTCATCATCTCCAATCAAATGCACCCAATGTGAGTGAATCTTTACAAATTCCCCGTTTTAATCACGATTTGGGGTGTATCATTTGTCTTGCTATATATTATATTTAAATCATTGTGCATACATCATATCATGAACTTGTGTATTCAGCTTGTTTCAACTGTTTGTGTGGTTATTGTTAGATTCAATTTATTATTTCAGTACATGCAATTTCATAGGCCGCCGCTCCCCATTACATTATGAGCGTTGAGCATATTCCCCATTACATTATGAGCGTGAACCTGGCGTGCCAACATACGATCGGCTCCGTTTGATTGAGCCTTGATCGCACAGACATTTATCATTTTCAGTACATGCAATACGATCGGCTCCGTTTGATTGAGCCTTGATCGCACAGTTTCATTCATGTTATTTATCGTATGATGTTGGTATGTTAATGTATGCTATCATATGTTATTATATGTTATAGATGTGATTGCAATTGCCAATAATAAATGTTTGTCTAACAAGGTTCACTCGCCAACTTATGTTGACCCAAAAACCCCCCATTTTTACACATGATACAGGTGAACCAGCTGCAGCCAGAAACACATAGGATTGGACTAGAAGAATAAAATGATTTAGAGCTTAGAATTATTTTGTTTGGTTATTTTCTTTGTATTGTATGGACATGTTTGGATTATTTGGAATGTAATTTTGACTTTAATAAATATGAAACATATTAGTAAATATCATGAGCTTTGGTGATAGCCCAATTATGCCCGACTCTTATTCCGTTGCGGGTAGGGGTGTGACAGATTGGTATCAGAGCCATGACTATAGGGATATAGGATAGGTTATTAGACCCTTAGAGCCTATACTATAGTTGATTAGAAACTTATAAGATTTTTGTGTGTTACATGCCAAATTTCATGATGTTTATATGTTTTATGTTAAATGTTACATTCAATGTTATGCAAGCATGTTCATAAGTATATATCATCATATAATGCCTATCATGAATCGTATTCTCATAACATATCATATCCATGAAAGCACACACCATATCATGATTGCTTTTACAATGATTTTTGTGTTTTCAAATCTCATCAAAGTGAGTTCTCATGACGGGCATGTAGTAACTGGAAGGGTACCAGTACCGGTAGTCGGAACGTCCTGTCTAGGCTGGCATTCGTATAAATCCAAAATAAAGGACCAGTTTGCCTACCTGGGGACTAACGATGAGAGTACGAAGTACCTATTAGGCCAAAGCATGCTATACCAAACGTCGTGTGAGCTAACCCCACTTTGAGTTGTCATTGTGTCTACACCTGGACACATTCCGACCATACATCTCATAAACATATTTTGTGGTTTGCATTCGGGTGATGGGAGTGTTAAATCGCCAATACTAATGTGAATCCTACCAAGCCAATAGTCATGGGGGCCCACATGACTATATAGGTGAAGGTATGGGGGACATTTGAGGCCCAACATGAGCAAACCCAAGACATCCTATGGATGTAGTTGTATTATTGATATTTATGTTATTTTCATTTTTCTTAAAGACACATGACACCTGAAAAGACTCCATAAGCTCACAATATTCTTATGTATGTTCCTGTAGATGTCGTCCAGACAACAACGAGGGGGTAAAAGATCAGGAAGGTCTCAGGAACGCTTGGCCACACAAATCGCGAAACAAATGGCCACGATACTGCTTAACATTGTGGTCTAAGTACAACAAGCTCTCGCCACAAATCCTACTAATCCTCCCCAACAGAATGACCAGAACATCGGCAACCCTCCTACCAGCAAGTGCTCATATAAACATTTCAAATCTTGTGATCCTCCTAAATTTGAAGGGACCGAAGGTGTCACGCTCTCCTCCATTGGTTTGAGGAAATGGAAAACACCTTCCTCAACTGCGATTGTCCTGAGGATCGCAAGGTTCGATACGCCACCGAGAGACTATTTGGGGTAGCTCTCACTTGGTGGAATACTGAAAAAGGGAAGAGGGGAATTGATGATGCAATGGCCTTAACTTGGGAGGAGTTAAGGGAAATCATGACTAGGCGTTTCTGTCCTAGGAGTGAAATTAAAAAGTTGGAGGACGAATTTCATTCTTTAAAGCAGAAGGAGGGAGATCACACCACCTATAACAAGAGGTTCTTAGAGTTGAACCAAATGGTTCCAAATTTGTTTACCCCAACTTATCGTTTGATCGAGCATTATATTCGAGGACTTCCCTCGAAAATTCAAGATTCAGTTCTCAGCATTTCACCGGTAACACTTGAAGCTGCTATGGAGCTAGCAACTAAACTGACCGAGAATCGAATTCGCAACGGGAAGTTTAAAGAAGAGAAAAAGAAAGCCCCTGTTGAGGGTCAAACTTCAAACCATTCCATCTCCTCCTCTAAGTTTGTTAACAAGAGGAAGCGCAACACCAGAAACTTCGCTGTTACACAAACCAACTCCCCTATTCCTGCTGCACCCATTACCCAGGTCGCTCCTTTACATGCACCATACAAAAGACCATACTCTGGCCCGTTACCAAAATGCAACTGTTGCCAATATCACCATTCTCCTGATTATCCTTGCCAACATTGCACCGGCTGTGGTCGCGCAGGTCATACTGTTCAAACCTGCCGCATGCCTCAGCGAACGAACCGCCACCAGCCTTCAACCCAAACCCACCAACAAATAATGGGTCAAGCCCAACAACCCCTACTATTACCACCCACCCAACATTTAGCCCAAACATATTACCAACCCAATTATCCTATGGGTCAACCCATGCGGGCTTGCTACAATTGCGGAGACCCAAGCCATTTCAGAAACACTTGTCCAAGGTTGGTAAACATTATTCATGCTCAGGCCCAAGCCAACCCGGTGAATCCATAGAACCAAGCTCCTCCACCTGCAAGAGGAAGACCTTTCAATATCAACGCTTATCAGGCTAGAGCTGACGGCAATGTGGTTAACAGTACGTTCCTTATAAATGGTAGATATGCATCTATGTTATTTGATACTGGTGCGGATAGAAGTTTTGTGTCCTTAGAATTTGAACCTATCTTAAACCAAAATCGGGATAAGCTCATGGAATCCATAACGGTAGAAGTTGCTGACGGAAAACCAGTTTCATTAAACTCTATTATACGCAACTGTACACTCACCTTAAACGACCACGATTTCTCAGTCGACCTTATTCCTATGAAGCTGGGAAGTTTTTATATCATAATTGGTATGGACTGGCACAGTCATCATCAGGCAGAAGTTGTATGTCGCGAAAAATTTATACGTATTCCTCTTTCAAACGGTCAGACTCTTCGAATCTTTGGAGAAACCTCGTCGAAGGGGCTCAGCTTAATGTCTTGTCTTCAAGCCCAAAAATATCTTCGCAAAAATTATGTCGCGTTTTTAGCTCATATCATCAAAAAGGGAACCATGGAGAAGAAACTTGAAGACATTCCAGTAGTAAAAGATTTCCCGCAAGTTTTTCCTGATGACATTTCAGGACTTCCTCCAGTTAGAGAAGTCGAATTCCGTATTGATCTTATACCTGGTGCTACACCAGTTGCAAAGTCTCCTTATAGGTTAGCCCCCTCTGAAATACAAGAGCTAGCCAGTCAATTACAAGAGTTGACTGACAAGGGATTCATACGTCCTAGCTCATCGCCTTGGGGTGCACCTGTCCTTTTTGTAAAGAAGAAAGATGGATCGTTTCGTATGTGCATCGACTACAGAGAGCTTAACAAATTAACAATCAAGAATCGCTATCCTTTACCCCGCATTGATGATCATCTTGACCAACTTCAAGGTGCCAGCTACTTTTCCAAAATCGACCTTCGATCTGGTTATCATCAACTTAGGGTGCATGAAGAAGACGTCCAAAAGACCGCATTTCGAACTCGTTATGGCCATTATGAATTCATGGTCATGCCATTTGGTTTAACCAACGCTCCAGCAGTCTTCATGGACCTAATGAACAGAGTCTGCAAACCTTATCTTGATCGATTTGTTATAGTCTTCATCGACGACATTCTTATTTATTCAAAATCTAAAACTGATCATGAGCGTCATCTTCGACTCATCCTTACACTTCTAGAGAATGAAAAGCTTTACGCCAAATTCTCCAAATGCGAATTCTGGTTAAAAGAGGTGCAATTGCTCGGACATGTAGTCAATGACAAGGGAATACATGTCGACCCCTCAAAGATCAAAGCGGTACAAGAATGGCAAGCGCCACGTAACCAACTGAAGTAAGATCTTTTCTTGGTCTGGCTGGTTATTATCGTCGATTCATTTCAAACTTCTCACGCATTGCGGTACCACTCACGGCTTTAACTCATAAGGGAAAACCTTTCATATGGGGACCTAAGCAAGAAGAAGCCTTCCAAACTCTTAAACAAAAACTCTGTGATGCACCAATCTCACTCTTCCTGAAGGTTGTGATGATTTTGTGGTCTATTGCGACGCGTCAGGGCAAGGATTAGGCTGCGTTCTAATGCAAAGAGGAAAAGTTATAGCTTATGCTTCGAGACAACTCAAGACGCATGAGAAGAACTACACCACCCATGACCTAGAACTTGGAGTCGTTGTGTTCGCTCTTAAGATATAGAGACATTATCTCTATGGTACTAAGTGTGAAATATACACTGACCACAAGAGTCTTCAACATATCTTCAATCAAAAGGAGTTAAACATGAGGCAACGAAGATGGGTCGAACTTCTAAATGACTACGACTGTGAAATTCGATACCACCCTGGCAAAGAAAATGTGGTGGCCGATGCACTTAGTCGAAAGGGTTATGCGAACTCCATTCGTCTTCTATGTTCGCAAATCATAACTGACATTAAAGATCAAATTCGAGAAGCCCACATGTTTCAGTAACGGAAGATGATGTACGAAAGGAGATGTCCTGTGGAGCTGAACTTAAAATTGAAAACTAAATCTGACGATATTCTGTACTATCTAGATCGTATATGGATTCCTAACCACAACAATCTTCGTGAAATTCTTATGAAGGAAGCTCACAAAACGCGATACTCTATACACCCAGGAGCCGATAAGATGTATCAAGACCTACGATATACCTATTGGTGGCCTGGAATGAAAAAGGATATTGCTGTTTTTGTTTCTAAGGCCTTACATGTTCCAAGGTGAAAGCTGAACACTAAAGACCCTCAGGACTTCTGGTCCAACCTGAAATACCTTATGGAAGTGGGAAAATATAACCATGGACTTCATTACCGGGTTACCTCGCACTTCTGGTGGGTATGACACCATATGGGTAATAATTGACCGACTTACAAAATCAGCTCCTTTATTCCTATCCGCGAAGATTTCAAGAACGAAAAGCTTGCTCGTATTTATATCAGCGAAATCGTAAGCCGACATGGGGTACCGTTAAGCATTATTTCTGATCGTGATGGTCGTTTCACTTCACGAACATGGCAAGCAGTACAAGCCGCTATGGGTACGCGATTAGATCTCAGTACCGCCTATCATCCTCAAACTGATGGTCAATCTGAACGCACCATTCAAACTCTTGAAGATATGCTTCGAGCATGTGTTATAGACTTCAAGGGAAATTGGGACGCTCATCTACCATTAGTCAACTTTTCGTACAACAACAGCTATCATTCAAGCATCGGCATGGCACCTTTTGAAGCTTTATATGGTCGTAAGTGCCGATCTCCAGTATGTTGGCACGAAATTGGGGAAGCTCAAATCACTGGTCCAGAACTGATTCAAGAAACCACAGACAAGATCCATCAAATTCGAAACAATCTTCTAGCGGCTCAAAGTCGTCAAAAGAGTTATGCAGATAAACGACGGAAGCCTTTGGAGTTTAACATTGGTGATCATGTACTTTTAAAAGTATCACCGTGGAAGGGAGTAGTTCGTTTTGGTCAAAAAGGCAAGCTAGCACCACGCTACGTAGGACCCTTCAAGATACTCGAAAGAGTAGGACCTGTAGCATACAAGCTTGACCTACCAGAAGAACTCAACAGGATTCATCCCACATTCCACGTATCAAACTTGAAGAAGTGCCTCGCTGATGAGAACCTCCACATTCCGCTGGAAGATATTCAGATTGATGAATCTATGCATTTTATTGAAAGACCTGTAGAGATCATGGACTTCGGAGAAAAACGTTTACGACGAAGTCGCATTCCAATTGTTAGGGTACGCTGGGAGTCGAAACGGGGACCTGAGTTTACTTGGGAACGTGAAGACTCAATGAGGAAAAATACCCACATCTTTTTCCTACTACTACTTAAATTTCGGGACAAAATTCCTAAAAGTAGGGGATACTGTAACATTTGTCAAAAACGGGTTCCAAAAACCCGCTCCGTTTTGTAATCGAATATCAAGTTATAAATGTCACATTGTGTATTTATGGTTATTTTGATTTTTAATGATACATAATTAATAAACAAACTAAACTATAAAAATTATATTTGATAAAAAGTGAAAACAAAATAAATAAAAATAAAATGTTGCTGCCGGGGCTCGAACCCGGGTCAGCCGGAAATTGAAATCCAAAGACTTAACACACACACACTCACCACTCCGCCACTTGTTGTTTTCTGTTATCACTAGGAAACAAATGAAACTTATATTCAAACAGAAAACAACCTGAATGCCAAACCATAACCGAAATCGGTCACCAATCGTCCAAAGACGATTGATTACTCGCGAATTACTGAACAAAACCGGTGCACCGACGATCCTAATCAATTCGGATTTGAATGAACTTCAATTTTGATCATGATCGGTTTTTATAACCGAAAATAATCAATGTCTGAATTACTTCAATCAAGACCCCTCTCGCGACTTAGAAACATCATACAAACATTCCATTTCACTTTCGTCATACATTCAGTCCATCAGAAAGCTTAAATCAACTCGCCGGAAAAATTCTGCAAGTTCGCCGGAAAACCGTAATCTTCATCAAAACAGTAAGTCTTTCAATACCTTCGTGGTCTATCGATTGTTAAGCTATTTCTGACTCAAACCTTCCAATTGAAATCAAATTCAGACGTCGTCATCGGATAATTCCTGCTCGCCGGAAAACTTCTGAAAATCCTCATCTTCCGCTGTAAAACGGTATAGCCATTCAAACCTGCTGATAACTCTTATTTAGTACTTCAATTCCACAGTTAACTAAATCAAAACTATTAATTTGTTCGCCAGTCGAAGTTCAAAAAAAACAAAGCCGACGCATTGCCGGAAATTCTGTGATAAATCATTCCTACGGTATGTTTACTTCCAACACCGTCTCTGCCATTTCATTTTAGTCTTATGAATGATTGATAATCGTAAAAGCAAGAAACAGATTAGTAACACAGTCGACTGTAAATTGAGCGAAGAAGACGAAGATAGTTAAGTTATAAGTTTATTTAAAATTAGTAATATGAACGGGTTAGACACACAGTCCAGCGGTGGACTGTGTGCAAACAAATTTCATACGCGACGCGAGTTCGATCCCTGATACACGCACCCTCTCTATTATAAAAATGTTTTATTTTTCTAACCGAACCGGGTTAACTCAAATAGATGTTAAGTATAATAAAAACCGAAATATTAACCAGGTTAGACACACAGTCCAGCGGTGGACTGTGTGCAACACTAACTCTCACGTCACGCGTTCGAGTCTGGTTAACGGCACCGGTTCGATGATTTAAAATCTTTTTTTAAAACAATGAATTTTGAATAAATCGAATTAGTATATAAATATAATTAAAAACAAGATTATTTCGGGTTAGACACGTAGCTCAGTTGGTAGAGCTGCGTGCACGCGTACGGGAGTCTCGGGTTCGAGTCTCACCCAGCGCATACATGCACACTGACCGAACCGGTCAACAGGTCAACAAGTCAACGGTCAACGCAAAAATAAACAATTTTTTTATATTTTTTATTTATAATTTAATTTAAAAATCAATTAAAAATACTTAAAAATTATATTTTTAAAGATAGAAAATAACCTTAAACTCACAAAAATATATCTAAAACTTCCATTAAAATCCTTAATAAAATCCACTCATTTACTATATTTTTCCGTTATTATTTAGGTTAGTAATTCTCGTTGTTCAACTCTCCCGACTCGTGCGCATCTCATCATCTCCAATCAAACGCACCCAATGTGAGTGAATCTTTACAAATTCCTCGTTTTAATCACGATTTGGGGTGTATCATGTGTCTTGCTATATATTATATTTAAATCATTGTGCATACATCATATCATGAACTTGTGTATTCAGCTTGTTTCAACTGTTTTGTGGTTATTGTTAGATTCAATTTATTATTTCAGTACATGCAATTTCATAGGCCGCCGCTCCCCATTACATTATGAGCGTTGAGCATGTTCCCCATTACATTATGAGCGTGAACCTGGCGTGCCAACATACGATCGGCTCCGTTTGATTGAGCCTTGATCGCACAGACATTTATCATTTTCAGTACATGCAATACGATCGGCTCCGTTTGATTGAGCTTGATCGCACAGTTTCATTCATGTTATTTATCGTATGATGTTGGTATGTTAATGTATGCTATCATATGTTATTGTATGTTATAGATGTGATTGCAATTGCTACTGCTTGATTATTTACATTTGCTCATTTATGATTATGCACAATTTTTCATTGATAAACTAACAAGTAAATCAATAATAAATGTTTGTCTAACAAGGTTCACTCGCCAACTTATGTTGACCCAAAAACCCCCCATTTTTACACATGAACAGGTGAACCAGCTGCAGCCAGAAACACATAGGATTGGACTAGAAGAATAAAATGATTTAGAGCTTGGAATTATTTTGTTTGGTTATTTTCTTTGTATTGTATGGACATGTTTGGATTATTTGGAATGTAATTTTGACTTTAATAAATATGAAACATATTAGTAAATATCATGAGCTTTGGTGATAACCCAATTATGCCCCGACTCTTATTCCGCTGCGGTCGGGGTGTGACATTAACCTCTGGGATTTCATCTTCCAGAGGACCCTTTTTATTTTTGGTTTTGGTGGGCTTTTTTGGATTTTGTAGTTTTCTTTTTGGTGATGGTTGGTGTGGGTTTCAAAGCACTGGTTGTAGTACTTTGATCACGAGGAGTAGTGGGCTCAGTAGTAGTGGGTTGAGCCTGTGATGTTTGTGCATCTAAAATTCGCTCATCGCCCTCTACTTCTGTTTCTAAAGCTTTTAATTGGTTGGGGATGTGTGTAAAAGTTTCATGTGTAAGGCTACCATGAGAAGTCACAGCACCTTGATGTTGTGGTTGGCAGCAAAGGCTAAGAACAATCTGATGGCTTCTAATCTTGCTACAGGAGCAAAGGTTTCATCATAGTCAATGCCTTCTTCTTGTCTATAGCCTTGAACCATAAACCTTGCTTTGTTCTTGACAACAATACCCCTTTCATCAGTTTTGTTCTTAAAGAACCACTTTGTGCCAATTGGACATACATCCTTAGCAGTGGTACAAGTTCCCATACTTGTTGTCTTTTGAATTTAAGGAGCTCTTCTTGCATGCCTTCTACCCAACTGTTGTCTTTTAGTTCCTCCTTGTAAGTGACAGGTTGTGTGAGTGATAGAAAGCCGACAAAAAGACAAATGTTTTGGGATTGGCTTCCTATGAGCACTCCCTCATTGATGTTGCCAATGATTTGATCAGATGGATGACTTCTAAGAAGATAAGATCTCTCATTATATGGAATGATGGCATTTTAAGGTGAAGGTTGCAGATGGGAATCATCTGAGCTAACATTTGTTGGCAATTTTGAAAAGCCAACATCTGTTTGAAATGGAGGTGGAGGTATAGGATGAATGGGTGTGTGAGATTGTTGATTTTTTTCACAGAGAATGGACTTTTATCAACATTGGTTTGATTTTGTGAACTGGTAGACGTTTGAGGATCAACCACTATTGACCCAGTTGTGGCAGAGTTTACACGGTTGTTGTTAACATATGATCCTCTGATGGATGGATTGACTTTGAATTATGGAAGAACACTGTCATATCCATGATCTTAATGAGAAGATTGTGATGTACCTGCAGGGTTAGTCTTGATAGACACATCTTCAAATGTAAATTTTTCTAGATCAAAAAGTTCAGCAGGATTTGCTGGTATATTCAATGAAGAAAGTTCATTGAACTTTACATTCAAGTTTCTTCAACACACTTAGTCCTAGAGCTAAAAACTCTGTAGGCTTTAGCAGTGGTTGAGTATCCCAGGAAATAACCACAATCTACTTTGGCTGAAAACTTTGAAATTGAATCTTTTAAGTTTAAAATGAAACTTGGGCAGCCAAAAACTTTGAAATATGAGGTCAGAAGTTTGATTTTATAAAGAATTTCATAGACAGTCTTTTGATGCCTGGGATTGATCAAAACTATGTTCTACACCTAGCAAGCAGTGTTTATAGCCTCTGCCCAAAAAGACAAAGGTAAACCTGAGTCTGCAAGCATTGTTCTTGCAGATTCAATTAAAGTCCTGATTTTCCTTTCAACCACCCCCATTTTGTTCTAGAGTCCTTGGGATGCTATACTGTCTAATAATCCCTTTTGACTCATAGAAGGCATCCAACTCCTTATTCCTAAACTCTGTCCCATTGTCACTAATAAAAAAATTTACAAGAAGGTCAAATTGTTTTTCAACTTGTTTAACAAAATTTTGCAAAATGCCTGCAGTTTCATCTTTAGATGTATGAAAAATGTACATGTGAACCTTGAAAAATCATCTACAATGACAAGACAATATCTTTTCTTTTTGAGACTCATGATTTTTACAGGGCCAAACAAATCTATGTGCAACAATTACAAGCATTGGGTTGTTTTGGACTCTTCAATTGACTTGTAAGAAATTTTATGTTGTTTTCCTTTTAAATAGGATACACAATGTTCTTCACAAGTAAATTGTTTTGAAGGCAATCTTCTGACAAGATTTTGTTTTGAGAGAGTGGTGATAGTTTTTTAGATTTGTGTGTCCAAGTCTTCTATGCCATAACTCTATCTCTTTTCTTGAAGCAACTGAGAATAGGTATGCATTGGACACTGGATTATCTTTCAACATATCCACCACATACACATTGCCACTCCTATGAGCAACAAGTTGTGCTTTGCTCTCAACAATAATTTGATCAATCTTTTTAACAACTTCTGGTCCTACAATTTGACATGTTTTCTTTGTAAAGAAGGATCCATATCCTTTGTCACTTATTTGTGAAACACCCAGCAAGTTGAATTTTAGATTATCAATGAGATTAACATGTTCAAATTTGAGTTTTTCAGCGTGAACAGATTCTGATCCCAACACATTCCCTTTTGAATTGTTACCAAAGATATATCACCCCCTCCGTGTGCCATGAAATCTTTGAGAAGGGCTCTACATCCTGTCATGTGCCTGGAGCCTCCACTATCTACATACCATAAACTATCAAGGCAAGTAGAAACTCCCTGCACATTAGTAAACAATTAGTTTAGGTGGGTCTCCAAAGCCAGATTGGCTTTGGATGGGGTTACAGATTATCCAATCTCAAATTCAGGAATATGGACAATGGTTTGATTTGGTCTTTGTGGTTGTGGACCATTTCCTGTCAGATGTTGATAACCATAAGAATGCCTATTGACTCTTGCCTTTGAGAGTTTTTTGTAACCCTCATAACTTGTAACACCTCATGTTTTTACGTCCAATATTTTTCTGAAACGTGTCCCGGTAATCCTTGAAGGCCGTATGCTGTAACAGGAGGGACCAAAGTCGTTGAAATAATAAATGATAACCTCGTTATGCGATTGTTGAAATTGAGGAACTTAAAATGAAGATTTGGATTTTTCCAAGTTCTGGGCAACCCTTACGGACCGCAAGGCTCAAGCCCATACGGTCCGTAAGGACCTGCCAGCAAACAGAAACATGGCAGAGCCATGTTCTGCCACCTCTTGACGTTTTGTTGCATTCTCTGCATGGTTGACACGACTTAGGACACCCATTCTCGTTCCTTAACACCTGGCAACCATCTATGCACCCTCCATGACCATTTAAATTGATGAATTCTTGGTGTTTGCAACACACCTGCTTCACAACATTCACCAAGTTCATGCTAGTGGAGTTTCTAGTCACCTCCAAGCATTCCATTTCGTTCCTACCACTCAATTGGACATAATGTAAGTGTTCAAATTCGTATTTAGTGATTTATTATAACTTTTAGCCTAGAACAAAGTCTCGCGTAATTACGCCTTGACCTTGTTCTAAATCCATGAATACTCCGTCATTGTGAGTAACGAAAGTTCCTATATGTTCATATTAATGGAGGTGTTAATCCCTCCATAGGGCATCTCCAGATTTTCACGAATTCATGACCAATTGACGAGTCAACCGAAAAGTCAAACTGACCAGTTTTTATAAAAATCATAACTAACGATATAGATGTTATAAAATATGTTTTGATGCACTAACAACCTAAAAATAAGTATTAGAACATATGTCTACAGATTCGGCTCGTCAAGTTTTGGTCTAGGCTCGGTTTGTAGCCAAAAGTCACAACAGTTGACTTTTGTTGACTTTTGGTTCTGACCCGTTTCGAGCCACGTTGATACTGATTTTTGACCATTTTAAGACCATAATTATATTTAGAATGACCATCTAAAGTTTCCTCACTCGATTCCCTAGAAATCTGAGTTTAAATACAAGTTCCGCTAAAATTGTATAAACTTTGCAAAAAGGTTATTTTTTGTGCAAATCTTGATTTTAAACACACATGCATGTAAAATTAAGACATAAACTGATTTTCAAACATATTAAATTATGTTAGTGTCAAGAATCTGATTATAATATAAAGTTTTCGCAAAGGACGTGTTTATGACATTTAAATGGCCAAAATGACCTTTTCGGCATTTTGGAAAGAATAAACAAGGTTTAATCATCAACACGATATATTCACTAATGTAATATGACAAGTAGGACCATTTAGGATGATCATTCAGATTATAACCTGAATGAGGGCTTAAGATTCGTTAATTGCCGATAAATGACTAAATTACCCTTTTTCACGCAAAATGGTTTTAATCAATCTTTTTATAACCAACACTTAAACCTACTGATGTACTAAGTTAAATGACATATTATTGATATATAAAACAGGTCATAACTTCTGTTTAACTTAAACATCTATTTAAACGGCATTTTAGCGACTTTTACGCCTTTTCGGCGCATAGCATGTTTAAAACCATAACTATGAGCTAAGATTTGATACCTACTGATTTATAAACTTATTTTCAACATCTTAACAGTAAGTACAAGTCCCAAACTCAGAATCCCAATTTTGGCTTCAAAGCTATGTGTGAAATTACTAAAATGCCCTTAAGGGACTTAGATTATTTCAAATCGTCAAACACACATATATTTGATATCCTACTGTTATAATATTATAAAATAAGTATTTTTACAGAATATTAACAACCTTGACATCAGATTCATTTTAAACATCTTTTATAAACATTAAGATGACCAAAATGCCCTTGTAAGGCATAATTCAGTTTTAAATATACCTCGGGCCAATCTTTTGAAAAGCTACCGATTTATAACATATTTTAAACATATATTCATATTGAGATTGTATACGACTCTCTCGGTTACCCGGTTTCGCCTATATGCGTTCGGTTAAACTTACGTAGCTAATTTACGTACTTAAACGAAAACGGATTTAACCTCGTCATATCTCTATCAAAATCCAGAATGTTGTTGGTTTACCCATATTAGACAAGTTGATATACTTTTCGGGTCCAACTAACATCCTATTCCGGTCACCGCTTAATCTAGCGTATCGTAATGTATTGTTTTAGCGTAAGACTAACCGGTTCAAGTCTAAGACTTAACTAAGGACCCGTTAGCATTCTAACATTGGTTAATAATTACCATCACTCCAGACTAAATGCGTTCCGGTAAATTGTACCTGTACTTGCTTTGATTTGCGGCTGAATTCTGACTTTACGAAGACTTAACTTCAGGTAAATACCCTTAACTTATTTTCCTTATACGAGCTTGGGATATGGTAAATTATTACCGCTTAGTCGGGTATGGGATCATGTTTTATCCAGTTGTGATAATTAACTAAAATCTTGCATAACCCGGTTTTGATCTGTTTTGTCTGAAACTAAAACATTAGGGGTGGACTTGACCGTGTCCGGGATATCTTGGCTCACTAAAGTGCTAGTGTCCATGACATTATAGCATGGCGTGTAGGCATACACTGGGTAATTGCTATCTGCTTTCTATGTGAAAGTTCAGAGTGGTGTGTCAGTCGATCAGGTCTCGGTTTCTGTACTGGGCTCCATATGTAAAAGCCTGACATGTAAATCTGTATACAAGGTCATTTGTACTATCCCAAGTTATTTATAAAAATTTGCCAAGAGCACCTTAAACCATTTTCGAAAGGATTTTCAAAATGAGTCGGTTGAGTGTATTTACCAGTGTAAACTGACGTATTTTCAAAGATTAAAATACAGGTACAAGTACGAAATAGGCCGGAAGCTGCGGGGCGTTGACATTAAGGAGTTGCGACCTTAGAAGTTGAGCCTGTAGAGTCTGTTATCATTTTGTGTATGTTTATTTCTAATCCGCCTGTGGATCTTATTACAAGCCATATTGTATATTTGTGTTTCGAACTCTTGGACACTTTTGGTTTGTAATAGTTTATATTTTACTCCAAGCCTTCCGCTGTGTTACTCTGTGTTGTAATTGGTTATGATGATATCAACTGTACGTCACGATACTCCCCACCGGGCCCACCGGAATACACGTGGAAATCGGGGTGTGCAGGTTGGTATCAGAGCCAACGTTTGAGGGAATTCAACACTTGTCTTTAGTGTTTGATCTCAAACGACACAGTAACACAATCCTTAGACTTCCAAGTCTAGGCTATGACCTAGGAATTGTTCATTTCCTTATTTTATTATACTGCTTTGTTTTGTGTTATAATTTATTTTGAAGCAGGAATAATGCCGCCAAAATTTTCGAGGAGGAAAAGGACTAATGAGGAGTGGATCCTCAAAACAGGGGCCTTCTAACACCCCCGTGTACAACCCCTACGAAGGTTCGGACGACTCGTCATCACCATAGGAGCCTTACCCAAATTTACCTCATGAGTATTCGCCGCCATCTGAGTCACATTATGTCCAACAACCTTCGCATTCACACCATAGCCACCATTCCTACCACTCACATTCCCATTCTTTTCATGGGAATTACAACACTGATATCCGACTACGTTCACTTTCAGTGACTCCGCCCGAGGATTCTCCAGAACCTATGGAGGAGGATTCAGAACCAGAGCTGCCAGCAACAGGATCGATGGGTCACCCTATCACATATCCAGTGGTTCAAACTCGTACAATGGAACCCCTCAGCATTACGCTGATAGTTTCGAGGAGAGGTGGGGACAATACGTTTTCTACAATACTCCCTCAGTTCATGGTACCCATCCCACCAAACACACCTTCATACCACACTCCGCCACAAGAACCACCAGTGGAGCAGCCACTACCACCACCACCTCCAAGAAGACATGGGGCGCGCATGTCAATGCGCCTAGGACCGAGAGTAGGGTCACTCTCACCTAACCCTTACCCTACTATTACCAAGGACCCACAAATGGGTGGGCCCTCTCATACCTCACCGTTTGTGGAACAGTTTCCACAACCAACTGTTGAGCCTGAGCCTCAACCACAAATTCCTATAAGTGAACCACCACCACTACCACCATCAGGTTTAGAAAACCCTGTTCCTTCTTATTCAAACCTACCGGATATAACCCATTTGAACCCTCTACTTGGCCGGAGCATAGCCACAGTCATAATGTACCTCTTAATGACCCATATCTACAAATGGCCATGAATGCTCACTATCCTAACCCCTATCCCTATCAACCAAGTGGGTATCCTTATTATACTTATCAACATCCGGTTGCGCCATCTCAACCCTAACCTCAAACACAACCGCAGCAGCCACCTCCAATAATGGAAGTTCTTACTGAAGCAATAGAAAAGGTCAAGGAACTTCAGGAACAAACAGCTAAAGACAACAAGAAGAATAACAAGCTGTTGAAAAGGCTAGTAAAGAAGCTAAAAGGGAAAAAGGATTAAATTATATTTGTTATTTTAAATCAAGTCCCTGCGTGGACAAGTCTTATTTAGTCCCTGCGTGGACATTTTAATTATTTCAAGTATAGTCCCTGCAAGGACAATTTTCCTTTATTTAAGTCCTATTCATGGGCTCTAATGTATCACATTATTATTATTAATGGAGTTTTGGAATTTTAATTATGTATGCCTTTCATCAAGTTGTTCAAGCGATCGTCTCGATTTTATTTTGAAATTTATGATCTGCGAGATATTTCCAAATAGATCATCTTGATGATTTACACCTACCAAGTGATTAGGTCACACGAATTGGCAAAATGGTAGTTAAATGGTTTTCTACCATGATAGTTAAGGTTGAGATTTCCCTTCTATCCAGATGTGGGGAACTACGTTCTAAACCTCCCTAGTCTGCCTGATCTAGACTATTTATTTAAATCATTTTAAGAGCTTATTCTAAAAAGTTAATATATTCAAAATATTAACCTCATGATAAGTGTGACTTGAGGAACCACACGAACCATCTAGGAAATGGACTACGTCCAAACCTACATGATCTATTTTGATCATGATCGATCATCAGTGTGATGATTGTTTTATTTAACACCCATTAGTGGTGTGATGCTTCCAAGCTATATTTATGTCCATTAGTGATGATCGACAATTGTAGTCTACGACTCCCTGTCTCGAGGTAGTAAAAGTACGTTCGAACCTCGAAACTTCTTGATCCTTTAATGATCTTAGCATTTTGTAATTTAGGTCTTTTCAACTAAAGCCTTTGGTGCAATTCTTAATGTCCATAATGACAGGCCTTCGTGCCACACTTAATCACCCCCATAAAATTAACGAGCTTATATAACTTTATTAAGCCATATCATGCGTTGCAAGTCATTAAGCATATATGACTAATTTATACATATTACCGTTAATATAGCTTCATCAATCAACATGGCAGATTCTAATGAAGTTATCAGTCAGAAAAAGAACGATAGCGCAAATATAGTTATGCATGAAGATGACTCCCAGGCTCGCATAGACGTGGCCGTAGGGAAGGCAATGGAGAAAGCAATTGAGAAATTTAAAGTATCAAGCTCTACACACTCTAGAACCTTATCGAGGACCAACTCGAAGCCTCATCCCTCTGATAAAGAGAAAGTTTTGTGCATTCCTCAAATGTGAGGAGTGAAGCAAAGAAGAAAGAAATTCATGATAAAGATAATACTTCCAAGGATAGTTGCTCATATAAATATTTTGTTTCGTGTAAGCCGCGAGACTTTAATGGTGAAAGGGGGCTGTTGAAACCTTGAGATGGTTAGATGAGATGGAAACAATGGTAGACATCAGTGGATGCGCGGAAAAAGATGTCTTTAAATTCGCTTCTCAATCCTTCAAGGGAAATGCCCTAATTTGGTGGAAAGCTTTGATGCAATCAACTGGGAAGGTACATCTATATAATTTGGGATGGTCCAAGTTTGTAGATCTGGTTAAGGACACCTACTGCCCACCTCACGAGGTGGAGAAAATAGAAATGGATTTCATAGCTCTCACCATGAGAAATCTTGAATGTCGAAAGTATGTCACTGATTTTGATTCTTATTCTCGATTGGTATCTTATTTGGTTACTCCTGAGCCTAAACGCATTGCGCGTTTCATTAATGGGTTGGCTCCTGAAATAAGGAGTTTGGTTAAGGCTGTTCAGCCTAACACCTACAAATCAGCTGTCGAGCTATCTCTTTCTCTCACCTAAGACTATGTAAGACGAATGTCAGGATAATCGGAAAATGATGGGAAGAGGAAGAGAGAGGATGACCGAAGTCACCGGTCGAACAAGAATCGAAGGTTTGTATTCAACAGGAATCAATAGAGGTCGGATGATAGGCCTAAGTGTAGAAAGTGCAACCGATGACACTTTGGATCATGTCGGGACAACTCTCAGTCTAAACCTTGTGGAATTTGTAAGAAGACGGGGCACAAGGCCCTAGATTGCAAGGATGTGAAGGAAGGCACTTGTTACAATTATGGCGAGAAGGGGCACATCAAACCTAACTGCCCTAAATACAAGAAAGATGACGCTACTAAGGACGACAGAGAGAAGAAATGAAAGGCTCGTGCTTTCCAAATGAAAGCGAATGAGGCTGTGAACGACGACAATGTGATAACAGGTATGTTCCTTATAAATGATATTTATGCTAGAGTTCTCTTTGATTCCGGAGCTGATAAATCATTTGTAGATCATAAGTTTAGTGCTTTATTAAACTTGCCTATAAGAACTCTAGACATAACATATGACGTAGAACTCGCAGATGGAACGACTGAGACCACTTCAACGATTCTAGATGGATGTTCCATATCAATCAAGAATCATTCCATTCCTGTTCACTTCTGCCCATGAAATTGGCAGGATTCGATGTAGTTCTTGGTATGGATTGGTTGTCTAGTAACCAAGCCCATATAGCCTGTAACAAGAAACTCATCAAGATCAAAACCCCAACTGGAGATGCACTCACTATACAAGGAGATCGATATTATGGGATGTCAGAAAAAGCATTATTACTCAAAGCATCGAAGTGTTTAAAGAAAGGTTGTGTCATTTATACGGAACAAGTGCCCATTGATGAGCCAAAGTCAAAGATTGAAGACTTGCCCGTTATCTCTGAATTTACAGATGTTTTCCCCGAAGACTTGCCTGGACTGCCTCCAGGCAGACAGGTAGAGTTCAAATCGATATCGTACCGGGAGCCGTTCCTGTTGCAAAAGCTCCATACCGATTGGCACCTACAGAGATGAAGGAATTGCGAACTCAGCTGGATGAATTACTAAAAAAGGGTTTTGGTCAACCTAGTTCCTCACCTTGGAGAGCTCCAATCATGTTTGTAAAGAAGAAGAATGGATCGATGCGGATGTGCATATACTACCGAGAGCTAAATAAGCTAACAATCAAGAACCGCTACCCATTACCTCGAATCGATGATTTATTTGATCAACTTCAGGGAGCAAGCTACTTTTCAAAGATTGATTTGAGATCTGGATATCATCAACTCAAGGTTCAAACAGAAGATGTTCCGAAGACACCATTTAGAACAAGGTATGGACACTACGAGTTTTTAGTGACGCCTTTTGGGCTCACGAATGCACCTACGGCTTTTATGGATTCGATGAATAGGGTTTGCAAACCGTACTTGGATAAGTTTGTCATTGTCTTTATAGATGACATACTTATCTACTCTCGCAGTCAGGTTGATCACGAGAAACATTTGTGGTGCATACTAGAGTTGTTAAGACAAGAAAAGCTCTACGCAAAGTTTTCAAAGTGTGAATTCTGGTTGCGTGAAGTACAGTTTTTAGGCCACGTGGTCAGTGAACGTGGAATTCAAATTGACCATGCCAAGGTAGAGGCAGTTATGAACTGGCAAGCTCCTAAAACCCCGTCAGAGATTCGTAGCTTTCTGGGTTTAGCCGGTTATTACAGGAGATTTATCGAGAACTTCTCCAGAATAGCTACCCCATTAACTACATTGATCCGTAAGGATGTGAAATTCGTTTGGGGTCCGAAACAGCATGAAGCTTTCGATGTATTGAAGCAGAAACTGAGTAATGCACCTGTATTGACCTTACCTGAAGGAATTGAAGACTTTGTAGTCTATTGTGACGCATCATACACTGCATGGGTTGTGTACTCATGCAAAGAGGAAAAGTTATCACTTAAGCCTCAAGACAGCTGAAGGTTCATGAAAGAAATTACACTACGCACGATTTGGAGTTAGGTGCCATAGTGTTTGCGCTCAAGTTATGGAGACATTATCTTTATGGAACGAAATGTATTATATACTTTGACTATAAAAGTCTTCAGCATCTGTTTAACCTGAAGGATTTGAATATGCGACAGTGTCGATGGATGGAAACGCTCAATGATTATGATTGTGAGATCCGCTATCACCCAGGCAAGGTAAACGTGGTTGTCGATGCCTTAAGGCGCAAGGAAAGGGTTAAACCCATTCGGGTTAACGCCAAAAGAATGGAGATAAGGAATAACTTGAATGAAAAGATTTTAGATGCGCAGAAACAAGCCTTGTTAGAGGCAAACCTTCCAAATGAAGAATTAGGCAAAGTTGTGGAACAACTCACACCGGTAAGTGACGGAATCCTTAGATTTTGTGACGAATCTGGGTTCCAGTCTTTGGAGGACTCAGAGATTTAATGTAACATCCGCCAAAAACGGATTTACCAAACCCGCTCCGTTTATCAACCGAACAGTCAGTCAAATTTTTCGTTGCGAATTAAATGCCCAAAATAATTTTAAACGATCCGTAATCAATTATTATGCGGGGATATATATTTAGTTTTTGAAAAACTGATAAAAATAACAAAATAAAAATGTTTTACCCATGCCGGGTTTCGAACTCGGGTCTGTACCGGTTCAAACCAATGACTTATCCCTCAGCCAAACAACCACTCCGCCACTTTGATTTTATGGTAATATCAGGAAACATTTAATTCAAGTATTCAAGTTCCGAAGTTTAATTCGTCAATTACCGCCCAATTAGCAGTCGTCGGAAATCCCGACGACTTCGCCGTTTAATTACGTTTTCGCCCAATTTAACCGATGACTTAACTATTACGACGGTTATAACCGACGTCTGAACCCGTGACATCAGCCATAACCGCCGGAGAACGGTTGACTTCGAATTAAGACCGAATTCAGACCCCATTCATCCCAATACTACCCTATAAATACACCCTCAACTCGCCAGAAACCTTTCACACTCAAATCGCACCTTTTCTCGGCGAAAAATCACTCGCCGGAAATATCTTATACTTCGCCGGAAAACCGTATCAGTAATCTCTGAGCTTTACTGAACCCCCTAAACCTTTACCGAAGTCACCCACACCCTTTGTAAGCTTTCGGAGGACTCTCTGCTGCAAGATACTGTCGCCGGAAAAAGATTGCTGTCGCCGGAGTTCTGCCGGAAAACAGAGTAAAACCAACCGGTACTTCTCACGCCTAAATTCCTTTCTTTTTACTCTTATCTCGACTGTAATTGATCATAAAACACTAAAGAAACTTGAATCAACATTCGAATCCGTCAGTCGTCACTTCCGGTGAAAACCAGTGAAGAAGACGACGTTACGGTATTGGTTAAGTATAATTAAAATCAAGATAATTACCGGGTTAGACACACAGTCCAGCGGTGGACTGTGTGCACTTTTAACGCTATGGTCACGAGTTCGAGTATTGTCCCTCACACGCTGCCTTAATAAAAATCCCTTTTTTTTCGCAAAACTGAACCGGAGTGTTTTGGGTATATGTTAAGTATATTGATAACCGAGTTTATAACCAAGTGCGACACACAGTCCAGCGGTGGAGTGTGTGTCCGCTAACCCACAGGTCCCGGGTTCGAGACCTGTGGAGCGCACCGGTTTTGTGATTTAATCCGTTTTTAAAATAAAAGGAATTCTGTTTAACTCTAATTAATATATATATATATAATTAAAATCGGATATATGACGGGTTAGACACGTAGCTCAGTTGGTAGAGCTGCGTGCACGCGTACGGGAGGTCTCGGGTTCGAGCCTCACCCGGCGCACAACAATATGCCTTCGAACCGGTCAACGCTAGTCAAAGTCAACGGTCAAAAGTCAACTGTAGCATAAATAAAATATTTTTTTTATTTATTTTTATTTAATTATTTTAATTAAAAATCAATTAAAAATACTTAAAAATAACATTTTTAAGGTTAGAAAATAGCCTCAAACTCACAAAAATACACCCAACAATCCTACTAAATTAGACTGATAGAACCTGTTTACTTACCAAACCATAATGCGATTTATCTAGGTTAATTTCACTCGTGGTTAACACCATTTCGCGTACATTCAACCTCATCAACCGAACGCACCCAATGTGAGTGAATTCTTACAAACTCCCCTTTTTATTCATGTTTTGGGGTGTATCATGTGTCGTTTAAACTAATTCTCTTATGCAAATTTGTGCTATACCATTATATGAACTAAACTAGAATGTAACTATTATTGGTTGTGATATATTACATATTGTCAAAGTTGTATACAAATTATTTAGGCCCATCAGTTCCTCGTGGGAGACGAGAACAACGCGTGCCTTAAAACTCATACATTAGGCCCATCAGTTCGTAAGAACAACGCGTGCCTCAAAACTCATTCATTAGGCCCATCAGTTCCTCGTGGGAGACGAGAACAACGCGTGCCTCAAAACTCATACATTAGGCCCATCAGTTCGTAAGAACAACGCGTGCCTCAAAACTCATTCATTAGGCCCATCAGTTCCTCGTGGGAGACGAGAACAACGCGTGCCTCAAAACTCATACATTAGGCCCATCAGTTCGTAAGAACAACGCGTGCCTCAAAACTCATTCATTAGGCCCATCAGTTCCTCGTGGGAGACGAGTCGAACAACGCGTGCCTCAAAACAATTATTTGGTGTTGTGTGTTCAATATTCGATATTATGTGTTGTGTGAATAAATTTACATCTACATTTACTCATATGTGGTATGCACCTTATTATAATCAATTGGATAAACTTGTTCAAATGTTTTCCATAGGATTCACTCGCCAACATTATGTTGATCCAAAAACCTTTTTACACATGATACAGGTGAACAGGTTGAAGCAAGGAAAACATAGGATATGCCTTAGAAGAGAACCCAGAAGCTTAGATTGATAGTTAGAACATGTTGTATTCATTTATTGTAAATTTCCATTAAATTGTATTAATGAATATGAAACATATAATAAATGTCATGAGCTTTGATGATAACCCAATTATGCCCCGATCACCTTTTCCGCTGCGGGTCGGGGTGTGACATTTAATTCTCCAAGAAGCACATAGTTCCAGGTACTCCGTCCACCCGGGTAGTGATAAGATGTATAAAGATTTAAGGCCCAGTTATTGGTAGACAGGGCTAAAGAAATCCATAGCTGCATGTGTAGCTAAATGTTTGACATGTTCGCAAGTTAAGGCCGAGCATCAGAAGCCGTCGTGATTGCTGCAGCCGTTGGAAATTCCCATGTGGAAGTGGGAATGTGTAACTATGGATTTCATCACCAAATTACCAAAGACGAAGCGAGGAAATGATACAATATGGGTGATTGTTGACAGACTGGCTAAGTCGGCTCATTTCCTACCTATTAACAAGACTTATAGCTCAGACAAACTAGCAAAGCTTTATGTGGATGAAATAGTATCCCTGCACAGCGTACCAGTATCTATTGTGTCGGATAGGGACACAAGGTACACTTCTCATTTTTGGAAAAGTTTCCAGCAAGCCCTGGGCACCCGACTAAATTTTAGTACGACATATCACCCGCGGACTGATGGGCAAAGCGCACGTACTATTCAAACGCTGGAAGATATGTTGCCTGCATGCATTATCGACCTAGGTGGAAGTTGGGATAACCATTTACCACTTATAGAATTTTCCTACAACAATAGCTACCATGCAAGTTTCAAGCCGCCCCGTTGAAGCTTTATACGGGAGAAAGTGTAGGACGCCCGTTTGTTGGGCAGAAGTTGTGGAAGCTCAACTGATAGGACCAGAAATAGTCTTGGAGACGACAGATAAGATCTTGCAAATTCAGGATCGTCTCAAGGCTGCCAGGGATAGGCAGAAAAGTTACGCAGACCGAAGGCGAAACCTCTCGAGTTCCAGATAGGGGACAAGGTCTTGCTAAAAGTATCGCCTTGGAAGGGCGTTATGCGTTTTGGAAAGAAAGGCAAATTAAGTACTAGGTACGTTGGACCATTTGAAATCATTGAACGGATTGGAGCTGTTGCTTACAAGCTGAAATTGCCAGAAAAGTTCAGTGGAATCCATGATGTGTTCCACATTTCCAATTTGAAGAAATACTTGGCAGACGAGTCGTTGGCTATGCCACACGACGATGTGCAGATTGATAATAACTTGCGTTTCATTGAGAAACCTATAGCAATTGAAGACCGTCAAGTCAAGAAACTTCGCAGGAAGCATGTGCCGATCGTGAAAGTGAAATGGGACGCTCATCGAGGTCCTGAATATGCATGGGAGGTTGAGTCCGTTAGGCGACACAAATAGCCATACTTGTTTAATTAAAATCTTGGGGTCGAGATTTATTTTAAGGGGGTGAGGATGTAACACCTCGTGTTTTTACGTCCAATATTTTTCTGACACGTGTCCCGGTAATCCTTGAAGGTCGTGTGCTGTAACAGGAGGGACAAAAGTTGTTGAAATAATAAATGATAACCTCGTTATGCGATTGTTGAAATTGAGGAACTTAAAATGAAGATTTGGATTTTTCCAAGTTCTGGGCACCCCTTACGGACCGCAAGGGTCAAGCCCATACGGTCCGTAAGGACCTGCCAGCAAACAGAAACATGGCAGAGCCATGTTCTGCCACCTCTTGACGTTTTTGTTGCATTCTCTGCATGGTTGACATGACTTAGGACACACATTCTCGTTCCTTAACACCTGGCAACCATCTATGCACCCTCCATGACCATTTAATTGATGAATTCTTGGTGTTTGCAACACACCTTCTTCACAACATTCACCAAGTTCATGCTAGTGGAGTTTCTGGTCACCTCTAAGCATTCCATTTCGTTTCTACCACTCAATTGGACATAATGTAAGTGTTCAAATTCGTATTTAGTGATTTATTATAGCTTTTAGCCTAGAACAAAGTCTCGTCGTAATTACACCTTGACCTTGTTCTAAATCCGTGAATACTCCGTCATTGTGAGTAACGAAAGTTCCTATACGTTCATATTAATGGAGGTGTTAATCCCTCCAGAGGGCATCTCCAGATTTTCACGGATTCATGACCAATTGACGAGTCAACCGAAAATTCAAATAAAATCAAACTAACCAATTTTTATAAAAATCATAGCTAACGATCTAGATGTTATAAAATATGTTTTGATGCAATAACAACCTAAAAATAAGTATTAGAACATATGTCTACAGATTCGGCTCGTCAAGTTTTAGCCTAGGCTCGGTTTGTAGCCAAAAGTCACAACAGTTGACTTTTGTTGACTTTTGGTTCTGACCCGTTTCGAGCCACGTTGATACTTACTTTTGACCATTTTAAGACCATAATTATATTTAGAATGACCATCTAAAGTTTCCTCACTCGATTCCCTAGAAATCTGAGTTTACATACAAGTTCCGCTAAAATTGTATAAACTTTGCAAAAAAGTTCTTTTTTGTGCAAATCTTGATTTTAAACACACATGCATGTAAAATTAAGACATAAACTGATATATAAACATTATTAAATTATTTTAGTGTCAAGAATCTGATTATAATATAAAGTTTTCGCAAAGGACGTGTTTATGACATTTAAATGGCCAAAATGACCTTTTCGGCATTTTGGAAAGAATAAACAAGGTTTAATCATCAAGACGATATATGCACTAATGTAATATGACAAGTAGGACCATTTGGGATGAACATTCAGATTATAACCTGAATGAGGGCTTAAGATTCGTTAATTGCCGATAAATGACTAAATTACCTTTTTTCACGCAAAATGGTTTTAATCAATCTTTTTATAACCAACACTTAAACCTACTGATGTACTAAGTTAAATGACATATTATTGATATATAAAATAGGTCATAACTTCTGTTTAACTTAAACATCTATTTAAACGGTATTTTAGCGACTTTTACGCCTTTTCGGCGCATAGCATGGTTTAAAACCATAACTATGAGCTAAGATTTGATACCTACTGATTTATAAACTTATTTTCAACATCTTAACAGTAAGTACAAGTCCCAAACTCAGAATCCCAATTTTGGCTTCAAAGCTATGTGTGAAATTACTAAAATGCCCTTACGGGACTTAGATTATTTCAAAATCGTCAAACACACATATATTTGATATCCTACTGTTATACTATTATAAAATAAGTATTTTTACAGAATATTAACAACCTTGACATCAGATTCATTTTAAACATCTTTTATAAACATTAAGATGACCAAAATGCCCTTGTAAGGCATAATTCAGTTATAAATATACCTCGGGCCAATCTTTTGAAAAGCTACTGATTTATAACATATTTTAAACATGTATTCATATTGAGATTGTATACGACTCTCTCGGTTACCCGGTTTCGCCTATATGCGTTCGGTTAAGCTTACGTAGCTAATTTACGTACTTAAACCAAAACGGGTTTAACCTCGTCATATCTCTATCAAAATCCAGAATGTTATTGGTTTACCCATATTAGACAAGTTGATATACTTTTTGGATCCAACTAACATCCTATTCCGGTCACCGCTTAATCTAGCATATCGTACTGTATTGTTTTAGCGTAAGACTAACCGGTTCAAGTCTAAGACTTAACTAAGGACCCGTTAGCATTCTAACATTGGTTAATAATTACCATCACTCCAGACTAAATGCCTTCCGGTAAATTGTACCTGTACTTGCTTTGATTTGCGGCTGAATTCTGACTTTCCGAAGACTTAACTTCAGGTAAATACCCTTAACTTATTTTCCTTATACGAGCTTGGGATATGGTAAATTATTACCGCTTGGTCGGGTATGGGATCATGTTTTATCCAGTTGTGATAATTAACTAAAATCTAGCATAACCCGGTTTTGATCTGTTTTGTCTGAAACTAAAACATTAGGGGTGGACTTGACCGTGTCCGGGATATCTGGCTCACTAAAGTGCTAGTGTCCATGACATTATAGCATGGCGTGTAGGCATACACTGGGTAATTGCTATCTGCTTTCTATATGAAAGTTCAGAGTGGTGTGTCAGTCGATCAGGTCTCGGTTTCTGTACTGGGCTCCATATGTAAAAGCCTGACATGTAAATCTGTATACAAGGTCATTTGTACTATCCCAAGTTATTTATAAAAATTTGCCAAGAGCACCTTAAACCATTTTCAAAAGGATTTTCAAAATGAGTCGGTTGAGTGTATTTACTTTGTAAACTGACGTATTTTCAAAGATTAAAATACAGGTACAAGTACGAACTAGGCCGGAAGCTGCGGGGTGTTGACATTAAGGAGTTGCGACCTTAGAAGTTGAGCCTGTAGAGTCTGTTATCATTTTGTGTATGTTTATTTCTAATCCGCCTATGGATATTATTACAAGCCATATTGTATATTTGTGTTTCGAACTCTTGGACACTTTTGGTTTGTAATAGTTTATATTTTACTCCAAGCCTTCCGCTGTGTTACTCTGTGTTGTAATTGGTTATGATGATATCAACTGTACGTCACGATACTCCCCACCGGGCCCACCGGAATACACGTGGAAATCGGGGTGTGACAGGTTGGTATCAGAGCCAACATTTGAGGGAATTCAACACTTGTCTTTAGTGTTTGATCTCAAACGACACAGTAACACATTCCTTAGACTTCCGAGTCTAGGCTATGACCTAGGAATTGTTCATTTCCTTATTTTATTATACTGCTTTGTTTTGTGTTTTAATTTATTTTGAAGCAGGAATAATGCCGCCAAAATTTTCGAGGAGGAAAAGGCTAATGAGGAGTGGATCCTCAAAACAGGGGCCTTCTAACACCCCCGTGTACAACCCCTACGAAGGTTCGGACGACTCGTCATCACCATGGGAGCCTTACCCAAATTTACCTCATGAGTATTCGCCGCCATCTGAGTCACATTATGTCCAACAACCTTTGCATTCACACCATAATTTAAGTGTTCAAATTCGTATTTAGTGATTTATTATAGCTTTTAGCTTAGAACAAAGTCTCGTCGTAATTACGCCTTGACCTTGTTCTAAATCCGTGAATACTCCGTCATTGTGAGTAACGAAAGTTCCTATACGTTCATGTTAATGGAGGTGTTAATCCCTACAGAGGGCATCTCCAGATTTTCACGGATTCATGACCAATTGACGAGTCAACCGAAAAGTCAAATAAAGTCAAACTGGCCAGTTTTTATAAAAATCATAACTAACGATCTAGATGTTACAAAATATGTTTTGATGCACTAACAACCTAAAAATAAGTATTAGAACATATGTCTACAGATTCGGCTCGTCAAGTTTTAGTCTAGGCTCGGTTTGTAGCCAAAAGTCACAACAGTTGACTTTTGTTGACTTTTGGTTCTGACCCGTTTCGAGACACGTTGATACTTACTTTTGACCATTTTAAGACCATAATTATATTTAGAATGACCATCTAAAGTTTCCTTACTCGATTCCCTAGAAATCTGAGTTTACATACAAGTTCTGCTAATATTGTATAAACTTTGCAAAAAGGTTCTTTTTTGTGCAAATCTTGATTTTAAACAACATGCATGTAAAATTAAGACATAAAATGATTTATAAACATTATTAAATTATGTTAGTGTCAAGAATCTGATTATAATATAAAGTTTTCGCAAAGGACGTGTTTATGACATTTAAATGGCCAAAATGACCTTTTCGGCATTTTGGAAAGAATAAACAAGGTTTAATCATCAAGACGATATATGCACTAATGTAATATGACAAGTAGGACCATTTGGGATGAACATTCAGATTATAACCTGAATGAGGCTTAAGATTCGTTAATTGCCGATAAATGACTAAATTACCTTTTTTCACGCAAAATGGTTTTAATCAATCTTTTTATAACCAACACTTAAACCTACTGATGTACTAAGTTAAATGACTATTATTGATATATAAAATAGGTCATAACTTCTGTTTAACTTAAACATCTATTTAAACGGTATTTTAGCGACTTTTACGCCTTTTCGGCGCATAGCATGGTTTAAAACCATAACTATGAGCTAAGATTTGATACCTACTGATTTATAAACTTATTTTCAACATCTTAACAGTAAGTACAAGTCCCGAACTCAGAATTCCAATTTTGGCTTCAAAGCTATGTGTGAAATTACTAAAACGCCCTTACGGGACTTAGTTTATTTCAAAATCGTCAAACACACATATGTTTGATATCCTATTGTTATAATATTATAAAGAGTAAACTTCCGTTTTGCTCCCTGTGGTATGGTCGTTTTAATGGTTTTGCCCCAATCCTTTAAAAATAGCCATTTTACTCCCTGATGTTTTGATTTTGTCTCCAGTTAGCTCCAAGGCGCTAACTCGTTAAAACATTCAGTTGAAAGTAAGGGTATTTCAGTAATTTTATATATGAGTTTTTAATTACCTATTACTAATTACTAATTCCTAATTCCTAAAAGAGTTAACTAATAAAAATTTAAAATCATTGTTATTTATTCATATATGTACAGACATATCAAACATCACTCACTTTTTATCATCATCAGCTCTCACCTTCAACATCATCATCAGCTCTCACCTTCAAAAATCACCCACAACCACCATTATCGTCACCATAATCCGCCGCCGCCATTACCACCATAATTCTCTCTCTCACACACGCACACACTCCAATCTGATTATCTTTTCTCTCTCTCTCTCTCTACACTCTCTCTGTCTTCTTCATCACCAACAACCACCTCACAACCACCGCATGCAGTACCCCCACCCGACCACCACCTCGAACCTGCTCCATTAGAGGGGAGATTGGCGGAGTGATGGACGAATCGTTGGTCAGATGCGGCGGAGTGATGGACGGAAGTCACTGGCGCCGGAGATTCCTTTGGTGTGTCGGTCTTTCCTTTACTGTGCCAGATCTACTTATATATACCCCTACCCGCGCCGTCGTGGATCTAGATGAACAGATCCAGATCAGATCTGAAAATCACCCCTTGAAACTCCGGCCACCGAAAAAGAGAAGCCAAGCAACGAGAGGGCAAATCAGCGATGAGTTAGGGCAAATCGACTGTTGGTTGTTTAGCGGCTGCAAACGGTCTATGGTTTGGATATGATGGTGGCGGCGGCGGTAGTTGGTCGAAGGTTGTGGTGGTGTAAGAGGTTGGAGGATGACAATGGAAATTGTTGTGGTGGCAGTCTGGGAGACGTTTAGATGAGGGTGTATATACATACATTATTATATCTATAATGTCTAATATATGTTAATAAATAAATAATTAACTTTTTATATTTTTTATATATTAATAATAATAATAATGTATATTAGTTCAAAAATGGATTTAAGGAATTAATAATAAATAAATAAATCCTTATATCTAAAATTACTGAAATACCCTTACTTTCAACTGAATGTTTTTAACTGAGTTAGAGCCTTGGAGCAAACTGGAGACAAAATCAAAATATCAGGGAGTAAAATCGCTATTTTTACAGAATATTAACAACCTTGACATCAGATTCATTTTAAACATCTTTTATAAACATTAAGATGACCAAAATGCCCTTGTAAGGCATAATTGAGTTTTAAATATACCTCGGGCCTATCTTTTGCAAAGCTACTGATTTTATGACATATTTTAAACATGTATTCATGTGGAGCTTGTATACGACTCTCTCGGTTAACCGGTTTCGCCTATATGCGTTCGGTTAAGCTACCAAAACGGGTTTAACCTCGTCATATCTCTATCATAATCCAGAATGTTGTTGGTTTACCCATATTAGACAAGTTGATATACTTGTCGGGTCCAACTAACATCCTATTCCGGTCACCGCTTAATCTAGCATATCGTACTGTATTGTTTTAGCGTAAGACTAACCGGTTCAAGTCTAAGACTTAACTAAGGACCCGTTAGCATTCTAACATTGGTTAATAATTACCATCACTCCAGACTAAACGCCTTCCGATAAATTGTACCTGTACTTGCTTTGATTTGCGGCTGAATTCTGACTTTCCGAAGACTTAACTTCAGGTAAATACCCTTAACTTATTTTCCTTATACGAGCTTGGGATATGGTAAATTATTACCGCTTGGTTGGGTATGGGAATCATGTTTTATCCAGTTGTGATAATTAACTAAAATCTTGCATAACCCGGTTTTAATTTGTTTGTCTGAAACTAAAACATTGGGGGTGGACTTGACCGTGTCCGGGATACCTTGGCTCACTAAAGTGCTACTGGCCATAACATTATAGCATGGCGTGTAGGCATACACTGGGTAATTGCTATCTGCTTTCTATGTGAAAGTTCAGAGTGGTGTGTCAGTCGATCAGGTCTCGGTTTCTGTACTGGGCTCCATATGTAAAAGCCTGACATGTAAATTCGTATACAAGGTCATTTGTACTATCCCAATTTATTTATAAAAATGTGGCAAGAGCACCTTAAACCTTTTTCGAAAGGATTTTCAAAATGAGTCGGTTGAGTGTATTTACCAGTGTAAACTGACGTATTTTCAATGATTAAAATACAGGTACAAGTACGAAATAGGCCGGAAGCTGCGGGGCATTGACATTAAGGAGTTGCGACCTTTGAAGTTGAGCCTGTAGAGTCTGTTATCATTTTGTGTATGTTTATTTCTGATCCGCATGTGGATCTTATTACAAGCCATATTGTATATTTGTGTTTCGAACTCTTGGACACTTTTGGTTTGTAATAGTTTCTATTTTACTCCAAGCCTTCCGCTGTGTTACTCTGTGTTGTAATTGGTTATGATGATATCAACTGTACATCATGATACTCCCCACCGGGCCCATCAGAATACACTTGGAAATCGGGGTGTGACATAACTAAGAGGAACCTTTTGATAAATAGGTTAGCCATATCCTCTTGTATACCTGTTTACAGGTGGTGCATTTGTCACCTGTACCTCTCTAAGGACAGAGGTTTTGTTCAGGGCTTTGGTAACAGATGTTTCAACAGGTTCAAATGTCTGCTTAGATTTATTTCTAGCAGAGGTTGAACTTTGATATTCAAGAGCTTTTGATTTTATTTCTTTTACTTTGATGTCAAAGGTTTGAAGGTAAATACACTCTTGAGTTTTGTGGTTTGCTTTCCCACAGATGATGCATTTTGAATAATTAGGTATAACACTTGTTTTGTTGATGTCGTATGCTTTTAAAAGAAAACAGTTTTGGATGACATGAATTCTTTTCTCACAAAAATCACAAAACATATTTTTAACCTTTTATTTCTTCTTCCATTCTCAGACTTCTTTTCAGCATATAATGTAACATCTGCTGGAAGATCTTTAATGGGAATCATTCTTGCTTTTGGTGTTTTGACACCAACAATGGTTGAAAAGTCCATTGTCTTAAAATTTTCGAGAATATCACACTCATCAGACCATGTGGGTTTAAATTGATATTTCTCAACTTCCTCAAAAGTTGAGGATCCCTCATGTTTTTTTCTAAAATGATTTTGTTTCCATTTTTATCAGTGACTTTAATCTCTACACCAGCCAGATTTGTTGGGACAACTTCAACCACCCCAGATTCATTTATAGTAACATTTTCAGAAACTTGGTCATTTTTCTTGAAACCTATGCCAAATTTTATGTTACTTTTGATCTGGTTTTCAAGCATGACATCATAACCTTTGCAAGATTCTACCCACTTCTCACAAGTGATTTGGGTAGATTCCAACTCCTTTTTGCAAACTTGATATTTTTCTATCATAGTTTGAAGTTGATCTTTGGTTATGCTTGCCTCATGTTTTAGACTGCTGATTTCAGAATCTTTGTTAACCAATATTGTTTCAACTCTTTTGTGAGTTTTTCAAAATTTAACTCATCTTCTAAAATTCTGTTTCTAATATTTTCATTCACTTTTTTTATGTTAGCAAAAGCAATTATGCATTTTTCTAAACATAGATCTTTAAGGATCTGAGGTGATACCTTAACAGCAGTCATCATGGCACAATCACAATCACCTTCACACACACTGGTAACCCATGGATCCGACAGAGGTTTCACATCTTCATCAACATTCTCTTTGGTAACCATTGTTTCATCATGAACTTCAGACACATCAGATTTAGACACTTCTTCCACAGATTCAACACCTTCAACTATTATATCTAGAGCCATAAAGCAAAAATCATTTTCTAAGTCATTTTTGGCTACTAGAGAAAAGTTCTCATCAGTTAACTCCTCAGGCAAGCTACTCCAATCAACAAAACTTTGTGTGAAAAAGCTTTGTTGATTAACCTCTGCCGGAGCAGTGGTTTGAGTAACTTGAGTGACATGAGGTGTAGGTTGCACATGAACTTGAGGAGGTGGTGTTTGAACATACTGAATTTGTGGAACAGGGTTTGAACATAGTGCACAGGAACAGTGGTAGCAGGGTGTGCAAAATGAGCAGTGCTTTGCATTTGAGAAGCAGGGGTATATTGGGAATAATGAGCAGTGCTTTGTGTGTGTTGAGGTCTATAACTGGAGTGTGTCACAATCCAGAACTTCGATATCTACACTCCCTTGCAAAGTGTCCTAGCATGTTACACTTATAACACTTAATCTTTGATCCAGCCCAACTTTCACCCCCCATGCAACCCTTGAAATTTTCTACCAGTTCTTTTATAAAACTTGCTAGCTCTAACACTTAATAGAGCCAGCTGGTGCAAGATGTCCATTTCTTCTAAATCAGATGGTTCAAAGTGTTGAAGATCGTTCAACTCAAATGAAAGATTGTTAGAGGTTTGGCTTTCCCCACTTGCAGTAAATGCATAGTTGGGTGAGTAGGAATCAGAGTTAAAGTTTCCACCAAAAGTTATATCAATAAAATGATCATAACCCTGATCCTTTCCACTGCCAGAACCCTCTTCTTGGCCTAAAAGTGCAGTGTTACCAAAAGTATAATCATCAGCAACCTTGCCTGATTCCTGTAACTTCTTTTTCTGGTTCAGCTATCTCTCATATGTGAGGAGCCTACCATGAAGTTGAGTGAGGTTCATTTCTTTAAAACCAACAGATGTTCGAGTCACGAAAGCTATGGTGTCCCACTTATTTGGTAACGATCTGAGGAAACGACTATTGACAGTCGAATTAGGAAATTCTACATTTACCAGCTTAAGTTCACTTAAGAGACAGCTAAATCGTTCAAACTATTAGGTTAGAGACTCTCCTTTGACATGACAAAAAGTTTCATATTGTTGATTTAAGATTTCTATGTTGTTTTCAATTACTTCCTCAGTCCCACCGAATTGCTCTTTCAAGGCATCCCATAACTCCTTTGCACTGCTGCAGTGCAACAGGCCAACTAGATTTCGTTAGGTAAGGCAGAAGCAACAATGCTAAAAGCCTTAGCATCTAACTCAATTTTATGGAAATCCTGCTCTGAGTAATTTTCAAGACTTTTAGGCACTTGTTTCGTGGGGCCCTCTATACTTGGAACAATAGGAACTTTTGGTCCAAATACAACGGATCTCCAGCAACCGGTGTTTTGCTGAGCAAGAATATGACCCATCCGATGTTGCCATATGTAATACTCGTTCCTTGACAAGCATCGGAAGTTTAAACATGGATCCAGTGTCGTTGGAATCCTGTGTGTTTTAAGACATTTTGATTATTTTAAGCAGATTTTGTTTTAAAAACTTTGAACATAATTAAACTCCGTTTTCCAATGAAAACAAACAAACTAATTTGCAGGGAGAGCTGATCTTTCAAATCAAATTGATTGTTAAATCAAATTTTGATTGACCAAGCTCTGATACCAATTGTTAGGATCTGAGTTTGAATTAGTTATGATTGTTTAGAAAATGGTTTATGAAAGAAGATAAAACATAGTGAATTTGAAGCGGAATAAAATTTTGTATCACAACTAATGGAAGATTGCTTTGATCACCATGCTTTCAAACTTATAAGTTTTGCATGTGAATCATAACTCCCCTCAGCCCAGTGATAGTTTGTTAGTACAGAATGTAAGAAAGATGATTGGAAGGAAATGTTAATTGATCTTTGTTGATGTCAGGGTTGATAGTGACTACTAACAATAAACTAACTAACTCTAAACACTATAGACCTAACCTCTTCTAATTGCATAAGCACTGTTACATTGAATATAATAAATATAAACTAACACTGATGCAATCCACTGATGGTCTTTGTCAGGGCTTTGAATGTCTTTGTCGTTTTACTCCAACAGATGCTTGATGGCAGAGCTTTGGCTAGTCAGTGGTTATTCTACCGAGTCTGTAAACTCTGATATGCTGGATCAGATGATGTAGCATGTTTTGGCTTTCTATCATCTGTTGCGTTCCAAAGGTTCAATCCCAACAGAGGAGATGGGAAACGTGGAGATTGGGCAGGAGAGATGGGAGGAGATGATTAGGCCGAGGGATTAGGAGAGCTGGTGTGGGCCGAAAATAGAGGGGATGGGGTTGGGTCGAGAGTTGTGGAGTTGAAGAGGGAGGTGTTGGGCCGAGGGGGCTAAGCGCAGGAGAGGAGTAGGTTGTGGATGGTTGAGGAGTGGGAAACCCAACCGTGGGCCATAGAAAAGGTGACAAACCTACTTGAAGAAAGTCGTATGAGGGTGTGGGAGAAATGGTATTAGCAAAGGGGGAATGTCGTTTTGTCGAAAACAACGTGCCGTGAGATAGTGATTTGCTTGGTTTGTAGATTGAAGCATTTGTAGCCACGATGTTTAGACGGGTAACCAAGAAAGATACATGGATAGGAGTGGTGTTCGAGTTTGTGGATGGTTGTAGAGGGAACGAGGGGGTATCAAAGGCAACCAAAGACACGGAGATGGTCATAGGTAGGGATATGATGATATAAGTTTTCTGTGGGGGTTTTGTTATGTTGAAGTTTATGTGGGAGAATGTTAAGGAGATAGGTGGCGGTAGAGTTTGAGTACCATGTCCAACAGCCGGAATAGTCGAACCAATACCAACAATGATATCTTGCAGGATGCTATTGTTAAAAAATGATTTAAAATTACCTTGTGTGTTTGACATATTGGTCGTGGCTCAAGTGTCCAGGTAAGGGATCGGATCTTGCAGGTTCAAGGACAAGGTGTACATTGCTTGCTCGATGTCAGTGGGCGTGTACGCGGCATGATGTGCTTGAGTGGGCCTTGGCCAAGGATACCATTTGCAGAATTTGGGCCGTTTGGTGATGGGTTCATTGTTGGATACGGGCAAGGCGGTGAGACCCATGATTGAGGAGTAGGTGTTGGCCATTGCTGCGAGGCCCAAGGTGGTAGGGCAACCTAGTTATTTGGGTTCCATGGGCTGTTTGGTGGAGCCGACCATTGGTTCCATGAGTTCCATGTGTTGTTACTGTTACGTCAGCGACCCCATGAAGATCTGCCCCGGCCCTGCCGCGTGAGCCACGTCTGCGGCCATGCCGGTCCTACTGACTGTCACCCCGGTAGTCGGCAAAAGTGTTTTAATTATGAGTCGAATAAGAGGCATTCGCGTTTAGTACAGTATCTGCCATTTGGGAAGACTGAAGAGCCTGTTCAGCTTTGCGAGATTCCACCATTATTATTTTAGAGCGAGCATCATAAAAACTGGGTAGCGGATCCTAGTTTTGCAAGATGGTTGCAATGCCTTCATATTGTTCATTTAGTTCGCTGATAAGCTGTAATACTAAATTGTTGTTGTCGACTGGGGAACCTACGCTTGCAAGTTGATCGAAAAGTACTTTCAACTGCTGACAGTAGGCCGAGACACTTGGAAAACTGATGAGGCGAGTATTGGAGAATTTATGGAGTAAGTGAATCGTACGAGCACTCTTATTGTCTTAAAAAATATTTTCAAGAGCCACCCAAGCCTCAGAGCACTGGCATTAGGTTTCAGTATGGTGTGCAAGGAGATCGCTGGAGATAGTTGCATAGATCCACTGTAAGACTATTGCATCTAGCCGATCCCAAGAATCATCGACAGGTTTGGTGGGCTTATCTTTGTCTGACTCTTTTGAGGAGGAAGAGGATTCTGCAGAAGGTTTGGATGAGAAATGGTCGTGTACTTGGAAAGCACGACAATGAAGTCGAAAGAGTTCGCTCCAAGATGCATAGAGACCGCTATCCATCTCGAGGGTTACAGGGATCAAGCTTTTGATGTTTGTAACAGTTGAGGCAGAGTGAAGTTTATTGTTGTCGATGACAAAGGATAAGAATAGAGGGGACGGTTTGTAGAAGGGAAGTAGGAGAATCGGAAGTGTGGGAGATCAGGGGAAGAAGACGACGACTAGAGTGCCTAGACTCGTGATACCATATTAGGGTTTCAATGTAAATGGCTTTCCTTGCCTCCTCTATTCTCATTAATCAAATATATATAAGATGTACAATGCCCTAGCTAATTATGCTAATTACAACTGATTGGTCACACTATATGGAAATACAATATTGTCAACTATTACAAAGGTCACACGCATGTGGAAGTGGTGGTGAAATTGTACACGTAGAAACATGTAAAATTTCTTTATCATTTGCTTTATATTTTTAGGGTATCCGTGGACTTAACAACTCATCCGATGCAAAGCTTCAATATAATCAATTTAATTTGGAAACCGAAGTAGATGGTGTTGGTGGCGGTGACGAAAGCGCGGTGGTGGTGGGTGTTCTAGAGAAAGAGAGTTTATAGAGAGAAAGGGTAAGGTGGTGATGGTGACTAGTCAAGGTGGGGAAAGTGGAGGTGCGCCGGCAGTTGATGGTGGTTGCAGATGGGAGCCCGGTGGTTGAGGGTGGTTGCTGGTGGGTGAATGTAGTATAGGGAGAGAAAGGGAAAAAGAGTAAATTGCAATATGCGGTAATGAAGTCTAAAGTCTTTTCACCTGTTTTTTAACGGTCAACTGACAGGGAAATCACAGATGATGAGAGGGACGCAAAGAAAAACTTTTGTAAACTATAAGGACTCAGACGTCGAAAATTAATTTAGAGGGGTGAACATTGATCCCGCCACCAAACCACAAGGACTCAAATTGCACTTTACTCTATATGGTATCACTCAGACAATACTAACTATGTACAATAATCGTTTTACATATTTACTTAAAACTTAACCCCTCTTCTAGCGTTCCCCCTTATCCGGTGCATCGTTTTGAGTTTACTGGTTTTTAGAAATATTTGGTTTATTTCTTCTCAACTTGTGCTTAAACTTGCGGGTTCCGCGGTTCGTACATATTATTGGGAAGTGTCTCAACGATTAACTAAAGGCGTATACCATAAGTGCTTGCACATTTCATATCTCACTTGCTGGGAGTCAGGGTCACTCCTTAGAGAATAAAGAGTCCATGATAACAAATTTGTTACCCATTATCATAAGGGAACAAATAGGCTACGTTTCGAGTATTTCGTGACGCCACATGAAGAAGAGGGCCTTGTGAAATTATACACAAAACTTTTTGAATGCTTCTTTTTCTTTTCTTGAGATGTTTTGCATATGGTTGAGTTCAAAGCTTACTTTTGGTTTTTTAAGATAAAGTTTAAATTTTCGGTTTATAATTTGTAAGTCATTTGTAAGATGTTATTTATTTTTTTAAACATACTTGATCGGTCAAAGATCTAAACATAAGTAGTCAAACATGCTACTCTTTAAGTCTTCATCGTAAATTATAAATTTGCCAACTTTATATACTTTATAGTTCTCAAATGATTTGTTGCGTACCGAGATAAATTATGTTTAGCATCAACCATAAGAAAAAAAGTTTACTTGTTAATCTTCATTTATAAAAAGTCACAGTCAGCTCGGTACGCAAATTATGTGTATTTATCCTAGAAAATCTCGGAGTTGGGTGAATATACTTTTTGATTCAACTAACTACACAAGTTAATTTAAGGAATAATAGATTTTAATAATCCTAACTATTAGCCGTTGGCTGGCAATGGTCTTAACTTCAAAAATAACTAATGGTGGTCTCACATTTTCACATGTTGTAAACTAGCGGACCTTTACTAACAGGACCTCAATTTCTTTTGTCCTTTTTTTTTCCTTTTATGTCAGTAAAGGTCCATTGATTTACAATATAACACCACTGGTTACTTTTAAGGTTAAGACCATTGCCGGCCAACGGCTAATAGTTGAGATTATTAAAATCCATTATTCCCAAAATTTTAATGGTTACATTGATTAAGACCGATCTTTACAAATTGTTTGTATAAAATTTAAGACCAGACTTAGGGTTGTTTGGCAACCTCTGTGCCAGTAAGTGCTTAACCAGTAAGAGGCCTAACCGGATAAGAGACTCTAAACAATTAAGTGTCGATCCAGTAAGAGCATGCTGATGTGGTGGTGGAGGAAGTGGTGGTAGGTCAAGGAGCCGGTGCGTGAGCGGCCTAAGGGTGGTGAACACAGGTGAAGGGACAAAGGGGTAAAAATTGTAATCAACATCACTTTGAATTTAACGGATAAGAGCCTTGTCTGATTCAGAGGTGTCCTGAATGAACCAAACACACTATTCACATGTACAAGTCCTTTCTTTAGAGTCTGATCTTTGATCTTTGACTTTGATAGAAATGGTTTGACCTGTCGGTACTTGGTAGGCTAACGTGTGTAACAAACTTGACGCATATTATAATTTCATGTAACAAACTAATATCAGTCGATATTGACATATCAAACAGTTACTAGAATGTTATATATAACACGGTTGGGGCGAAATATGGCCGGAGTAAATGTACCAAAACTTTAACCTTTAAAATAGAACCATATAGTTTTCATTGAACATGCTTAATTGTTTCACTAAATTTGGGATTATAACAACCTAAGCAATCGTCATTAGTCCTAACAAACATTTTACTAACTCACACTGCATATGATCGAGGAGTAATCTGACTTTTATTTCATTTATATATGAAGAAAATTTAAAAAAAAAACAAAAAAAAACAACACAACAACAACAAATGTATATGATTAACACATTAACTAGTAGAAACTAGAAAGCACCATCATTTTGATATTCCAAAAGAAATGGAAACAAGATCCTAACAGATACTTAATATTGAAGCCCAAATAGAAACATACTACAAAAGTCAACATTCTTCTGTTTGGGCATTACATGACCCATTAAGGTGCTCCATATTCTGATTCTAATCAACAATTCCTACTGAACCTCAAGCTTACAATTGTCAAAAAGAGTTTCATCTTGGTGTTGATCTTCCTTTCGGAGTGGGAGTAACTGGCACCGGGTACTGTAAAAATTTTAAAAAGGTTAATTAACATTTTTTTACTGTTAAATGCTACTGTTCATGTATATAAGATGATGACGAAATCTTTTTGACGACAGAGACTTTGACCCATTTACTTGTGAACGGGTCAATGTGGATTATGTTTTCTCTCTAAAGGGTCAACTGGGTAAAACAAGCAAATATTAGCATAAAAACATCAAAAGTCCTAAATTGTTATTATTTTAGGCCATTTTTGCCACTTCAGTCTAAAAATAAATTTTTTTTGTATCTGGTTCACTGAGGTTTCACTTTTGTTGCCATTTCCATCCAATTGGCAAACTGGGTTACAATTTTCTCTTAACTTCTCCCCCTTTTTTGTCGTTTTCCTCATTTAATTAAAATATATTATGGCACAAAATGACGCTTATACCCTTCATTTAAATGAGGAAACCGGAAAAAAGGGAGTAGTTAACGGAAAATTCTAACCTAGTTTGTCAACTGGATTAAAATGGCAACAAAAATGAAACCTCAAAGACCCAGATGCAAAACGTTTCATTTTTGGATTGAAGTAGCAAACTCAGGGACCATGTTGGCATTTTACTCTTTTAAAAATATTGGATTATAATATTATTTTTGTAATTATAGTTAGACACCAAAATATCTTAAAAAAACTAAAATACTGTATCCAAAAGTGTTTCGGTTGAACCACACCAGTCCATACCATAAATTACCCGTTAATTTGCCTGACCTGCCCGTTTGCCACCTTAACTATACGTGTTTCCTTTTTAAGGATTAAGGAAATATGGAAAATGTAAATTACACGTTACCGGCATTGTGTATGGAGAACTTTGTGCCATGAATCCGAGAAACTCTTGCTTCTTGACTTCAAAACTGTACTTAACATGGGATAACAAGGCTTCTTCCCGTTGTATATCTTCCATCATTCTTTCCCTTTTCCATTTAAGCTCTTTCATCTCCTTTTCAACTTCTATGCAGGCCTCAGGCAGATAAGAGACCCCAGATGTTATCGGGAATTTCACATCAATCTCTTCCCTAAACAAGATGATTTAGGAGATTTAAAATCAAATAATCATTTTGGTAACTCAGAATGCAACAAGTTGATAAGCTTACCGGGTGCCAAGGGAATACACGCCGATACCCTTAATCATTCCTCCATCCAATGAGATGGCTCCGTCGTATATGCAAGGAAGAGCTTGAATCATTTCTGTCCTGCTTTTATAAACTTGCAGCCTCGAAAAGAGAGTATAGAAAAGGGTCTCTCTTAAGCCATTGCCATCATTTGTGAGATAGAACAAATTTGTATCATCAATATGAATCATATTCACAGCAAACCCAATAAACCCTGCTGGAGTTTCTCCGTTTGGTAATCTTGGTTTCGAAAGATCAAGCCTTTTTTGCGGATCGTTAGGCATAAACTCGCCAACATAAGGCCTAAATTCATACTCGTAAGTAGAAAGAAAAAAAAGCCAAAAGCATCAGAAAATACACAAAGAAGAATCCTCCATCCAAAATATTACAAATAGAAACACATACCTCAAATTTTCGAGACAGATAACGTTAAATCTTCCCTCCAAAGGCTGTCCTATGGCGGTTCCGAGACCATAAAGACCGGAATTTTTATTTATAGAACCGTCTTTATCATAGGTAACCAATGCTTTAATACCATCATATGTTATGCAAACTAATGATAACATATTTTCTAGCCCAAGGTACTCTGATAGAAGCCTGCTCAAAAAAATAACAAGAACCAATAAGCGTTGTGAAGATCATATTATAAATCCATATCAAGGTGTTATGTTTGGTTCTAAGGTGAGAATTTTAACCTATTTACCTAATAATGGGTTGACTATGGCTGTCTTTCAGATCAAATGGGTACAGTTTATAGACTTGATTAAAACTGGAACACGGGTCAGATGGGTCGAAAGTAATCCAAAATGTAATTAGATGCTTACAAGTTACAACCGCTTAAATCACTTCATTTGCAAGAAAGTAGATTAGATTTTTTTTCATACAACACATTATATATGAAATTAAGAGAAAAGGAACAAAAACCTTGTTTGCAGGTCAACCCAACCTGACCCATTCAGTTTTGACCCATATAAAATTTTATTGACCCGACCCGTTTCCATCGGTTACCTAACCTGAATTATGAATACCCGAACCAATTTAATCCTAAGACGATGCAAATGACAAACAATGTAAAATATAAACCAAACTAACCAGCTAAGGTTATCATCATTTACTTTCCCAAGAGTAGCAACAACTCCAAGAACGTCTTTGATATGAGCAGCCTGATTTCTATGACGTTTCAGCTGGCAATAAATGGCAGCAGCTGATTTCTCGTGTTTCATTATATTTCCAATTGTTGCCTCTTCACTCTGCATGTGTGAAAGATCCCCGCCTTCGACCTTAGGGGCAGATGAAGAATGATACTTCCCCAGAGTAACTAACAGAAAACCAGATACATTACCAGAAACAAAATCGTAAGATGTTGAACATATGCTTGACACCACATATAAAACGCCTAGTGAACCCGAACACAACACGTGTCATTTTCTTGAACACAAGGCGGGCATGTTTAATAAGCAAGTTACACAACATGACACATTTAACGCAATTAAATGTAACCAGGTCAATAACATGAATGAAACAACACGTTTAACACGATTATATATAAGCACTTCGATAACACGAATGGCATGACATGATTAACATGATTATAGAGTATTGACAAGTTTCTCTAAACACGGTTAAAAATAATAAGACAAAATTAACACAATAAATAATATTTACCAAAAATTGCAAATCATATTCATTAAAATATATTTAATCAATGTCGTTTTGGTAAACAGATCATGAACTTGTAGTGCCAGCCTATTAAACTTGTTTAACACGATAAGTTAAGCGTTGCTACGCGTGTCATAAACAGGTAAAACCCGTTCAGACACATTTTTAATTGTGTCGACCCATATATGACCCGAACACATTTAGCTTCATGTCATGTCAAGTAGTGCTAACGGGTCATGTCACAAATTACCACTCCTAACAAATAGCAATTATTCAATTCACAAAGCAAAAATGATTGATTACCTTGCTTATCTGTAATTTCAACATCCAGTGCGTTCTTATGAGTCCGTAAAAACTTAAGGTTATCTTCATGCTGTTTAATTTTCTTTCCCAACAACATCATATCGTTTTCAATTTTCTGCAAAACAGCTAAAGTTGAATATTCTGCCCCATAAGAAAACAACTACCAAATTAATATGACTAAAGTAGTAGCATTAACCACCTTAGAAGGATTAACAACTGATTCTGTTTGAGAGAATGTGCCATTGTCTGCTCCATGATTTGCAGCACCTGATGAGTCGTTTTGACCGACATAGTTCATCGCAGACGGAACTTGTACGCTTAACATAGCCGGATGTATTGGCGTCTGTAAAGTTTTGTCACATTAACATCGTAAATTCAACAACAACCAAACAAAACCAACATTCTAAACAGGCTAGGTTAGATTAATGTTTTTATTCAAGGGCGGAGCTTCGTCGGGGGCCGGGGCTGTTTTTTCGCTTCGTATAAATTTTACCCAAAAAATTCCGAAAATTTTATATGTATCGAGTCCACCCCTATTTTTTCTTTATAACTTTTGGGCCCTTATTTAAAAGTTCAAGATCCACTACTGTGTGTTTAAGATCATACCCATTTGTTATCTTCTCATCAAGCTACATAAAAACCCTTTTTAACTAAAACATTGCAATGTACTAACATCAGTAATACAAATAAGCATATACGAGCATGCAGATAGAAAAAGATTGAAACTTTTGTATAAAATATGCACATTATGGTTTGATTTCATCAAAAAGACTTCAATTGAAGCCCAATATACTGTCGATTGAAGAAATTCTTCTGGAGTTTGTTAATTGCAAAATGAAAATTGAAACCCTAACGAAAATGGGTACCTGTTGACCTGACGAATACATGGTGTTTGAAGCAAATTGGGGTTCCGATCAGGTTGAACGGAGTGTGAAAGCTTTCGATTTTTCGGTATGAGTCGATTGTGGAAGGAATCGTTGGGAAATGATAGTTGATGGAAGAGTGGAGCTAACTTTTTGGTTTAAGGGGGTGTTTGTCCTAGCTTTTTTATCTAAGTTTATAGCTTTTTTAGCTTATTTTTACAAAATAAGCACTAATGGGTGTTTGATTTAGCTTTTTAAGTTTGTGTTTATTAGCTTATATAAGCTAATTCTAAAAAGTTTAATTGATGATGATTTTTTAACTTATTTAAATAAGTTTATTTGAAGAAGATGGGTTTTTACTCATTTGCCCTCAAATGGTGATGGATTAACTAACTTATTAAAATAAAAATCTCCATCTAAAAATCACTATATTTTTTATCTTTTTTAATAAATAATTTATTCTTTTATCATTAAATTTTCTTTATCCTCCACTCTATAATTATATCATTACATTTTCATCCTTCTCCAATCACAAGCATTCTAAAAAATATTAAAAAAAATTAGAGGATAAATAGTGTTTTCTCCAAATTTTGATAATAAACAACTTTTTCTCTCTTCATTCACTCACAGCCACTATATATAATATAGAGAACCCACTCGATGAAAAGCATTTTTTTCTCTTCATTCACTCACAACCACTTACAACCGCTATATATAATATAGAGAACCCACTCATGTAAATCTGGAGGGTCCAATGTAAATGCTCTTATATAATGTTTTATTCTAAGCTTAATTGTGCAACTAGGTTTAAAATCCTTGTTATTGATTTACTTCTTGAAAGTGTTATAAGAATCGCTAGGCGCTAGTTAGCTGGTGGAGTGTCGACTAGCGAATAATCATGATTAAGATTTTATATGTAGTTTTCAGTCTTATTTTTTTGAAGTAGACATGTTTTAACACCTTCTTCGGCCCATATTTTCAAGTAAATAGGATTATTTGTTGGAATTTAAAGGTTTTGGTCAAGAATATGGCCAGAATCGTTAGATTGTCACCGATATTTGGCCAATTAGGGCTGGATTTGACCATTGTTGATCGCCTACTTATTAATTGGTCGATTAGATTAAAGTTACTCGGTGAACCTGTGACTAGCGACTAATCGCTAATCGGGATTTTTACAACCATGCTTCTTGATAATATATAATTAGGATTTTAACCGAGCCCACGTTGCGGCGGCGTCAAAGTTAAAGTAACTCGAATTTATATCGTATAGTTGACCTTACTTGTTTCCGAAAAAAATACGTCATTGTTGAATGAAAACGTAGTATATATGACCCAACTCGTTTTCGAACACAGTTTATGAACGTACACAAAATAAGTATAAAAATGTATTATATTTTACCAGACTCGTTTAAGAAAAAAAGTTTATGTCAAAACGTGAGTCATTACGTTGAAACATGAATTTAAACCGACAATTGCGTCAAAACTAGCATACACCGCGAGTTATGGCGGCGATACTTTAGTTGTTTATAGTTGGCAGCACATTATGTGATGCGTTAAACATATGAAAACACGTGTTTCGATGTATCCGATTTAACTCAGTGGAACCTATATAAGTAGGAATATTAGATTTTAATAATCTCAACAATTCACCGTTGGCCGCCAACAGTCCCAACTTCAAAAATAACCACTGGCAGTCCCAACTATTGACATATTGGCCACCAATGGACCCTGACTAACAGAATGCTAACCCTGTTAGTATTCGGTCGCCGAAAAAACGTTTTTGGCCAGAAAACTTATTTTTGGATGGAATACTCAACACCAAACTTCTTTATAACCTTATTACGGACTTTTAGGAACTTTTTTCTAGTAAAAGCCTCAATTATTGAAGTCGCCGGAAAACTCTTTTTTTGCGGAAAACTTCTTTTTTGTCGAAAAACTCAACTTTTGGCCGGAAAACTTAACATCTTCGTCCCAAACCTCTTTTTAACCTTAGATCAGATCTTTAGAAAACTTTTTCTGGCCAAAAACGGTTTTTCGGCGGCCAGAGACTAACGGCATTAGCGTTCTGTTAGTCAGGGTCCATTCGTGCCAATATGTCAATAGTTGGGACTACCAGTAGTTATTTTTAAAGTTGAGACTGTTGGCGGCCAACGACGAATAGTTGGGATTCTTAAAATCCAATATTCCATATAAGTATTTGTGGTTACAGTGTGCGATGATGACATTAACGTGTGATGCCTACATGTGACATTACGCGTTTTTTTACTTTGTTACACACGGTACGCTCATGACATTAACGTCATTAGACATAGATAAAAAGAGTATCCCTCGATCATAACAGTGTAAAGTTGTAATAGTAATTTAGACATTAACATACTTAGGCATAGATTAAAAAAATATATATTAATATGTGATACGCTACGGTCTAAAGTCGTAAAAGCAATTCAAATGAGATGTCAACTTATTAAGTAGAAAACGTTGGCGCGTCAAAGTTGTCATTTACCAAAAGTTAGAAGTAAATGTGTAACTTGCTTAGTTTGAGGGTGTGAAGTGAAAGAATTAGAAGTCTAGGGGTTAGAAAGCAAAATTCTAGGAGTTAGAGTTGGAATTTAATTAAGAGGAGTTAGAAGTGTAGGGACTAAATTTTTAATTTTGCAAAAGTTGAGTCCTTAAAGACAAAGGTTCACCCACCTTTGTCTTTAAGATATAAGGTAACATATGTGAATCAGTTAAGATTAAGATTGAAGCTCTTGAGATTATTTGAATCGACTATAGATCATGATTGTTGCACTGTCAATGTTTTAAAAACCGAATTATCATCAAACAGGCCTTAGAATTGGTCCATTAGTCGAAACTAGGGATGAGCTCGGTATCGAAAATCAAACCTAGGAAATTCAGTTTCGGTACCCGGTATATCATTTGCTCCTCCCTAATTGGAATAGTTTTTTTTTTTTTTGAACGGCCAAGAAATCAATCTTGAGTACTCTTGGGGCACCCACTGGACAAACGAAGTACTCCGAGAGTAACCCGAGTAACCCACCCGCCTATAGGCACGACGGTGAAATTGCCGGTAAAACCGGTTTGGCTCAAGGATCGAACCCAAGTTTCCTTGGATCTCCTATCATTGCCCACCAATGTCTCACTCCTTTTGCACCAAATGTGAATCGAACTTGAGTATTCACAGAAGAACTCAAATCCTCCTACCACTTGAGCGAGAACGCCAAATTGAGAGTAAATGTTCATGTCGTCATATCCTGACACCTTGACACAATTACACCTCTCTTAACATTGTCTACTCTCATCTCGGGGCAATGGGAGTAAATGTTCATGCCGCCATTTCAAAGGTTTTTGTAGCTTGGAACTATAAAGGTTTGCTGTGAAAGACATGTAGTGATAATCTAGTTTCACAAATAGTGGTTGCACCTTCATTCATGTTGTTGTGTTTGATCTTGAGATTCTCCTACTCTTTGAAGGTTCGGTATTGATAAGCAAAACAAACATTGTTATAAATTCAACTATCAACAAACATACATAGTTTTAAAGCTCAATAATCAACATATTGCTACATAAAATAACAAACCGTACATTATAAATAAAGAAACAAAACCATAAGAATTCTGTCAACACTTAAGCGCCCGATGGTTGTTAACATATAAAAAAGAACAACTTTTACTTTAGAGTTAAATTCAATTTTGCTCCCTGAGGTTTGACAAAAACATCAATTTTCCTCCAAAATATTTAAAACATCGATTTATCTCCAAAAGTTTTATGAGTTGTTTCATTTTTATCCAAACTTCTAACAACATCCATCTCCCTCGTTAAGTATTTGTGTAGGGATTTTTTATTTTAGTATGGAAAATGACCAAGATACCCATCACATGAGAGACATATGGGTTAGATTTAACGAAAAAGATAGATGTTGTTAAAGGCTTGGATAAAAATGAAACAATTGATAAAACTTTCGGAGATAAATCGATGTTTTAAATCTTTTGGAGGAAAATGGATGTTTTTGTCAAACCTCAAGGAGCAAAATTGAACTTAACTCAATTTATAACAATGTTTGTTTTGCTAATCAATACCGAACCTTCAAAGAGTAGGAGAATCTCAAGATCAAACACAACAACATGAATGAAGGTGCAACCACCATTTGTGAAACTAGATTATCACTAAAGTCATGTAATTTTCAAACATAATCATAATAAAGATGAACTCGAGCCGAAATGAACAATGAACACCCCTTTGATGTATTTAATCGGTTTTCCTCGGGTCTGGACCAAACCGGCCTGTAACCGATTATGTATTGATTCCAGAGACACGGACTAGACAAGGTTGTATCAGGGACGTGGTTCTCCGGTCGGCCCGAGAAATGCTCATCACAGCTATCTCCCTTTGACCATAAACCACTATCATCTAGATTACCTGTTTACCATTTATTACACGGGTTGAATAAAAAAGATATTAAATATTAAGTAATGAATATTACGATATTTTGAAATAAGATATGTTTGAATTACTTTTGCTTTTCTGAATAACTTTTTAAATTAAGAATATAACACATGACATAACTAGTTGCTTATATTAATTACTTATATATAGTATTGTTGACAAGTGTCTAGAATCATAAACTGGATGAAACAATGCAAAGCATACAAACCCTAATATAAAAGGAAAACATACCATTATATTGATTTAATATACTATGTACACATTATATACATTTCTGCCAGATGTCAAAGTTGGCTAGGAAACTTGCTAATACCCCTAAAAACATCATTTAAAGTTTGTTTACTAGATACATATCAAAACAGGGAGTAGAGTTATATAAAGTTAGCTTGTGTAACAACGGTTTTCCTACTCCAAACAAGATATAGGAACCCGCGGAGTGAAGTACCTGGCATATAAATCGCGTCTCTCTTTGAACCTTTTCAAATCACTCTCACGAGATTTATTCTTTTTAACCAACATAGCAATTGTTTCTTTAAGTTTCAACTTCAGTTCCCTATAACGTTTCAGCAATCGCATGTCACTCTCAGAGAGTCGATTTTTTGCAGGTACTACAGGGAAAACAATGTCTGGTTCCCTGAACATCATTAAAAATAAAATATCAACTTAGGCATATCAAACATAGCATAATGAATTTAAAACCATGCACTTACAAGCATCCTAGAGAAACGGCTCCATTGCCTCTTAAAATCCCACCATCCATGGAAACCGCACTGTCTTTTATACATGATATTGCACGTTTCATGTCGTCTCTGGTTTCATAAACTTGAGTATCACCAAAAAGACGATATAACAATGTCTCTCGAAGGCCACAACCAGATTCTGTTTTGGTGTCCACGTGATCAGCATCTATATCTATCAAATTTACAGCATAGCCCAAAAAGCCTGTTGGTGTGGATCCGTTAGGAAGTGTAGGATCAGGAAACAAAAGCTTTCCCTCAACATCTTTATCTACCTCGCATGCCCTGGTGTCAAAGTAGAGCTATGAAATATCGACAGATTTTTATTTCTAAAAAAATTAGGATAGTGTTGAATGGGAACCTTACGTCTTCAATGCACAGAACAAGATAGCGACCATTTATTGACTGGCCAAGTTTTCTTGCAAACATGTGAAGCGCAAAATCTGGATTTAACTTTCCATTCTTCTGATAGCTCTCAAGTAACCGCATGTCCTCATAATGTTTGCATACCACTGCAAGCATTTGATCTCCAAGATACTCAGAAAATAGCCTGAGAGAGGACAGGACAGTAATATCATGGAATGATGATTATGTAAATTTCAATAATAAGAATTACATATATAGATTAAACTCAACCTGCTAAGCTCAAAAGTGGGAGTTGTTCCTAGAAGTGCAACAATCCCAATGATATTTCCCATCAAACCACACCGATCTTGATCTCGCATTCCTTTCAGGTGTTTCATGACTAGAGAAGAAAGGGACAATCAGACTTAGATTCAACCCATGTTAGTATTCTATTTTTCCCCAGTGAACCATACGAGTCAATACTAAGAATTCGGTCCCTGACACCTGAATGACGAAATTAACATTACATGACCACTCAAACAGTTTCATTTGTTAAAGTCCTAATAAGATAAGAACAATTGTCACCTCCAAGTTCTGACAGGTTGACCTCAATTTGTCTTTGCTCATCTTCCAGCCATCTAATTTCTGCTTCAACTTTCCCAATCCTCAAACCGATTTCATGAATGTCTTCAAGGTCCTGAAAACGAAAGAATACATGGTGTGAGTAAATATTACTCAACAATGGTTTACTAATGCAGACAGCTTAACAGAATATGATACTGTACCTTTCGAAATTCGCTACAAGATTCTCTGTCAGTTTCTAGTAGCCTTGACTCAGCATAGCATATATCCATTTTCTCTGGAGTAAATTGTTGGGGACTCTTATATGTAATAGGTGTCCCTGATTCCATATATGAGATGGCATTTAAACTGTGTCTTATATTCAGAGGCTGAGGCTCCATCTCCGAAGGAGGTTCAATGAGAACCTATGTGGAAGAAACAAGAATCACTGATTCAGGTTTTAAAACAATTAAATAATCACGATAACATACAATAAAAAGGTTGGTTCAAATGTTCAAAAGATGCAAAAAAAAAAAAATTAACACTAAAATGTAAAGTACAGGTTTCCGCATTTTAATTGTATGGTAACCAACGTTTAATTTATTTTAATTCTTGAAAACAACATTTAATGTATTTTAGTTATCAAGAATTTAACATTTAACGTATTTTGGATTTTAAGAATCAACATTCATTGTCTTTCATTCACACGTAAATGTGCATGAAAAGTGTTCAAAACAGGGTAAAATGGACAAGTAAACAAGTACTTAAAGATTCATATTATATCATCAGTTGTGTTCCTGTATGAAATAAAAGTGTAAAACAACTCAGATAATTAAAACGAGAATAACTTTAACCCGACACTAAAAGCTTATTGTAACAACTTAATCAGATAGACAGTTTTGAAAGAGAAAAAATCAACCTTAAGGGTCAGCTGTAAGTCAGGGCAACGGGAGTGAACAGCAACAAAAGTAAACTCCCCTGTCTCTGAAGGAACGGGAACTGCACGAACTATGCACCGCCCTTCACGAAAAACATATTTGACAGGTTCTTCTATATCCATAAACTGTGATTGTGATTTGATGATCACAAGAGTATGTGATGTCCAGTCTCATCTTCATCATGAAAGTTCACATCCACTTCACCCTTGGAATTAACAACTTCAAACTCCAAGTGTTCAAGTTGGGAACCAGTAAAACAGCTTTCGGGTATTACAATTATATATATATATATATATTATAACTGACATAAGTTTGATATGAACACATTTCTTGTGTAAACATATTAGGTTAGAAGATTTCAGACCAGTGATGAAATCCTCAGCTGCCTTTTCTCGATCTGCCATTCTCTGCTAATAGATTCTTTATTTGAACAGATGGACAGTGATACTGTGTAGGAAAGTTGATTTTCCTAATGAGAACCATAATATTATTATATAAAAAAGAATGTATAAATGGATAAGCATTTCATGTATGATACCGTTTCTTCCATAGCCTCCGGTTACTCTTAACAGGCCACAAGATCAATGCACCCACAAGCATCTACTTTCTTGCTAGAAAAGGATCTATCCAACCAACAAAATCCATCCACACTAAACTCCACCTTTTCGTTTTCTTGTACATGATTCCCATATGCATCAAATAACTGTAACAGGATATTCAAAATTACGTCAGCAGTAACAAGCACTTGAAATTGAAATTATATATACTACAAATATGCTATTTTGTCAACATCAAACAACTTTATCCCCTCAACTTTATAATAAACAACTATAGCCCCTCAACTTTAATGTCATGTTTAGCCCCTCAACTTTTATAATAAATATTTAGCCCCTCAACTGTAATAATGACACGTTTATCCCCTTAACTAAAACATCAAACAACTTTAACTCTCCGATTTGCTTATTTTTATCTACGTTACCACCCGCTAGTTGAAATTAAAATCTGAATCGTACAATCAGAAAATCAGTTGATGTATTTATTGAAATAATAACACAATAATCTACAATATAAAGCATCATGGAAATTGTATTGTGAACCAGAAATGGTGCATGTACCTCCAAATTCAAATCCTTAATTATAGTGCCTGGAATCAGTTGCTTTTCAAAGTTTTCTGGTTGCACTGTGAAATGTTGTAAAGATCCGGGAAGAACTAAGGAAATACAGAATAGAACAAAAAATAAGCTTTAACAAGTGAAGTCCTACCAGTACCAAACAGATAATCCAAATAATTTATAATCATTTAAATTTAGTAAACGGAGGGCATATGCACACATTTGATGGGGATATCTAAGTGTGAGTTGTCAGGCAGAGATAACACCACAGTGGCATCATAACTTGGTCGAATGTTGTCCAAATCAGAGCTTCAATAACCAAAATCCTACAAACAACATTTTAATTTTCAAGACACCATCTTATTAATGACAACAGAATAAATGTAAGTAAACCATACCTCGATTACTAGGCCTAACTTATCTATTGATATTGATTGACTGCAATGATTAGTGATAACCCTAGTACTGTTTGGGCAGCTGATCTTGATTGATATCTTCGGAAGTTCCAAGAACGGAATTCGATTATCGTATTTATCAAACATTGATACCGAAATGGGCTTGCATGGACAACCCACCCTAAACAATAATCAGCATGTAAATGTACATTATTAGTTTATTACTATCAAACAGAGAAAACACGAATGAAAACATTAGATTTGAAAGGTGTTTTACGTTAAATTATGATGAGAAATCTTCTTGGAAAGTGCCCATTTGTGGACTTCACGTGATGCTTTCACTTAGACTTTCACCACACACTTCTCACAAGTTGAATCTCTCTGATGATAAAAAGAAATATGTTCAGCAAATTAGAGAAATAATCCCACGTAAATGTTAATTATCAGGAACTCGATGTTACTCACAATAGAAAAGGTCCTGAATATATAAATGCCGGCTTGCTGAAACAGAGGATGTAACTTGCATCTTGGTTTAAATACATACAAGCCATGTAAGTCTTTTAATGATGTAGGTTCTACACGTCCAGAATAGATATTCTCTGCATCCTGAAGTTTCTTGTTTGGAGAATATGCAATGACTAGTGACAATCTCAAACTTGTCTTTCATCATATATTTCTGTTCCAAATGTTTGGAGGGAGTCCCAGATTTATAAGTAGAGGGACGCACCACAGCAACGATTTCAAATGATGATACATCCTTTGCATAAGTTTCTGGTCCATCAGGTAATGACTACAAGAATAAATGACATTAAGAATAGCATACGATAACAAAATTTTAATGAAATGCAGAATAACATAAATGGCAGTTTGATTGATGAACTACTAACGATTCTATTCCCAACTCACGACATTGCCTTGCATTTAAGATCTCAATTGAGGAAGGGCACTTCTGATGTTGCTTCACCAGTTGGTTATTCCATTCAGAATCATCCATCGCCAAACACTAGAAAATAACTTTTTGTTTAATAATAGATAGTCATAGTTGTCATTTGATAATTACAGAATTCCTAACCTTTCCAGAATCAATGACATTTATCGGTATTGATATGGATTTTCTCAAAGCAAATTTTGGATTGTCTTCAACCGATTCAAGTAGAGAGCCATCTTTTTCTGAGATATCAATTGTCCTTCCAAAATAAAAGAAATATTGAACAAAACAGTGTGAGATCAGAGATACTGAAAGTTAAGAACAGAATATGTATGAAGATATAGAATTAGGTGGTCTACCTGCAAATTATCCATGCATCCCCTGTTTGAGTAAAAATATGGGAAGTTAAATAAAGGGATAGTCTAATTAAATTGATTAAAAGTTTTTGGTACTCACCACCAGCATCCCCTTGAATTCCTTCAAGGAGGATGTATTCAAATATGGCATACACATTGTTTTTGTGGAATCCAGCACATGCTCCCTTGAGAATTTTGATTTTCTGCCCAGATTTCCAAGTTTTTCCTTTCCGCCTAAAAGCTTTATGAATCCTCACAACTACAAGCAGAATGAAAATAAGTATAAGGAAATTAATGCACATGAAACCAAAATTTGAATTCTCACCATCACTGGTTATATGAAGCTCCTTTTTGTTTGAAGGGTTTACTATAAGAACAGGTTCATCAATTCCAGAATCGACTTCTTCATCATATTTGTCATGCATTTCCCTTACCCACAATTGGTACTGCTTATCCAATTGTGTGAGGTTCAATGATTTTCCGTCTCTTCTGATGTCAATGTCTACGCCTGTTGATGAATCTGTATGGACTTTACGTTTATTACAGACTACATATATAAAGATCATGACGCCCATGAGGTATACACTTTCAAAAACTAACAATTACCCGAATCTTTCTCCTTGCTGCCCAAGTTCCTCAATGCAATAGTGAAAGGGTTTTGGTGTGTAAAATCAGTCTAGAAAAACAAACAAACAAACACATCAGCGTCATCAGCTAACTAGGTGCAATGTATGATAAAATAGCCAATGAAAGACAAACACATACCTTAGAGGGTGTTGGGCTGAAACCAGCATCCGTATCTAAAATCACAACAATTTGCACTCAGCTATCCAATCGATTGTACAAAGAAGCAAAAAAAATAATGAAAGAAATTGTTGGTTTTACCGATAAAACATTTAACTCTCATGCAGCTTCTCTTGAAGAAGACTTGTGATCTGTCAATCTTTTTTTGTCTGAAATCCATAAACGGAAGCCATGCCTGATTCAAGGAAAAAAATCTATGTTATTCTTGAGGGTAACTAGTAAAAATCAAACTGTCATATATGCAATTGTTTACATCAACTCACCCAACGAGCATCTGGTAGTAGACGACCTAACCGTCTACAAGACACATGCCTAAAACTTTCGAAGTCTTCTTTGTAATCATATCCGTCTTGTTTCAAAGTTTCAATAATACTATCAATGCTTTCTTTGCCCTGTTATGTAAAGTTAAATAGGATAAAATGGTAAAAGCATCCACATTCTATACAAGTACCATGTAGCATTTGTATGTGCATATACGTACCTCTTTAACAGGGAGATATACACACCTTAGGCGTGCATTCGCCTCGTTTGATGATCTTGTTCCTGGAAAATGGAAGGACGAAATTTTATGGCAAAATTTTAGAGTTAACAAATTTAGTAATACTAAAAAGAAACAAACCTTGACTACTTGTCATAGTAGGATTGTCATGATCTAATTTGAAACGAATTGTAGCACGAATTCTGGACCATTGCATGAAGCTAGATTTGTGATTGCTACCTCCCCGCCAGGAATTTCTGCTAGATCCTCTCCGTTAACCTAAAAGTGCCCATAATGCAGGAAAATATTAGGTTACTAAAGACTACTTTTCAGAAACTTTGAATTTAATATTAAGATCAGATGAAATTCACTGTTAGGTAAGGTACATGCAACAAAAGCTTTTAAAAAGGAATAAAGTGCAAACCTCAAATTCAATAGGCAAAATAGTTCTCCCTTTCTTGGACAAATCATCACACTATAAACAGAAACAAACTAAGTTACAGTATTAATCATGAAAGTAGTTAATTCTAGTGCGAATCCTAGTTAGTAAGAACAACGAATCTTATAGTTGAAGACATAAATAATGAATATATCTTGGTAATCAAAGAATGCAAATTATAACAGCCCTGCATCATGTATAAGGCAGCAAACCTGTATATAGGGGAAGTAAATATCCTTTAGTTTGAATTGAAGCCGCCTTATGTTGGTGCTTCTAATCTTTGGTTCGAAAATCTCAACCTGTTCAAATGTTGATGTCAGATCATATCTAAGCCTTTAAATTTATGATAATTGTTACCTTTGTGAAACTTCCCCCAGGAGATAATTCAAGTTCATCATTTGTGGGGTCTCGAAGGCCACCATAAGTCTGAAATGCAAGAAAGAACAAGGAATAGAAGATAAATCAGGCTTAAAGGAGTAAAAAAGAAAGGAGAAAACATATGACATAGATCAAAATGACACAGTTACCCTCCAAGTTGCTTTCGAACCAGAAACAGAACCACTAACAAGAGCATCTCTCTCAAGACGTAACATATAGACTTTTTTCCCATTTTTGGTCTTGGACGAAACTTCCGTGCGCCTACATTAAGATAAGCAACAAAATGAAATGATTACAACTGATAGAAGAAGTTTCTTAAATATTAGCATGTCATGTAAGGAATTAAATCTTAGTTTAATAGATATACCTTCCTAAATGCATTGATGCAATAAATCCACCATATCCAAACATGCCAAAGGCAGGCTGTACATGCACCCAGAAGGTTTAACATCAGTCATCACAAATAAGGTAATATTTAAGGATGACAAATTCAACATATTCATGCAGTTTCACAGCAATTACCTTTAAATATGGAGGCTTGACACCAATGGCTTGTGTCTTATATGCTCTATGGAGAGACGCACCCATCTTCCCCTACAAAGCAATAAAAACAATAAAAGCATAATCATGAAAGTAAGAAACAAAGAAATACAGCATTTGAGAAAATAACATCTTACCACTTCTCTATAGACGTAGAGTCCATACCCGGACCTGTGTCAAAAATAGATATCTTCTCATTTGAAACTTCAACACTGCAAAATGATGAAAGTGGTAAGAATTAGTAGAAACCAAAATCCCTAAAATTTCAGGCAACAAAGTCAACTCCATATATTGACCCGGTACCTTATTAGCCTCTCATCACTTTCATCATTCGCCCACACCGCTTGCAAAGAATTGTCCTAAGAAAAAGAGTATGACATTACGAACCTTGAACATGGATTTGTCAGGAAATTTAATAAACACGTATAATTACTCACAATCAAATCAGCCAATGCGGTTTCGAAAGTATATTCTTCTGGTAATTCCATTAACAACTCTGTATCAGGAGTTAAATCCCACATGTTCAATGAAAAAAAATATTATAGTTCAATAAGCATGGTAAAGGAAACGAAGATCTATATAAATTATAATCAACCTAACAAACCTCGTAGATTGTTGCTGGTGGAGACCCATCCTGTTACAAGATCATCACACATTAAGCAATTAAAAAAGTTTAACAAATCAATGAAGCAAAAATCAAAATGAAAAACCGAAAACAGAGATGTAGACGCACATCAAGTCTGAGATTGTGTACTTCATTCATCTCTAACTTTGTTAACTTAAGGCAATATCTAAAAACATAATCATAATCGTCAACAAAACACAAATCAGCATCCCATTTAACACTTTTCTTAGGGTTAGATGCTTTTTTAGCTTGTATTGCTCTATCATGTTGCTCTATTACTTTGTTAGCAAGCTCTCTAACAGTAATCGCCTCCATTCCTTCAGGTATCTTCACCAATACAGTCATCCCATTCGGCAACAGAATTCTCAGCTTGTAAACCCTCCGTGGTTGTGAACTGGAAACAACTTCCTACTACTTACTCCACCGGAATCCGGCATCTTGTTAGATTGCCATACTTCAGAGCCCTCACTCGGTCGCTTTTGAGGCGTTAGAAGAAGCCGTTTACCTTCCATCTCGTAAACTAACTGCCAAATAAGGTAAAAAAATGTTTAGAAGCTGAAAAAAAAAAACATTTCTAGTACATTTACTTGACGATGCTACTGTGATCAACTGAAATTCTATATAATTTCATCAGAACTGAAAAAAAAAAAGAAACAATAATCTGGAATTCGAAGAGCAATAGACGTGATCGAAGCGTATGTTCAGCAAAACGTTAACAGAGTATCATTTTACAAGCTTACAACTATACGATCAAGTGATCAACTGCTAAATAAGGAAATAAAATCTTCATAAGTTGTGAAATCAATCGAACAACACTGATTTCTACTACATTTAGTTGAAGATGCTAAAAGGTACGTAACTTTGAAACCCTAACTGCCAAATAAGGAAATAAAATCATCTGAAGTTGAAAAAACAAGTGAAACAACAGTGATTGAATGATATCTACTACATTTAGTTGACGATCCTACTGTAATTAACCGACATTGCAGATAATTTCAGAAGAAGTGAGAAAAATGAAGGATAATCTGGAATTTGAAGAGTAATAGGCATAATCGAAGTGTATGATCATAATAAATGTTAACAGAGTATCAATTTACGAGCATATGATGAGAAAAGTTGGATAGCAGATGGTGATTTGTTGTGAGATTACCTGCAGTTTGGACGTGAAGAGACGAAGCGAAAGGGTTTTCAGACAAAAACGGAAACGATGATGGTGAGCGAGCCGAGTGTAATACGATACTGCAGGCTGCTAAAATGAGCCGGGTGTATAATCATTCCACGCCGTTTCTCTGACATCCAACCAGATATTTTTTAGGATTTCTTTTTAAATTTATTTCGTTAATAAACAATCTTCCGGTAAGTTTTGATATTGGAAAGCAAAATACGTTGGATTTTTTAGGATTTTTTTATAAAGGTAGCTTTATAAAATAATAACTAGGTTTTAAAAGTATTCTAATTAGGTTTAAAAGTATTCTAATTAGATCATTCAAAAAAGTAGCTTTATAAAATAGTAACTGGGTTTTTAAAGTATTCTAATTAGATCATTCAAATTTCAAAAGTGTTTCGATCAGATACTATGTTTTGAAACTTGAAACTTGTATGATTTCTTTGTCCATGTCATTTAGTCGTTGAGGTAGGATAAAATTGAAGAACTACTAGGTTATGGGTTCGATTTTTACAAAAGAGTTTTTCTCGATTTATTGGATTACTTCTGAGTTGGTGTATAAGCATTATTGCCTAATGAAGATGGATATGATTAGTGATTCCGCCAGTGGTATGATGATACTCCAGTGGTCTGTTAGTGATCTAAATTTGCCGTCCAAAAAAAAGTCCATGCCATTAGAGCCTAGTGGCATCTTGGGGTAACATAAGGCTTAGGTACGGGGTTCGATTTCCTGATGGGGTTTTTCCAGATTTATTGGTTTTTCCTCCTGAATTGGTGTATAGCATTATAGTCTAGTGAAGATTAATATGATCGGGTGGTTCTGTACAAAACTTTGGAAAAACAATCAAACAACGGATATAGCGGCAAACGGTGACAAAAAAGTTTTATTAGTTAACCAACCCAAAAACTCCCAAACCAAACCCTAGATCTCACAACTGTGAGATCTATGATATACAACAATCTATCTCAACAGATGAACAATTTGTTGAGATCAACAAGAATGATAAAGAAATACAACACTGGAGATCAGCACGATCTCAGACAAGCAACGATCTCAACAGGATGAGATCAACGATACAACGAACCAGAAAGAATGATACATAAAACCCTAGAAAAAATCTATCACACACTGAGCTCTGCATCTCTCTCTTCTTTATATACCAGTAAAGAATACAAGTTACACTTAACCCCTAAAATAGATCTAGTCCAGTCCTCAAAGCTTTCACAAGTTCCAAGCTATCCCCTCAATAATATAAACTGCACACTTAAACCCCTTGTGACACATCAGGATATTATAACAGAATAACAATAACCATAACAACAATAACTAGTTGCAACAGAAATAATCATGTTAGATGTATGAATTATACCAAGATATAATTTTAACATCCCCCCATAATTCATACACTGAACATATCAATTAAGCCCAGTTTTTCACATAATTGTTCATGTTGAAAACTAGTTAAACCTTTTGTGAACAAGTCTGCCACCTGATTCTCAATGGCTATCTTTTCTGGAACTACAATTCCATCAGCAATTTTTTCTCGCAAAAAATAAAGATCAATTTCAAAATGTTTAGTCCTCTAATGGAAGACTGGATTTAAAGCAATAGAAATTGCTGATTGACTATCACAAAACAGCTTAACAGGCAGTTGATACTCAATTTTTAATTCTCTTAAGAGATTTAAAATCCACATTACCTCACACGCAGCCGAACACATAGCTCTGTATTCGGCTTCAGCCATAGATCTAGAAACAACACTTTGTTTCTTACTTTTCCAGGAAATCAATGAATTTCCCAGAAATATACCAAACCCAGTAACATATTTTCTCGTAGCCAAACATTTGGCCCAATCCGATTCAACATACCCAGTTATATTCAACTCATTTCCTTTTTTAAACATAACTCCCTTTCCTGGACACAATTTTAAATATTTAAGCACCCTTAAAGCAATTTGCAAGTGACAGTTATTAGGGCATGCATAAATTGACTTAAAAATTGCACTGCGTAACTTATATCAAGACGAGTTATAGACAAGTAAATGAGTTTCTCGATCAACTTCTGAAAGTTTGTAACATCAACAACTACATCTTGTTTTTGAGCTAATTTATTTACTAAGACATGACTTTGTTCAATAGGAGTATTCACTGGTTTTACACCTAGGTAGCCAAACTCCCTTAGCAACTCAAGACAATATTTCCGTTGAGTTAAACACATACAACATCAGAATAAAGCACCTCAATACCAAGAAAATATTTTAAGACCCCTAAATCTTTTAATTTGAAAATTATCACTTAATTTTTTTTCACATTAACTATTTCATCCTGTGAATTACCAGTAACATTTATATCATCTATATATACTAACAACACAACAAAAACTGATCCTTTAGACAAAGTATACATAGAATGATCCACACACGCTTTGGGTAAAACCCATATCAATTAACACACATTTTAACTTTTCATTCCATTTCCTATGTGTCTGTTTAAGCCCATACAGAGACTTAACCAGTTTACACACACGAGTTTCACCACTTGGAAAATATCCAGGTGGTAATGCCATATACACATCTTCCGAGATGGACCCATATAAGAAAGCGTTATTAATATCAAGTTGAAAAACAGGCCAGCTGTTTTCAACTGCTAAAGACAACACACAACGAATAATAACCATTTTTACTACAGGAGAAAAGGTTTCCCCAAAGTCAATCCCCTCCCGTTGACTATATCCTTTAGCTACAATCCTAGCTTTGAATCTTTCCACTTCTCCACTAGACTTGTATTTTACCTTATAAATCCACTTACAACCTATCGCTTTTCTACCCTTACGCAAATCAACCAGAACCCAGGTCTTATACGATACAATGCTTCCATTTCTTTATTCATCGCTTCAACCCACCTAGGATCTTTAACAGCCTCAGAATAACTAGTTGGTTCAATAGTTTTATCAAGACTCGACACAAAACACATATTTTCCACAGACAAGTTTGAGTAATTAACAGATTTCTCAATTCCATATTTTACTTTTCCATCAACAATATAATCACTAAACTTCATAGGCATTACATTTATTCTACAAGACCTCCTAAATTCAACTCTACTTCCTCAGATAGGTTGGTCTCATCAGTTAGAAGTTCAGTGTCGTCTGCCCTGCCAAGACTCTCACCTCTACTACTCTCACTATTACTAGGTGTTGTAGTTGTTACATCCTGAACACTAGGATGATCAACGACACTAGTCGGGGCAGCCGTGGTAGAATCACTTGGCTGCTGATCCTCACTGAAACTCCCATGAGAACCACTAGGCACCTCTTCATCATTGGGAGTTGACAACACATTTTCAGAATTAATGGATGTAGGTGACTCAAACATGTCAAAAAAAATTAAGTGAGTTAAACTTTGACCTTGAATAACAACAGAATTATCCTTTTCAAGAGTTGTAAAAGGAAAAACATGTTCATAAAATTTCACATCTCTCGAATATAATTCCTTTTTACTATCTAAACTCCACAATTTATAACCCTTTTTTTTAATTTGAATGTCCTATCAAAACACATTTTTCAGCACGTGAAAACAGTTTATCAGATTCATTCAACACAGTACTAAAGCACAAACATCCAAAAACTCTTAAATGTTCAAGAGAGGGCTCAAAACCATGCATAAGTTCATACGGACTCTTACCTAACAATACTGATGAAGGTATCCTGCTAATTAAATAGACCCAGTTAGCACACAATCTGCCCAAAATCTTAATGGTAACCCCCTCCCTGATATAACAATGCCCTAGCCATGTTTAAAAGGTGCCGATGCTTCCTTTCCACCACACCATTTTGCTGTGGTGTATAGGAGCAAGAAGTCTGGTGAATAATTCCCTTTTGTTTTCAAAACTGTGACATTTGTTGATTAACAAATTCAGTACCGTTGTCACTTCTAAACATTTTAATCTTCTTCTCAAATTGAGTTTGTAACAATCTATAGAAGTTTACAATATTTTCAAAAACCTCAAACTTATTTTTTAACAGAAAGCACCAAACTGTTTTAGAATAATCATCTACAACAGTCAAAAAATACTTATATCCTTCCTGCTTGTGACCCTATAAGGACCCCACACGTCCAAATGAATTAACTCACCCACAATTTTAGATTTGTGATCACTTAGAGAGAATGGAACTCTAACTTGCTTAGCCCTATGACATATTTCACAAGGATGTTTTTCACCATACTCTAAATTCAGACTACCTTTTAACACAGACAGAACTTGATCAGAGGGATGTCCTAACCTATTATGCCAAACATCAAATTTAACCATACTATTGAAACAAAAATTATTACCATTCTTACTAATAAAATACAAGCCATTATCCTGTCTACCAGTCACCAGGACTCTCCTTGACTTCAAATCCTAAATTGCACACATAGACTCATCAAACACAACAGACAACTTGTTATCTTTAGCCAATTTATGAACTGACACCAGATTCACATTATAACCGGGTACAAAGAAAACATCTCTTAACACAACACCAGAAGCCAGATTAATATCTCAGATTTTAGTAACTTTAGAACTAGTTCCATTTGGGTGACACACTTTTAAATCAAATTCTGATACATCAACACAATTATACATATCACTATCATTCATTACCATGTGTTGGTTACTCCTGAATCTATGACCCAGTTATAGTCATTAGCATAGCTAGTAACACTAGAACAACTGATAAACTACCACACACACCTGATACATTAACATTACTATTCAGACCAAGAGACTGACCTCCCATATTAGAACTTTGTTCCAGGCTTTTCATTCACAAGACTCAACAACTTAGAGATCTGCTCACTTGTAAAAGGCATAGAAGAACTAGATACCATATTAGCTTTATTCACATTTACATCATTATTACTGTTGCTTTTACCCCTTTGAACATTAGTTCTTCGTTTAAACCCCTGTGGATAACCAACCAACTCAAAACACATATCCACAGTATGACCAATCATGTTGCAATATGTACACTTCAGATTAGGATTAGGTCCTCTAAATGGTTTTTTCTTTTGATAAAAAACAGGATTAGTCTTACTAAAGAAGGATACATTAGACCCAGACTTATTATTACCACTAGCAGACCTAGGTGATTCTTCCTAGAAATAATAGAGAAAGCGACCTTAACAGAAGGTAGAGGTTCTCTTGTAAGTAAACTAGTTCTCACGGGTTGGTAAATCATCGTCCAAACCCATAAGGAATTGCATCAGTTTTATAAGTGTAGTAAAATCATTATAATCTTTGGTAGCTTTACAAGAACAAGTGGGCAGTTGCAACATTGCATCAAACTGCTTCCACATAGTAATTAATTTGTGATAATATTCTGAAACAGAAGTGCCATTTTGGGAAATACAGTTTATCCGTTTATACAAATCATACACAACAGAACCATCTACTTTGTCGTAAGTCTCTTTCAAATCATTCCACACTTCTGAGCAAGCTTTGAAAAAACTTGCCCCAAATATAACTCCTCAGACACAGAGTTTAATAACCATGTCAAGACAACAGAATTACACCTATCCCATTGATTACTTAAAACCTCATCATCATCAGTTTTAACACATTTTCCATAAATAAAACCAAATTTATTTTTAGCCTCTAAAGCTAATTTCATAGCACTAGACCATACCCTATAGTTCTTTGTCCCTTTTAGTTTTATATTAACAACAGTTAAACTACTTGAATCACTCGGATGTAAATACACGGGTCTCCTATATCCAGTTTACTAATCAAGGTTTGTGAAGTACCTTCACCTTCACTCATAATGACAATCACACAGAAACAAACAGACAACAAATTGATAAGATATCAACCAATATATGACAGGAAATAAAATCAACACAACCTAAGGCGAAACTGAGTCAGGGACCAGATTCCAGGTTCATCACTCTATGGTGCCTGGACAAGCCTTTACTCAGGAGCCATACTCTATACAACTGATTTAAAACACTAAAAATACCAACACAAAATCAGATATAACCAGATAAACCGGTCCTCATTACCCCGGCATCAACTATACTCAACAATAGGAACAGAACAACAAAAGAACGAGAGAGGACAGATCTTACAGAGGGGGCGTATAACTCCAAATAAGCGATCAGAGTTGTAGTTTTCAAGAACTACAAGATCTGACCAAAAACTCAAATTCCACACACTGGTTAGTTTACCCTGAACCTTCTAGGGTTTCAGAGACTAATGCAGAGTGTAGAAACCACCAGAAGATGAGGAATCTCCCACCAGACACTCAAAACCCAAACTAGGGTTTCAGCCGTACAAGAATGAAGCAGCACACGTCCCAAGATCAGACGATCTATCTCGACCACAACCAGATCTGCAACCGTAGATAACAGATAAACAACAAATCAAAGTATAATAGTCAAAAACTGCATATCAAGAGCGATTTTGCTCTGATACCATGTACAAAACTATGGAAAAACAATCAAACAACAGATATAGCGGCAAAACGATGACAAAAAAGTTTTATTAGTTAACCAACCCAAAAACTCCCAAACCAAACCCTAGATCTCACAATTGTGAGATCTGTGATATACAACAATCTATCTCAACAGATGAACAATCTGTTGAGATCAACAAGAACGGTACAGAAATATAACACTGGAGATCAACACGATCTCAGACAAGCAACGATCTCAACAGCATGAGATCAAGGATACAACGAACCAGAGAGAATGGTACATAAAACCCTAGAAAAAATCTATCACACAATGAGCTCTGCATCTCTCTCTTCTTTATATACCAGTAAAGAATACAAGTTACACTTAAAGCCTCGAATAGATCCAGTCCAGTCCTCAAAGCTTTCACAAGTTCCAAGCTAGCCCCTCAACAATATTAACTGCACACTTAAACCACTTGTGATACATCAGAATATTATAACAGAATAACAATAACCATAACAACAATAACCAGTTGCAACATAAATAATCATGTTAGATGTATGAATTATACCAAGATATAATTTTAACAGGTTCTGATAGTGGCACAATGATACTTCAGTGGTCCAAGAGGAATCCATAATTACCATTAAAAATTAGAAAAAGTATAGTGATTTCTTAAGTAAAATAAATAGTTTCGATGGGAAACAGTGACAATTTCATAGCAAAAAAAGTGTGTATACAGGTTTAAATATATACAACTAGTTTATGGCCTATCCGCTTTGCGGGGTGGTAAGCGGAATATTTCTCGTTTAATAACATGTACGCGTGTGTTTCGGTTACTTGTACATAATACTCATAACATGATCTAACAAAAAATAGACAGCCACTTAGGCTATAGCCTAGTGGTCAAGAGGAATTATCTCTTGTGGGGAGACCAAGGTTCAATCCTTGGAAGGTGTAAGAATTTAAGGGGAAAAAAATAGCCGTTAAAAAAAACAAAAAATAGACATAAATAAAAATACGCGTGTCAAATTTTTTTTTAATAAAGTTTAGGAATTATAAAGTAACTTTATTAAAGCCCAAGAGTAGTGGCGGTTGTCCACCAATAGCTAACAATCATTATTCCCCCGGGTTGATTCGTTATGGTAGAAAAGAGAAAAGGCTAAAAGATGAAATATTAAAATGAACAAAAGTAGAAGGACTAAACATGAACACTACCAAAAGCTAAAGCAAAGAGACTAAACACACAAATAAACAAAGTTAACCAATAAAAAGAAAGTTTTCTTTTCTAAACAAAAAGGGGCTAAACACGTATATTAACGAAGTTGAAGGTTTAAAAATAAAATAAAGAAACCGACAATTAGTTACTTATAAGAATAAAAGTAGAGGAACTAAACATTTAGAATAATAAAGTTGAAGTAGAGGAACTAAACACGCATATATACAAATTTAATCAACATGAAGATAACTTTTTTAAAAAACAGATGAGCGAAACCCATGTATTATCAAAGTTAAAGGTTTAAAAATTAAATAAAAATAAATCGGCCAATGAGAGCTGTCACTATTTCCTCTACCGGAAATGTATGTACTGAAAATGAAAATTATTATTATTCTAAACTATAAAATAAGGCTCACGCTTTGTGGCAAGCTTAGTACGTAAAGAAAATCATATGAGATTGTGGGAAGAGAATAAAAAACTACACGTGTGATGGTACTTTAAAATTTTGAATAAGCAAGGAACAAAAATTATATTTCACAAGTAAAAAATATATATATATTTTATAAACAGAACAAAGAAACAAAAAGAACGAAACCTTGAAAAAGCTTTGATGACTTTTACGTATATGTTTCGATGATCTATACATTCTTATTTACACCTCTGTTTGAATAAAGTTCACGTCGAGTCTTTGATAAAAAAAATAAACTGCAACGGTGTGTTCATAGTTTAGAGAGATACTATAATAAATAATCAATTTATTTTCTAAAAATAAAAAGCCTGATCATGAAGCCAATTGTTATGAGATTAGTGGGTAAAAAACACACAAAAAAAATCCTAATATAATATTAACATGATCATTATGAGATTAGTGGGTAAAAAATACAAGAAAAAAAAGACAATAATATATATTAACATGATCATTATGAGATTAGTGGGTAAAAATACAAAAAAGATCCTGATATAATATTAACATGATCAAAAGTAATATACAAAAAATCTTGGTTAAGCCATGTGTCATGAGATAAATGGTTAAAAAAATAAAAAGTAAATATCAAGCGATAAGCAAACAATAAATCATCTTTTCCATACATCTTCAGTATTGTGCATAATTTGTATATAATTTAGTATTTTAAATTGAGTGTGTATTAAAGGCACTATATAGAGATATATAATCCAAACGTAAGTTTAAGCTAAGAATTGTGCTCAAGAAAATAAGTTCACGTATGCCTTTTACTTTTATTTTATTATTATTAGTCACGTCTTACTTTAATATGCGAAATAATCCATAGACAAGAGTGTGGTTCGTATTTCTTCTGTTACGTTGTTTGTTTTTGAAAAAACAATCATTTGTTTAATGTATTGCTATAGAGGGAATATAAAGTTGAATTTTTATTGTATATAACTACAAAATGGTATTAGGTTTCTAAAGTAGTAGATTCTAACGTTTTATAATACATATATTGTAAGTTTTGTAACAGAGTAATCATCATCATCATCATCATATATAGTTAAAGAAAATGACATGGTAGAGATTTTAATTTTATTATAATAATATTTCTTGATGAAAATATAATAAAATAAAATGACATGGTAGAGATTTTAAAATTATTATAATAATATTTCTTGATGAAAATATATGAACAAGCAAAGCATAAAAGAAATAACGCACGCAAGGGAAAATAATTTACAAGAAGCTTTCACAAGTTTTATCAAGTTCATTCATTTGAAGTACAAAAACACAAACTCAATTGGATAGATCATCTTTGTGTTGTGTTGGGTGAATTATTGGATGTTGGTTTAAGTGATGGACTATATATACAAAACCCACTTTAAATATCTAAGAATAAATAAAGATTTTAATATATGGTAAATCATAAAGTCTAAAGCTCATTACTTTATATAATTTGATGGGGAGTCTTTAAATTTATGTTTATAAGAGGTTTTGTTAGCATAGTAATCATATCGTATCCAATCAATTTATTATATGAGGTTCCTTTCCTCGCTCTCTTAATATTGTAAGACTAGTTATGCTTATAGTTCTCTCTTATCTAATTAATCGGGCATATATTTCACTTAGTTATGAAGCCGTCACTTAATCTATTTTTCTTACTAATGGGGTGATGGTCCATTAACAAATACAAAGCATTTAAACACCTTAGAAGAGAGGTATCGAGTTCAAGTCCCACAAACGACATATATAAAAGAAATTTTTCGTTCAAAAAGAAAAAAACTTAATATATTTTTTAAGAGATTGATAAAATGATATGTGTTTTTCAAAGAAAACATTAAATAAGAATGGTTTTACACAACATTTCTTATATAACATGATGGATATAAATTTTGATAATCCGGGCATGTATCTATCTATCTATATATAAATATATATATATATATATATATATATGGTAGGGTTCATGCGAGAACCACCTTTATTGCGAGAACCGCGAGAACCAATGTGAACAGGGGGCAATTTTGTAAATACATAACAAAAATTAAATTAAGCGCATCCTTCTCCTCCTGAACTTCAAATTCACGTCCGACACTCCTCTCCTGGACTTCAAAATTCGTCATCTCAGACTTCAAAATTCATCATCTCAGTTCACAATTGTCACTCCAGATTCTTGAAAATTCGTCATCTCGATCTTACTATTCATCATGTATTCGTAGTATATTCAAAATTTGGGCAAACTGAAAAGAATCATCGATCATATATTCGTTATATATGCGAAATTAGGACAATAAGAATAGAATCATTGAAGATTGTGGCACAATTAGGGAAAATTTGAAGAACAAACGTCCAACGAACTCGCCGTAACCGAGTTATTGTCGGAATATCGAGCATCGATACACCGTTCCGTGAATTTGTAAGTTTATACACTTTGTTTTGCACGTTTATATGATAACACGATGCTTAATCGTCGATTCAGATATTTTATATGTGAATATGAGGTTTAAATCGTCGTTTCATATCTGCATTAGTGAAAATGGTGTGATGTATATGATTTTTGAGGGATTGGGGGCGACTGTTGTGATAGCACGATCTGTAATGTGGTATTTATGTCTTTTTTTTATGTAGTTTTGTTACCGATTAATGTTAAATTCGATTGGTGGTAATATGAAATTTCGATTTGTTAAGGTTAGGGTTTTTTATTGAGCAAACCTGTTGATAAGGTCAGTCGGGTTAATGCCCATGTGCATAGTTATGCACATATGCATATTTTGCCAGATTAGTTTAATAAGGTCAATCATATTGATGCAAATGTGTATTATTATGCACATGTGCATAATTTTATATAATAGGTTAGAATTTTTTGTATAAAAGGGGGTTGAACCTGAAAAGAGTGCAAGTAGGTGGCCTTCAAATTTGTGAGCAATATTAGGTAGTTTGTTGTTTGGATGCACGATGTTCTACAAAATTTATGCAAAAGATGTATGCTTCCTGCAGAACTTTAGAAGTCTGCCTTTTGCGTCCAATACCTTCCTGAAGCCCGCTGTATAAAAACCGCAAATGATCAACCTCCATTTGATCCTTTCAATTCTTCTGTTTCTTGTTAATCAATCTTTTCAGTTAACTACAGATGGAGTTTTGTTACTTTCTTTCAAATACTGTGTTTTAAGCGACCCGTTAGGTGCTTTAGATAACTGGAACTACTCAGATAAATCACCGTGTTCATGGAACGATGTCGTTTGTAGTATTCCCGACCACCGTGTCACCGAACTCTCACTTTCTAATTCCCAACTCTCTGCCTCCATTCCCGCCAATCTTGGATTGATTCTAAACTTAAAAACAAATTGTTTTATCGAATAACTCAATCAATGGGTCTATCTCGTTATCGTTGTATAATGCTACAGAGTTAAATTTTCTTGATTTTTCGAATAATTTAATCTCCAGTGAGCTTCGGGATGTTAGAGGATTAAAGAGTCTTCAGTTTGTTAACATTTCCGGTAACTCGTTAACTGGGAAGCTGCCAGAGAGTTTGAGTCCTCTCCCTAACTTAACGGTGGTTAATTTGAAGAACAATTATCTTCATGGGAATCTTCCAGCCGGTTTTAATTCGGTTAAATTTTTAGATCTATCTGGGAATTTTTTCACCGGGTCATTACCTGAAGATTTCGGAAGCACTGATCTTGTTTACTTCAACATCTCCCACAATAATATTTCATGCATAATTCCAACAACGGGCTTCTGGAAGGTGTTGGATCCAAACATCGGGCTTCTGGAAGGTGTTGGATCCAAACAACGGACTTCTCAAGTTCTGCATATGAAACAGAGGACTTCTCAAGTTCTGCATATGAAACAGCGAACTTCTCAAGTTCTGCAGGATGCCTGCAGCTTGTAGAAATTTTGTAGAACATCGTGCATCCAAACAGTGAACTACCTAATATTTCTCACAAATTTGAAGGCTACCTACTTGCACTCTTTTCGGGTTCAACCCCCCTATTTATGCAAAAAACAAAATCAATAGGTTAATAAGGTCATTCATGTTGATGTACATGTGCATAGTTATGCACATGTGTATAGTTTGCCATAATCTGTTAACAAGGTCATTTATGATGATACACATGCGCATAGATTGGTGGTAACACGAAATTTGATTTGGTAAGGGTTAGGTTTTTCTTTATTGAAACAAACTTGTTGATAAGGTCAGTCATGTTAATGCACATGTGCATAGTTATGCACATATGCATATTTTGACAGATTAAGTTAATACGAATGTATTCACTCAGTTGATGTATATGTGCATATTTATGCACATGTGCATAGTTTGCTAGAATATGTTAACAATGTCATTTAGGATGATGTACATGTGCATAGTTTGACGGAATAGATTTGTTACTAATTAATGTTAAATATGATTGGCAGTAATATGAAATTTGATTTGATAGGGGTTAATTTTTTTATTGAAACAAATCTGTTGATAAGATCAGTCATGCTAATGTGCATAGTTATGCACATATGCATATTTTGTCAAATCAAGTTAATATGAATGCATTACGGCATATGCACACGTGAATTTTTACTTTAAAATATAAACATTGTACATATTGTATGTAATATGTTTTATGCACATGTGCATACATGAAATAACTTATGTAATATATGTAATGTATGCAGGAAAAATACATTAGAGATTGCGCATGGATTGACAACAAGGACATATTTGATTAAAAGGTTGACGGATGAAAAAAATTATCTGAAAATGATAGATGAAGAGGCGTTGAAACAGGAGGAGTGTTGGAAGAAGCTTAGAAAATGGAAAGAAGAGCAGAAGGTGTGAAGTTGTGAACTGAAGTGAATGTTATGTGTAGGTAGTATGTGGACGTGCAATACTTTTATGTGTAGGTAGTTTATGGACATGCAATACGGATGATCATGTTTGTTAATATATGATGTATTATGTTGTTTGGTATATGTAATGTTGGTATTGCACATGTGCAAAGTTTGATATAACATATATATTGGTATTGTATAATGTATTACAAATGGTTATATTTGTTAATTTTGGATGCCATGTTTTGTTTAGTATAGTATATGCCGGTGATGCATATGTGTAATAACGATTGTTGTTCGGATTATGTGATTCCTTATGACAAGTGTGTTATATTTACTTGTTGTTATACAAAAGTTGTGTGATAGTGTGTTAATGTTGGTAATGCACATGTGTATTAATAAAAAACAATAAACATGCTAGTAATGAATATGTCTATATTTTTAACTATTGTATATTTGTTCACATCATATTACGTATGTGGTAACCTATTATGTATGGGGTACCACATTACATATGTTGATCTACATGTAAAAGTAAAACGGATTATATGCGGTTAAAATATTCATGTATGCACATGTGCATTGGTAAAAAACAATAACAATGTGCAGTGAAACAGTAAACATAGTAAACATGTATGCACATGTGCAGTGTTCGAAACAATAACCATGTGGAGTGTATGTGCTAGCCTATTATGTATGGGGTACCACATTACATATGTTGATGTATATGTAAAGGAAAACAGATCAAATGTAGTTAAAATATTCATGTATGCACATGTGCATTGGTCGAAACAATAACAATGTAAGTGATAATAAAAGTATCATCAGTGCATGTGCAATCATAAACAGTGCAAATGCAATCATAAACATCAGAATTTGTAATCATAATATCGGAATACATAGTTTGAAACTTTAAGTGATGTTTAAGAGTAGTTCAACGTAAACGTGTAGGTCAAACTGAATGTAAACAGGCCAAATTAAATGTAAAAAGTAATTCAACATAATCAAATTGAACGCAGACGTTTCAAATTAAATGTACATAATAGTTCAACGTAGATGTAAACAATATTTTGACGACGAACTTAGACAATTTTTTGATGGTTTGGTGCATTATGACGTTTGGATAAACGTCTAAGGGGCTGTTCATGTACATGTATGTATGTAGGGTCTTCAGAATCATCATATAGAATCATCATATGTATCTTCATCAGTATCGTTATCATCATCGGAATAAGAATCGGTTTTCATCGTTAGGGGGTCCGGAATTCCAGCAACAACGGTAACAGCTTCATTATGTATGAATGTTCCTGAATATAGAAAGAATGTTAAAAAAGTGAATAAAGAAATGGTAAAAAAAGTGATATTTAATAAGGTAAATGTTATGTGTAAGAATGATGTATAAATGATAAACAGATTATTGTTGATGATTATAGGGTAATGGTAACGTGCTGCACATGTGCAGGATGTAGATTATTGGTGATGGTTATAGGGTAATGGTAAAGTGTTGCACATGTGCAGGATGGTGTAGTTATAGGGTAATGGTAAAGTGATGCACATGTGCAGGATGGTGTATTTATATAAAAATCATATCCGACACTCGAATTGCATCAGCAGTTCTCAGTTCTCAAGCATTAGCAGTTCTCGTTCTCAAGCATCAGCAGTTCTCGGTAGTTCGTCTTCGTCTCTCGTCTCGATTATATCAGTAGTTCATCTTCGTCATAACGTATTCGTTCTTCGTCTCCTCATACGAACATCGATGGTAAACCATCAGACATTTCAAAATCCGTCGTATAATTGAGGTTAGTGCTCCAAAATTCGTATTATAATCGATATTATTGCAGTAAGAATATAATCATAGATCATATATTCTTCATCCATTCGTAATTAAGGCAACACGATCAGAATCATTGAGGAGTGTGGCATAATTAGGGTTACAGAAAGAACAATGATAGGAGGAATGACACGATTAGGGTTACCTGAGAAACAATGTATGAGGAGGATCATCAGATGTATGAGAATCGACACGTGATGAATCAGTGAACGCTATATGCCACCGTAAACACTGTGCCGAATGCCACCGCCGTGAAATATGTGAACGTCGACTACCTCTCTGCCGTGAAAACCACCGTTGAACGCCTCTCTGCCGCCCTGAAATCACCGTGAATGCCTTTCTGCCGCTTGTGAAAACTGTGAACTGATGAAACCCTAAAATGTAGAACAGTGACATAAAAGAAAGAACACGTGTTTTTAACATAAACATATTATAATTACAAAATTGCCATGTGTTCACACTGGTTCTCGCGGTATTCCCAATAAAGGGTGGTTCCTAACGGATTCTTATCCTATATATATATTAAATATTAAATATCTAAATTAAAGTATTGTTTAATAAACATAAAGTAAAAGGACATACGAGACTTCCATAACTATATTAGAATGACAATAAGGGCGTAAATTAATATCTAACATTCTTTTTTATTATTAAATTCATAAAATAACTATAAGGAATGAGCAAGAAAAAATTATATGATGAAGTATAAATGAAAAAGTAAAGAAATAGAACAATACTCGTTTTAAATGATAAGTTAAAACAGAATGAATTCTCTGAAAACAAAAGAATTGGATATTTTATTTTGTATAATCAATTTTTTTTTCTTTTCTTTATTTTGGAAAATGTTATGAGAAAAAGGAGATGGAATTGGATTTCGCTCACGTGATTTATTAGATCCAAAAATGTAAAGGGAGTCATATTTTTCATTTTCTTTTCTTTAGTGTGATTATTTAGTAAGGTAAAAGGATATATAAGCTTATCACAGTATCACGTGTATAAACTTCAATAGGATGAAAGGATCCCATATAAGAACATGTTAAACTTGACCTTCTTCATGAATTTGAATTTGATACAAGTTTGATTTTTTTTATTATATTATATAATATTATAGAGTAAACCTTAATTTTTGTCTTTATGGTTTGCTGATTTTAACACTTACAATTTAATGGTTTAAAAATTGCATTTATCATCTATTAGTTTACTGATTTTAACAGTTTCAGTCCCCTCCCCCCCCCCCCCCCCCAAAAAAAAAAAAAAACAAAAAACCTAACCCCCCACAACCCAACCCAAGTTAAAATGCTATATGCTAAAAACGAAACCCTCAAAAACCTAAACACCTCCCTAACCCCCAAAAACCTAACCCCCCACCCCAAGACCCAGTTAAAAGACACAATGACGTGAACCTTTAACACAATGCAAAAAAAAACCCAGTAAAAATGAAAATTTTTATTTTATTTTTATATGACAATATGGTGCTCATATTAAAGATAAAAAAACGTTCGTTATTATGGTGAATTTTTTTTAAAGAAAAATGTCGTATGAAAAAGTTATGGACGTTTTAAATCGATGGGGTAATTGGCATGTGCCTTGCATGTGGAGAGAGAAAATCAATAAATGTAAGATTCCTTTTATGCGCATTCTATTATCTTCTTTTTGCTACAATTAATCTCAACCCTCCAAATATAAGATTAATGGACTAAAATTTTTCTTACCCTTCTTACTTATCTTAGCCTTTGCATTTGATCCTTACACATTACTGTTAACCCAAAACTTTTCCTCTTTTCAGTTTAACCTCATAAATTTTTCACTTTCAACTTTGCCCCCATATACTTTTCAAATTTCAAAAAAAATTTCATTTTACGCTTCGTTCTACATTTTGCGCGTTAACACGGCGCAACGTGCGTGTGTGATTCAACGTTTTTACGTTCCGTTTTACGCTTTGTTCTAAGTTTTGGGAGTTAATACAACGCAATGTACATGTGTAGTTCAACGTTTTTACGTCGTCAATTTTTTCTGTTTGACAAATTCGTCATAACGCGCGGGTCCTAGATCGACTTAGTTATTATTTTCTATAGTTTACGTTTCGGTCTAATTTTTTCGCCGCATTCAGTGTTAGTGGTCGCTCGCGATGGTATGACAATGATACTATTTGACACGGTTTTACGCCCTGCCGCAACGCGGGGGTGCTTAATAGTTGATATTAAAACATATACACGCTTCTTAATTAATTAGAATATCAAAAAATTCTGGAGAATCATATATAGAACTTACTAAAAAATATAAAGAAACATAGAACTTCAAGTATTGATTATCAAATAAATAAAACAAACAAATCCTCCCATATACCCACTAGTTAGTATATTATGAATGAGGATATCAGTTAACTCAATCATTAATTTTCTCTTTGATTTAGTGATATAAAACATTTAAGGTTTCAATTGAACTTGATTTCGGTGGTCACATAGGGAAGAGTTGCCTTATAGATTCCATCTTGCATCTGTGTCTTGATCATATAAAGCTCCTTGAGGATGCTCTCTGGTAAATGTATGCAGGCACCTTGTACGTTTTGGTTTTGGTTTTTGTTTTTCCTTTAATGAACAAAGTATCGCGTTTAAAATATGACTTCACGTCATCTGTCTTGACTCCAGGCATGTTTAAGGATACAAGCGCACCTTCCTTAGTTAACTCTATCTTCTCGCGTCCAGGCATAACGCTTATGTGTAGGCTTTCAGCTGTCTCATGCTTATACATTGTAAACGAAATATATGGCTTTGTAAATAATTTGTCTTTTAACATCAGGAACAAATAAGATATTCATAATAATACCTACGTTCGCAATTCATCAAAGAATAATTAACAGATAAGATATCATGGCAACTACCATAATAAAGGCCAAAAAGAAAATGAAGACCAAGTTTACGTTTGAAATGATGGACGTTCGTGAAGATGTTCGTCGTTAACTCTTGTTTGTTTTTGAGCTTGGGAAGAGTTAACTTGAACATTCCATCTTGCATCTCTCCCTTTATATCACAACTAGTTTTGTCAATGTTCTCGGGAAGTGTAGAAAATTATAATATGAACAACAAGAATCAACACCAGATATAGTGACAAAACAGCGACAAAAACTACCAAACCCTAGATCTTACCAAAGTAAGATCTAAATCAAACAACAACAATACAATGATCAACTGATGAAATATCAATTGATCTAAACATGAAACGATACAGAAAATACAAAGATCTTCAACCAGAGATCAACAAGATCTCAAATCACTGAAGAACAAGAGAGAGAAACAAGTGAGATGTAATTGAGTCGGTGTTACGCAAACAGTAACCCTCACTCAATAAATACTTGGATATTTTCCAAGTTACACTAAGCACCCTCCAGCTTTCCTTTCTTTCACAGCAAACCTTCAAATGTTCCAACCAGGCACATTATCTATTCCCACTTGTCACAAATAGGCCTCCAGTTAGACATACCTACACAAACAACTCAACAACCTGATAAGAAAACTTATAACAATAAATAACAACTTGTAACAACCCAATTGAATTAATCATTTTGATAGTTTTAACAGGATCACGTGTTTTGCCTTCGATTACAAGCACAACGTTGTTTTTAACACGTACTTTCACATCCTTCTTTTCTATTTCTACTCCAGGCATGTGCAGGAATACGCATAGGTTTTCATCACTCCGTCTTCTGCAGTCCGGGAACATTAAAACTGTAGTAATATTTGCCTTCAACATCAGAGCATGACCATGAAGTAATTATGGGCTCCAGCCTCATTGGACTGCTTTGCGATGATGATCGATCTAATACAGCTAAAATCAAAAGAGAGTATCGTTTTGTTGGATTTTTTATAAATAAATCCATGTATTTTTAAATAAAAACATGATTGGACATCTGGACCCCAACTAAAAAGTTTCAGTTCTATGCCTAGGGGTGTACGCGGTCTTTTTTTTTTTTGACAGTTCTTAGGTTAAAGCGTGAGCCAAACTGTTAGTAGCAGTTTTTGATAATAAATTTAAAAAATACAACATATATTGTTTCCATTACACCAACCGGGGGTCGAAAACGTATATACCTAAAAAATTATAAAACCAGGGGGTCGAAAACGTATGCCTAAAAAATTCTATACGAAAACTACATAGTGGACACTACTGAGCCAAACTGTTCATTACGGTTTTTATAATTTTCAAACCGGCTAGTGAAAAAGAATATAAAAAACCGACCACGAACACCCCTCTCTGTGCCATTGTGAATCTAGAGTCCACGAAAAATTTAACTACATGGCGTACTGGTATAGTTTCGGATGTCATAACCATTGAATAGTTCCCATGATCGTAGATCCACTTTAGGTCGGCTACCATGGTTGCTAAGCAAACGATATGCTATTATCGCAACCGGACGGAACCGGAAGAGGAGGTTGGAAGCCATTGTGGATTAGTGAAATCACAATTGAGTTGGTTCACGTAATAGGCGCTAAGTTTGATGGTTCTAAACAGAGGTGTGCAATAACCGAACCGAAAACTGACAAAACCGAACCGAAATTAACCGAAAGTCGGTTAACGGATATTTCTTTTACCATCGGTTAACCGAAATTAACCGAACCGAACCATTTATTTGGTTATATATTTATAGCTTTTATGCCTCCATTTTATGTATTTCATGTTTTATACTTTCATTTTATGTAATAATACCTCCATTTCATTTATTTATAACTTCATTTCACTTATTTATACCTCCAGTTCATGTATTTAAACATCTATTTCATGCATTTATACCTCAGTTTCATTTATTTATACATCCATTTCATGTATTTATACATCTATTTCATATATTTATACTTTCATTACATGTATTTCTAAGCAAAAAAATAGCCCTTGTTTGAATTGGTTATTAGCCGAAAATTAACCGAACCAAACCGAAAACCGACAAATTAACCGAATTAACCGAACCGATTAACCAATGACTTCGGTTACGGTTACGGATAATGCTAATAACCGAACCGAACCACACCCCTAGTTCTAAAGCTTCTATGAGAAGAAGTTCGGGTCACATTTTTTTTTTCTTAAGTTCTTTTCCGTTTTTTTAATTGTGTTCCTAAAATTTGAAAATAAGGATTTAAATAAATGTAATCTTTTACAAAAAAAAAACATTGTAACGGTTAATAACTTAATAAAAATACAAGACACGAGTATATCATATAGCTTCACATAATATAATTTTAAAAAATGTAAATACTAATAACTAGATGTAAGGATGAGCGTACAATACCGTACCGGTTCGATACCGGTACCCAATACCAAATGACAACCACTTCACTAGCATATCACCTATGGTTTATTCCATCGGTTTGATAAACGCGTATAAAAACATATTAGATTTAATAGGTGTCTTATTGTCTTACATTAAATTATGATGAGAAATCTTCTTAGCAAGTGCCCATCTGTTTACATCACATGAAGCTTTCACTGGGACCTTCACAACACGTTTCTCGCAACTTGAATCTCCCTGATGATAAAAAATAGATTCTTATAGCAAATTAGACAAAATGATCCCATGTAAATGCTATTTATTAGGAACTCAATATCACTCACAATAGAAAAGGTGAATGTAAAAATGCCGGGATTCTGAAACAGAGGATGTGGCGTGCATCTTGGTTTGAATACATACAAACCATGAAAGTCTCTCAATGACGAAGGTGCTACACGTCCAGAATAGAAATTGTGTTCGTCCTGAGGATTCTTGTTTGTAGAATATGTAATGACTAGTGACATCTCAAAGTTATCTTTCATCGCATATTTCTGATCCAAATGTTTGGTGCGAATCCCAGATTTATAAGTACCAGGACGAACAACTGCAATGATTTCAGGTTCATCGGGTAATGACGGCAAGAATAAATACAAGTGAATTTAGAAGAGATATATAAGATAATAAAATATAATGAAATACAGAATAACAATAAAAACAAATGACAAACTGATTGGATGAACTAACCGATTCTATTCTCAACTCACGACATTGCCTTGTATTTAAAATCTCAATCGATGAAGGGTTTATCATAAGAACAGGTTCATCAAATGGAGAATCAACTCTTCATCGTATTTTTCATGCATTTCCGGTAGACACAGTTGGTACTGCTTTTCCAATTGTGTCAGGTTCAATGATTTTCCGTCTCTTTTGATGTCAATGTCTACGCCTGTAAATGAATTTGTAAGGTTTTCCATTTATTATGGACTACACTTTCGAAAGAAAACAATTACCTGAATCTTTCTCAAACAGTTGCTTGTTGCCCAAGTTCCGCAATGCAGTAGTAAAAGGGTTTTGATGCGCAAAATCAGTCTAGAATAAGAAACAAAAATCATCGTCGTTAGCTAATGTGTGATGAGATGGTGAATGAAAGACGAACACAACCTACCTTAGAGGGTGTTGGGCTAAAACCAGCATCCGTCTCTAAAAAAAACAATTTGCACTCCAACTAATTAAGCAGTTGTACAAAGTGATAATATTAATGAGCAATGGGTTGGGTGTACCGATAAAACATTTAACTCTCATGCAGCTTCTCTTTAAGAAGACTTGTGATATGTCTGTCTTTCTTTGTCTGAAATCCATGAATGGAAGCCATGCCTGAATCAAAGAGAAATTTATTGCACAAAATGTTTTTCAGTTCCCATAGTTAACACACAAGTGTCATAATCTTGAAGGTAGTTATCAAATTTATCAAACTATCATTTATATGCAACTGTTTACATCAACTCACCCAACGAGCATCTGGTAGTAGACGACCTAACCGTCTACAAGACACATGACTAAAACTTTCGAAGTCTTCTTTGTAATCATATCTGTCTTCTTTTAAAACTTCAATAAGACTCTCAACGCTTTCATTACCCTGTTATGTAAAGCTAAATCGGACAAAATGGTAAACAGCATCCAAAACCTTTACAAGTATCATGTAGATTTGGATGTGCATATACATATACCTCTTTAACAGGCAGATACACACACCTAAGGCATCCATTCGCCTCGTAAGATGATCTTGATCCTGGAAAATGGAAGGATGAAATTTTATAGCTAAATTATACAGTTAACAAATTTAGTAATGCTAAAAAGAAACAAACCTTGACTACTTGTCATGGTAGCATTGTCATGATTCAATTTAAAACGAACTTGTAGCACGAATTCTCGACCATGCATGAAGCTAGATTTGTAAGAGCTACCACCCCGCCTGGAATTTCACTATTAACCTAATAATGCTCATGATGTACGCAAATATTAGATTATTAAAGAGTATACTTTTTAAAAACTTGTGAACTATGTGTCTATGTTAAGAATAGATGAAATGCACTATTAGGTAAAATGCAAACTTGAAATTCAATGGGCATAATAGTTCTCCCATTCTTCGACAAGTCATCACACTGTAAATAGGAACAAGCTAGTGTCACAATATTGAATGTTGTATATATTATGAATGAGGTAGTTAATTCTGGTGCTAATCCTAGTAAGTATAATGAATTTGTGTTTAAAACATAGAAATGAAGTTATCTTCATAGTCTACCAATGCAAATTATATCGCCCCTGCATTATGCATAACCCACAAACCTGAATATAGGGGAAATAAATATCCTTTAATTTGCATTTAAGCTGCCTGATGTTAATGCTTCTCGTCTCTGGTTCAAAAATCTCAACTTGTTCAAATATTTTCCACAAAATGAAATAACCGTTACATAAGTTCGATGACAGTCGACAGATCATATCTAAGCCTTTATAAATGAAATAACTGTTACCTTTGTGAAACTTCCCCTGGGGATAATTCAAGTTCGTCATTAGTGGGGTCTCGAAGACCACCATACGTCTACAATAAAAATTTGATAAAAGTAAATCCTTAAAAGGTAGATAAAGAAAAATGTAACAATCAAATGAAAACTTTACCTTGTGAAACTTCCCTGGGGATAATTCAAGTTCGTCATTATGGGTCTCGAAGACACCATACGTCTACAATGCAAGAAAGAATTATGAATAAAGTTAAATCAGGCTTGAAAAGGTAGATAAGAAAGGAGAAAACATGTAACAATCAAAATGACACAACTACCCTCCAGGTTGCTTTTGAACCAGAAACAGAACCGCTGACAAGAGGATCTCTCTCAAGACGTAATATATAAACTTTTTTACCAATTTTCGTCTTGGAGGAAACCTCTGTGCGCCTACAGAAAGATAAGCAACAAAATGAAATTATCACAGCCAATTTAAGAAGGATCTTAACTTTATGTTGTCATATATGGAACTTAACCGTTGTTCTAACAGACATACCTTCCTAAATGCAGGGATGCAATAAAGCCACCATATCCAAACATGCCAAAGTCAGGCTGTGCATGCCACCAGAAGGTTTAAAATGAGTCATCATGAATAGGGTAATGTTTGAAGATGGCAAATTAATCATATTTCATGAAGTTTCCACATATTTACCTTTAAATATGGAGGCTTGCCACCGATATCTTGGGTGTTGTATGTCCTATGGAGAGAAGCACCCATCTTCCCCCTACAAAGAAAAAAAACCCGTGTAATAAATGCATAATCATGAAAGTAAGAAAGAAAGATAAACAACATTTTAGAAAAAAAAACATCTTACCACTTCTCTATAGACGTAGGGTCCAAAACCGGACCCGTGTCAAAAATAGATATTTTCTCATCTGATAGTTCAACACTACAAAATGATGTAAGTGGTAAGAATTAGTAGAAACCAAGACCCTAAAACTACAGTCAACAAAGTCAACTCCAGATGTTAACTCTTGTACCTTATTAACCTCTTATCACTTTCATCATTGGCCCACACTGCTTGCAAAGAATTGTCCTAGAGTAAAAAAGAGTATGACATTACAAACCTTGAACATGGATTTGTATGGAATTTTATTAAAAAAGACATATAATTTCTTACTATTAAATCAGCCAATGCTGTTTCAAAAGTATACTCTTCTGGCAGTTCCTTTAGCAACTCCATATCAGGAGTTAAATCCCACATGTTCTATGAACAAAATATAAATAATGCAATAAAGCTCAATAAATTTCATCACAGTAAGGAAACCACGATATATATATATACAAACCTCGTAGATCGTTGATGGTGGAGACCATCCTGTTACAAGATCAAGTAATTAGAAACAAATTTCAGCACATGAATGAAGCAAATTTCAGAATAAATTGAAAAAGAAACTCATCATCAAGTCTAAGATAATAAACTCTATCTAGCTCTAATCTCGTTAACTTAAGGCAGTTTCTAAAAACATAATCGTAATCGTCATAAAACACAAATCAGCATCCCAATTAACACTTTTCTTAGGGTTAGATGTCTTTTCACATTGCCGTTGTACTCTGTCAGCCAACTCTCTAACAGTAATGAAGTCAGTTCCTTGAGGTATCTCCACTAATACAGCCATCCCATCCGGCAACAGGATTTTCAGCTTGCAAACTCTCCGCGAATCGAAACCGTCACTGGCCGCTTTCGAGGCGTTACAGAGTGACATTTATCATCCATCTCGAAATTAAACTGCTAAATAAGGAAATATTCAAAAGTGAACAACATAATCTCTACTGTGTTTACTTGAAGATGGTGATTAACTGAGATTGCAAATCATTTTAGAAGAAGTGAAAGAAAAACGAAGGATAAGTTTGAAACCCTAAGTAGAAAATGGAAAAGCAATGGATCATCTAATAATCGAAACGTAATGTATGATCATAAGAAGGTTAACGGAGTATGATTATATGATAAAATAGTTGCATATGAAAGAAAGAAAGAGACAATAACCTCAAGTGTGAATGAGAAGAGACAATGGAGCAGGAGGATTTTCAAACAAAAATTGGAAACAGGGGAGAAAGGTTTTCGAACATAAACGGAAATACTTCACTGCAGGCTGCTAAAATGAGCCGGGTGTATTCCACGCCGTTTCTCTCTAATAATATATATATATATTTAATTCAAGGGTTTTTTAAGACAGATATTAGCATTTTGTGTATGTTACCGAAAATACTGGTATTAAATGGTACTATATTAATCGTATTTTGGTACCCACTTTTTGGTGTTGGTACGGTCTGTATTTTACCGACTTTTGTAATCATATATCATACTGGTAGTGTATCAAACATTTTTGCTACTGGTACTTACTTTTGGAAATGTATATTTGGTAAGGGTACAAAACCTAGCTCATCATATTTTAAGAAAAACAAACATATAAGACAGAATTTAGAGCATTCACAATGAATCTCTTGTATTAGTGTAAGTGGATTAGTTATATTATAAGAAATTGTTGTGAGGGGTTATAAATAAAGAGAGACAAAATATATAAGAATTTTCTTGCTCATCTATCTATTATAGTTAAAGAATTTACTTTGACACATGCCAATCATTTTGGTGATGTTGACATCCTCTTAAGCTTTCTCTTAGGCGCCAACTGTTCTCCTTCTCACGTACGTTTCTTCCCCCCGTTTTCTTTCAGAGTTACACCTACGCTTTTTCTAAAAACCCTAATGTGTTCCTTCATCATCTACGATCCAAACCTCTTATCATTCTTATTCATAACACAATCAGGTTAAAGATCTTTCAATTATATGTGTTATTCCATTATTGAATTTGTTTAATTTCATATCATATCATCGTCTTTTCAAATCGGGGACTAATTGGTAGGTAATTTCTCTATTTTTTTTGGGTTATTAGTAACCAGGGATCTAGGGTTTTGCAGATTGAGTAGTGATTTGGGGTTTATTCATAATGTCCTTCAATCTCTCTTTTGTCAAGCAAAAACTGTCATCGCTGATGTTGAGTACATAGGTGGTGGTTATGACGAAGGAGGTTGATACGGTGGAAGCCCTAACGGTGATTACAGAGGTGGTGGTTTTTAATAGTTATATTTTGATTAAATGGATGTGGATTGTTTAGGTTTAACCATTGAAATCATCAACGGGTTGAATCAAGATGCGAACATCAACATCAACAATCATCATCACGTAAGTGAAGATTCGATTGAATCTGTATTGTTGTTGATTGTTTAAGATTCGATTTAATCTGTATTGTTGTTGATTGTTTGCTTGAAATTACATTGAGTGGTGTTTCATGTTATGATTTATGATGAGAATGGTTGACTTGGTCTGTATTTATTTGATATGTTTTTACTTAGATTTATGTCAATGTTATATTCATGTTGTTTTTGTATTGTTGACTCAGTTTTGTTTTTGTAAAGATTAGAAGCCCAAACTCTAAAGTGGTTGCGTGATATGTAAATGTATTAGGGTTTGTGTTGTTGTGCGAAGAAGAAAAGAGAATAGTATGTGGCGGCTGGACAAAGTTTAGAGGGGTTTAGGGTTGTAGCGTGAAGGTGTGGCTGACATTTTTTGCACAGTAAAAAGATAAAGATATTTAGTATTTTCAATGAATATATGAATTTATTCAAATATATTTGCTATAATTTCAGGGATCCTATATGGGGTATGTTTGGCAAAAGTAGCTGTTGTTGGTAGCTGGAAGCTGGTATGAAGCTGTAGTTGTTGTAGCTTTTTAGATATATTTAGGTGTTTGGCAGAGAGGCTGGAGCTTTTAAAAAATGTATAAAATGACCAAAATGGACATTAAAAAGTTGGTACATTAGAAAGTTCATTATTTTTAGAGGTTAAAATAGTCATTTTTTTCCTAAAAGCTTGTAGCTCCTTCTAAACGCTACTAGTAGGAGCGTTTAACCAAAAGCTTCAAGCTCCTAACCTAAAAGCTTCTAGCTCTTCAACCAAAAAGGCTTTTTATTAAGTTGGAGCTTTTTCTTAAAAGCTTAAAGCTTGAAGCTCCTAAAAGCTCCATGGCAAACATACCCATGGGCTAAGGATGAATCTTGAGATTTTTATATGCATGCAATATTCTGGTGTTCATAGAAGTCTTGGAGTACACATATCAAAGGTCTGTTCCATTACCAAGAACTTTTGACTGTAACTAATTATTTGAAATTTTGTCGAATTTATTTTTATGTTTCTTCATGTGAGATCTGCCACTCTTGATGCATGGCTGCCATGTCAGATTGCATATATACAAAGTGAGTTGCTAGAGTTTGTTTCGTCTGCGTTTGTTCTTTAGAAGTTTAGCATTTTATTTGGTCGTTCAATATAGATACAATTTTAACTAGAGAATTGCAAGAACCAAATACACACATGTATGTTATTGCTTTAATTGTGACACATAAGTTGGTTATATATGTAACCGCATAACCGTCTCTCTATCTCTCTCTCAACTATATTTAGTGAGCACTACGTACAAATGTTTATGTAGTTCTCATCTTGAAATTGGTTATGTGTTGAACGCACCCTTACTTACAACTTTTACAGGGATGAGCAAATGCTACCCGGTACCGGTACCGAATTTACCGAACCGGGTACCTTTTCGGTACCGACTTTTGACATTTTCGGTACGGGTCCGGTAGCTACCGGTTGGGTACCGGTTTTTACTGAATTTTACCTCAAATACCGGTACCGTACCGGTACCGAATCATACCGTACCATACCGGGTATATTCGGTACCGGTACTGGTACCCACTTTTGTGGATTTTCGGTACCGGGCTCATCCCTACATTCAAAACTAAAAGCCACAATAGCAGTTAACAGACAATTTATGCTTATTTGCAGCCATGGTAAGTGAAAAACCGAATCAATATTGGGAAGCCGAGTTGTCTCTTAAATACGATACAGTTGGGATGGCGAACTTCATTCGTGCAAAGTAAGTTTCTCTTTCAACCCAAAGTTTTTTTTTTCAAAATTTTTAGAAGAATAGTCTTAATTTTTAACTAAAATCTTTTTAAGGTGTTATTTCTCTTTTTCCAATCTATTCACGTACCAAAGTAAGATAATAGAATATTGTTATGATCAGGTATGTAGACAAGAGATGGGTTTCTCAAGAGAGAAAACTTGAACTGCGTCCGAGTATAACATGAGAAGAGCAAGTACCAACTTATAACCCTGAGCCCACAGTTAGAATATCAACTCGGGTCATTATTCATTTACCTGAGCAAAAACAAAGGTGTTAGCTGTACAATATTAACAAACTCACACCTCCCATTCCTCCTAAAGTTCTTGAGCAGAAGTATTGATTTTTTTACCTAGCTTTTAGTCTTAGTAGTTTTTTGAAGGGTTGATTTTTTAACCATAAAAAAATATAAAAATGCACTAATGACCAAAAAAATTATGACCGAATTTTGAAATCTATCTATCTATACATATTAATAACGCAAAACAACTATGCGCCATGTGCCCTCCTTTTACACCATTCTTATTGTGTTTAGGCGCTAAAATGAAAAGTACTTTAGAACCGCTGATTGATCCTGCCGTTTTGTCCATTAGAGATCTTAACTTAGGCGTCCATCAGTGGACATCTTCATCATTTCGTCTTGATTGATCCTGGTTAGTTTTTTTTTGGTTATATTAATATCAAATAGGAAATTTTTCATTGTTTCTGTTCCTTGATTATTTGGATGAATAGTGTCCTTAGATTTAAACCCTGGGAAATAACTAAATTACCTGACTCAAACAAGGGAATGAATAGAAATCTATAAGTTTTTATCAACTTTCAATGAAAAAGTGTTGGTTTCGGTTCGGTTTGGGGCTTAAAGCCGAACTGAACTGAGTCAACTAAGACTAATGGGTTTTTAAAGACTTTTGACTGAAATTTTTTGTTTCGCTCTGGTTGAGGATTAAAATCGAATCGAAACAACAAAAAAGGATTAGCTTTAAAAGGCTTTTACTGAAAATTTCGGTTTTGGTTCAGTTGGGGCTCAAAATCGAAACTAATTGGTTTCCAAATTTTTTTATACGAATTAACGGAAACCAATTGGTTTACAACATATTTAACCAAAGATTTCATTTTTGGTTGGGTCTCATTTGGTCAAAAATGACTTCTATAGTAACTGAATGAACAGGTCTGTGAGAACTTTAAAACACCACTTGATAGTTGTTAATGAGTAGCTTTTCAGCTTTTGAAGTTATTTCATTTATAGTAATCAATTTGAATATTCTTAAGATAAAAAAAGTTATTTCATTTATAGTAATCAATTTGAATATTCTTAAGATAGCAAAAATTCATTGGCTAAAATGTTTTGTGTGGGTACTGTTATTTAAGAGTTAATGCAATCATTTAACTTGCTTCAACAAACATGTTTTTGATCCCCCAAGGTAATGACATGGCCACATGGCTGACTATTATGATGAGATAAGTAACGTACTGTAAATGTTGTTGACCCCCTTAATTAGCATCTTGAAGGAAGGTATTGTAAGGCTGTCTCGCTCAACTTATAAATATCATGTGGGTTTTGAGGTTGGTTTTACCAAGCACGTGCTAGGCGATTGGAAAAATGCCTCGGGATCTTGAGAGATGCGTTATGCACATGTGGGTTGTACATATCTCACGTACCTGAAGCTTTCGCCCCGCGTATCGAATTACAAGACCTATACGCCTAATACATTTTCCTAAAGATTATACACATACTTCCAAATAATAATTTGTAAAAACATAAATTTAGTGCTACATGATCATAGTAATATAGTATACTGTGTTTTGCTAATCTACTGGTTGATTTTGACGGTAACAATAATTTAGGGTCTATGTTCTGAAAATTTTCAATTTTTTTTGTGCGTAGAAAGTGGTTCCACTGAATACATGGATCCTCATGTCCAATTTCAAGCTGGCTTACAATCTTCTCATGGGACCAGACGACATGTTTAACCAACACTCGGCTGAATTCCTTGACCGGAAAGGTGAACCCTGTGGATGGGGTTTTTTTCCTTTGATACTGTGATTGACCAGTCAATTAACCTTCTATCTAGAATCTATAGACCAGCTGCACCGGAGACCCAAGGTGGAGTACCTTTATCTACAAGTTTCAATCTACTTGAGAAGCCTGTGTCGAGATCCGACGTTGTGCCTGTTATAATATTATTCCATGTTGGTAGCTTTGCGCATTCATATGCAAATATTGCAATATATGACATTCTTTGCCACCACCTTGCAGGTATTTATAAGGCGGTGGTGGTGTCTCTAAACTACCGGCGATCAGCTGAAGACCCTTATCCCAGGGCCTATGATGATTATTGGACAGCCTTTGAATGGGTCAACTCAAGGCCTTGGCTGCAGAGTAGACTCAAAAGTTCATATTTTCTTGGCTGGAGATAGCTCTGGTGGTAACGTAGCACATCACGTTGCTTTACGAGCGATTCTATCTGAAAAAAATGTAACCATAGTTGTGACCTAGGTTGCAGGAATGAATAGATAAGCATGTTATATATGTTTTGTTTTTTTTTAAGTAGGCAAGCAATCATGAGGGGTTGACTGTGAGTTGTGATCATAAAGATTTCCAATTGCTATGACTTGGGAGTGATCATCATTAGATTGGAGTGTTGTTATGACGTACAGATTATTTGATACCCTGGCTTACCTTACCAAGATATGTTTCTGTCTAAAAAATGGATACCACATTTAAGGTCTTGACATTACAAGAATTCATGTTATATCTGGAACAAATATTGGCAGTCGCACATCTATACCTAGAATTAATTTGATCCCTTCTAACAAAAAAATTCCTCAAGAGCAATCACTTTTTATAGTTTGTTTGTACTTGAAACGACCCGTCTTCTCTTATGGTCAACTCTATGTTGCTTTATCAAGGGTAAAAACACGAGATGGAGTCAAACTATTAATACTTGACAGTAACGGCAAACCTACAGATAAAACAACTAATGTGGTTTATAAAGAGATTTCCAACAAATTGTGATCGTTGCATATTCATGTATTTCAATTTGTCGTATTCTAATATATTCCTTTGTTTTTTAACGTGTATAAAATCATAATATTTATGTCAACGATGATAATGAAAATATTTTCTTTTACCAACCCGTGAAATTCACGGGTTCTTAAACTAGTCTGTAAATATATGTGAAACATTATCCACCGCCTATAATTTTTTTAAATATTTTTAAAGATGCTTGTGAGTGGAGAAGAGAGAAAATGTAATAATAAAGATGTAAAGAATATTAATTTATTAAAAATAGAGAGAAAAATAATAACTTTTAGTGTAAATTATATGAATAAAGATAAAGAATCCAATGTAAATACTCTAATTATCCTATCCCACTTAATATGTCTTAGCACTACATATAACTTTTTATACTAGTTACACAATTAATTAGCTGCTTTAAATTTGTTTGGTTGTTCACTAAAAAGAGTGTACATGTACCTTTTATTTGCATTACAGTGCTAGACGTACCCACCTCTACACACTTGGTGGGTCATTTCTCGTTAAAAAAAAAGCGATATCACTCTTATATGGGACGCGTTCAATATATGAGGGATATGTTTAGCCACCTCATTCGTCAAGTCGTCATTTCAAAGTACAAAGTACATAAGGGGTACATCTAGTTAACTCATTCGTCTGTCGTCATTTCAAAGTACAACTATCTAGTGATTCATGTTTGTTTACGTTAACCTTAAAGAAATCACACTCTACATCGACTATAAATGAAGTTTCGACAAATTGTAGAAAAGTTTATTAATTTCTTTTGCTAACGTTTTTTTTAACTATAGAGTTATGTTTTTGTTACTATACACTGATATTGTCATTCTAAGGGGGGTTTATTAGTTTTTCTTACTTAAAGAGTGTTTTATTGTGGGTTGTTATAGTTAATATAGAAAACACAAATATTAATGATCAAGCAATCATGTGTGTTAAAAGAAATTGATATCTTAATGATTTTGAAATGATTATAAGGACACCAGGGGAGCCCCCATGGTGGACATATATAACGCGTTGTGGACCGTGGAAGACCGCCGCCGGAGGATTTTTTCACACGTGGAAAAGAAAACGTGTGGCCATGAAAACGCGTTTTGGAGTTACCGTTGTGGGATAAGAGACGTTGGTATATGACGTTGTGGGATGGGATGGGATGGAGATGAGTTACCGGGAGATGATGATGAAAGTTGCCGGTGACCGATGATGAAGAACGGAGTTGAGAAATGATGATGAAGATGGTGAGGAAAGTTGCCGGTGATCGAGATGATGATGAAGACGGTGATGAAAGTTGCCGGTGATCGAGAGATCGATGATGAATAACGGAGATGATGATGAATATGGTGATGAAATGTACAGTGAATGAAGATGGTGATGAAGAATGGATATGATGAAGCTGTTTTATAAATTAAAAATTATAAAAAAAAAACCATCACTAGTGTTGGGCACCCCTAGTAAAATCCATCGCTAGTGATGGAATTTGGTTTGATGACGTGGCATATAATGATTAGATTTTGTGAGTGATGAGTGAGTGGTAAGTGATGGGTGCCCCTACCCCCCTAATGATATTTCTTGATGGAAATATAAGGCTATGCGTTATGGTGATGACCCATCCTTGGAGGATGATCCGCCACGTAGATCGGGTGTGAGGATGGGGCAAAGAGGATGGAGGTAAGGAAATAGGGGATGAGCCTAGAGGTGTACAAATCGGTTTTTTTCGAAAACCGGTTTCGGTTATTAACCGAACCGGTTTTTCTCATCAAAATCAAAAACCGGTTTTTTGTATAACAGGTTCCGGTTTAAATAACCGTTTTTTTACTCAAACTAATAACCTATCAAACCGGTTAGGGCCGGTTTTTAACCGGTTTAACCTAAAAAAACCGGTTTTTTTACCGGTTAAAACCAGTTTTTTGTAACCGGTTTCGGTTTTTAACCGGTTTCGAAGGCAAAAAACCATAACCGGTCTACAACCGGCGGTTCGGTTTCGGTTACTAACCGTTGTAAAAAAACCGGTTAAAAGAAAACCGATTTCGGTTTTTTTTTCCGGTTTCGGTTCTAAAACCGTTTTTTTTGTACACCTCTAGATGAGCCTAATATATATATATATATATATATATATAATATATATATATATGAGTTGTATGTATATGTGTGTGAGTATGGTTTTGTCCTTTAGTGAACGTCTTCAACGTCCAGAGCTGGACGACCACGACGAGGCATGCCGGGCCTATGCCAACCCCCACACATTGTAGTCTAAGAACATGCAAAATTGGAAGCGAAAGAAGACGTACTTCTTGATACCATGGAAAATGATCCGCTACAAGAAACGCATGGACCAATTGGAAACGAAGATGCCCGACTTAATCAAGCTCATCCATTTTCTTCAACAGCGATAAATTACTTCTTTTCTTTGCTCAGGTTTGAACGTACAACCTCCCATCCAAGAGGCAAATATACCTCTATCAAGTGGGCTACCCCGTAGTTATCATTAGTCTGAGTCTAGAGTTCTATAAATAAAAGATTTTTGCAAACATTATAATCATAGCGTTTCGGAACCCCATGTCTTATGGATACACGATTGCTAGCATCAAATATTCCCACTTGGGTCCATCTTGGAATAATCTTAAAGCTTTGATACTTAGACATTTTGTAAGGGTGAATTAAAATGTGACTCGAGTTATAATGGAAAAGTTTCGTATCTAAACAAATATACGATTTCTAATGATGCCTGTTAAAACTTCCTCCAGGAACATCTTAATATAGAAAACAACATTTTTTACTTGGATAATAAATGATTATATAAAACCAGAAAACTTGTCAAGTTACATCAAAAGAGAAGGTAGACGGGCAACAAGCTGCGCCACCAACCCTTTCTGAAGTTCTTTTTGCCAAATGCGTACTTTTGGTTTTAAATTCTTCTTACTTTGAATTTCTTTACATTTTATTTTCTTGAAAGTTCAATACCATGCTTTAATGATTTAAAAATTCTTCTAACGAATCTTCAAATGGGCTACTGGGGAAATTCACCACACCGGGATATCTCGCCTTCGAACCTGGGAAAAGCCTCCCCTATTTAGATATTTTAGTGTAATCGGGATTGACTTGGTGATCAAAACGAATAATAATACACATCAAACAAGTTAAGAGGTGCGAGAGTGCACGCTTGTTTGAGTTCTTATAATTCAAAGTGTACGGCGGGGCCCATATTCTACGGAGATTCCAAGCGCCCCCTTGGCAGGGGTCCGGGGGCAGCACCCATGAGAGCAGGGTCAAAGGGGCAGAGCCCATGGCTGGGGTCGAGCTGCTTTACAAAAATTGCATCAGAAAAAATATATTTTGGAAAATGCCATATTTTGAAATGTCTAAAAATGACTATTTTAGAGACAGTTTTATTTAAATTGAGATAACTGCAATTAGGCAGTTAATCAACCCCAACCCTGAAATTCGTAGACAGTTTTTTGGTCACATTTCTTCTGGTTCAGAGAAAATTCTATACACGCATACACTTGTTCAATTTCTCGAAAACCAGAGTTGTATCCGATTAAATTAATCGAGATAAGCACCGAAATAATTTGATCTGAGAGTGAATACACGCCTCTCTGATCATCCGGATTATCAAAATTCCCCATCAAGCTAGGGTGAACACTCGCTCGAAGGCACGACAGTGCGGTGAGGTAAAACCCGCTCAGTTCAAGGATCGAACTAGCGATCTCCACTATTCATCTAGTCTTCCATCATCACCAGGTGCCGCATAAAATAATGGGGAGGGCAAGAATCGGATTTGGGTTCCTTAGAACACCAAGTCTCTCCCTTACCACTCCACCACCACCTATTGACTCCGGTAGACATTTTATTTTCTTGAAAGTTCAATGCCTTTGGCACAAGAAAGTAAATGGTCATCACATGGTCTGACCATGTATCGGTCATTCTCCCTCTATTGAGCATTGTGTTTCTTTTTCATTCACAAACATGATAAATTTGGTGGTCATTTTTGTTGGTTCATTTAGGAGTGTGTAACGGGTCAACACCACACTGAACAGCTCGGGTCGTAAATTGTAATGGGATCAATTAGGCCGGTCTGATTTGGTTATGTTGTATTTAGGGGTAGGGCAAATAGGAGTGGGTTATAACTTCTTTGGCAATACAACGTAAACATATATAGCCAAACTGTCAAAAGCACATAAAACGGGTCTTCTAACACACTTCGTCCCTAACATTCTCTTTCACGTTACATTGTAGGCGTTATCCTTTAACTAACAAAATTACTCTGGATGTCATTTATGTTACAGTTTCTCGTCATGCGCTGTCCTTTTGCTCTAACCCATATTATTTTTCCCATTAACTCGTAACACATGTTGCTCACATGAGGGTATAATGGTCATTTTCAGTTAAAACATGTCTCTCTCTGGAAGTTTCACGGATAATTTTTATTTTTTGTTTTAGTTTTTAAGTGAAATGACTATTATACCCTCATGTGAATAGCTCGTGTTAAGAGTTAACGGAAAAAATTAACTGGTTAGAGCAAAAGTATACGCATGATGAGAAACTGTAACATAAAGGACATCCAGTGTAATTTTGTTAGTTAAGTGACATCGCCTACAAATTTGCTCAAACTTAAAGGACTAAATGAATTTACCCTTAGTGACACATCAATTCTCTTCTCACTTCATATCCCCAAAACATCTTCTTTTAATATAATAACCAAAACAAATAAAAACCAATATAAAAAAATAATAATACTAAATAAAAAAACATAAAAAAACCAGTTGTCTAGGTTGAATATGTAGGTCTTTGCAATATGTTCAACAAGATCTGATCGGAGGTTGTCCAAAATGTCACACCCCAACTGATGGCGGAAACATCAAGGCGGGACAAAATAGATTGCTCATTGCTCATAAAACTAATAGTGACAATAATTAATTAAACCGGATTTCATTTCATACTTAAATTGTCATACATTACAAGGGAAATTCAAATACAACCATATAAATGACAAAATTTGATACAACAATAATAAACCTAACGTCTATGTGTGTATCTAGTCTCGACGCTACTTCATTTTCATAGCATCATCTTCATCAACCTGTAACATGTTTTAAAATACGAGTTCAATGCAAAAGCAAAGGTGAGTATACAAGTTTGAGCATAGCATACGTATAAGCATAAGTTAAAACAAATCCACATGGCAACTAAGTTTACATACGAGCATATACAAGGCATGCGATATTTCTAGTCAACCCTCTGCTTTAGCAACTAGTATAAATAATTCAACATGACCACTCGTTCACGGGGGTGCGTTACTCCTATAGCGCTATACATGTCAAATGGAGGCTCCAAAGTAAGCTAATGACTATGGTATCACATACGTTTGGTCCTAGTATAAGCATAACATACGTATCAAAACGTTCATGTATAATGGATTGTTCGTGCAAGTAATAAAGCATAACTTTTGTGTTTTTTATGATAATGTAAACATGTTACACCCCAAAAGTGGTAAACGTAAAAAGGGGGTTCGAGTATACTCACGGTTTTGCAAGCGTTCCGATTAGCAAAGTCCGTGAAGAGTTGTTTTGTTACGGGATGAACACCGGGTTATCCTACAATAGGAAACGTAGGTGTGAGTATTCGGGGATTAAGAAAGATTCGGGATTTGGAATAATGCACTCAAAGTAAAGTATACAAAAATACTCACTAAGGTCTAGCACTCATTTTGACACTATGGGAACCCACTTTGGGTTTATGTGATTTCATAGGCTATACACCTATAGAGTCATAACGAGGAACTAAACACTATAGCGTTAAACCTATTAGCTTAAAAATATGATTATTTAGTCATCATCAAGGGTTTGGTTTAAGTATGTTATGTAGGTTATAATAATTATATGTAATCAGTCCATTCATGGATATCATAGAAGTCATGTAGGTGGTAGGTGGCATAGCCATCCATTTAGGAACCTCATAAGAGTTCACCACTACACAAGTTGTCATAGACAACAAGGAGGGTCAAGAACATACAATAAGAATGAAATAAAAGTATAACTTAATCTAGGAAAAACATCAAGTAGTTGTGGATTTCTAAGAAGGATAGCCCAAGCTAGTCCAAATATCACACATTCAACAAGATTAACTTGGACACTACTTGTGGGTGCAAACCATAGTTAAAAACAGAAAGTTTGTGAGGTTTTAACCTCTAGTTTGACATGTCTCAACCTTGTTTTTAAGCCTAACCAACCACTAGTAGTGTTGTAAGCATTCAGACATAGGTTTGAGATGAGTTAGACTCAAGTTAAACAAGTTTTAACAAAGTTTGAATAAAAACAGAAAGTTTCCTTGCACTTTGGGCCTTATTTGGTTGATGTTCCAGCCTTGGTTTTCCATGGAAAACATGTGGATACATACCTAAGGTTGTTCCAAGTGCTAAGAAGAAAGAATGAGTGAAAAAGATGCAGTATAAGTGAGGTTATGCTCACTTTAATAACGTGAGATGAATCTGCCAAGTTACTGATTTCCAGTTGAGTTCTTGAGTGTTTGATAGTGAGATTAGTGAGTTTTTAAAGTGGAGGAAGTGTGGAGGTAGTGTGGGTTTTATAGTTGAGGATTAGGGTTAGTTAGGTAGGCATTTAGTGCAAGAAACACATCAAACAAACACACTAATGACCAATCCATGAGCTGAAAACATTATTCTGCGGATTATGCCTTCTGGCGGGGAGCGAGAAGAATTGGGTTTGGCGCTCGCGGCCCGCGAGAAGGTAAAAACCCAAAGTTTGTTAATTTTTGTCACTTTTGGTCCCTGTAGTTTGTGTTTGACGAGTTTTAGGGTGATTTATGCAACAAAGGCCTAGTATAAGGTTTATTTACGTAATGTAAGCATAATAATAAGTACTAACAAGTATGACTAAGTATATGAATCGTGTATAAGTATCGTATGCTGCATGTATGTCACGTATTTGCAAGTTTGACACGTTCCCAAGTATCAAGCATGAACGTTTGAATGTGTATAAGTATGAAATGATTATGATTAAGTATAACATGTATAGGGATAAAATACGCGTTTTTTTATTATGATCCAAGTCTCGGTTTACAACGAATACAAAGATTACAATGAAAGGACAAATACAAGATACAAAGGTTTCCAAAAATAGAAATATAACACGAGCTTTCTAAATATGGAAAGTATGAAAACGCTGGGCGTTACACAAAAAGATATAGAAACTTTCATATTACAAGGATCAAAGAAAGTTTTGTACATGTGACAACTTTAACCCATTTACTTCTGAAAATGTCAACTTGGGTTTGTTTTCTCTCTAGCGGGTCAACCAAGTAAACTAAAAAATATTAGCATAAAAACGGTTACAAGTCATCCAAAGTGTTTCGATGCACAAAACCACTTGAATCGTTCTTTTAAAGATTGGATCATCTCAGAAAGGATACAACTTTTGTAACTATAATTGACACAATATTTTCAAAAATCTAAAATATTGTGACAAAAAGTGTTTTGGTTCAACCCGACCAGTCCCTTTCAACCCATGCGATTTGGGTTATATTTTCTATTTGACAGGTCAACCAGCTTTAAAAAAATAGTTATAAGTAATCTAAGTATTAGCATAAAAAGGGTACAAGTCACATCCAAAGTATACTTTTATGAAAACCCCTGGATCATTATTTATAAAAGATTAGATCATCTTCGAAATCTTCGAAATGATATAATTCCTCTTATTACATATATGGGGAATTATAAAGAGACAACATACTTAAGTTAAGAAACTCAAGAAATCTTATTTAACAAAAAAATTAGAAATGTAAGTTAAATGTTATCAAACGTTTTCTAACAAAAAAAAACAAAAAGCGCCGAAAGGATTTTTTATAAATTTTTTTAAAGATTCAGTGTTTATATATATATATATATATATATATGCTAAAATTGAACTTTTAAATTTTTTTATAAAAAAATCCCCTCAGCGCTTTTTGTTTTTTTTTTGTTACAAAACGTTCGATAACATGTTACTTACATATGAGATTTTTTTTAAAAAAAAAAAATGTTATACGAGGTTTTCTTGAATTTCTTAACTCGAGTTAGTTTTCTTTCTATCCCTCCCATATATATATATATAGGATCAAGATCAAAGGAAAACCTATTCGAGTTGTGATTTTGAATGATGAAGTAGGCCCATATACATGTTTTTTAGTTAGTTATATCTAGTGGTTGATGGTTTGGTTATAGTTATCACTTTATGATGTAATATGTTGATTGGATGATATAAATAGTGTTGATATACATGTAATAAAGTGAAAATATTGGTATTGGTATTGTATTATAGATGATAGGTGGTAATGGAAATGTATTATGAATCATATGATAGATGAAAGAGAAAGTGTATTCAAAGTAGTGTACCGAAACACCTTATTTCATGTTGATACATATAGATGCACATGTGCATTTCTAATACTGGTAACGTAAAAAGTAGTGTATTACACATGGTAGTGTAAATGAAAGTACAATTGTCTAATATTTGTAACGTATTACGGAATTTGTCGAAGAAATGATACATATGCATGGTAGTGTATTATGGATGGAATGATAGATGAAAGAGAAAGTGTATTCAAAGTAGTGTACCAAAACACCTTATTTCATGTTGATACATATAGATACACGTGTGCATTTCTATTGATAACGTAAAAGTAGTGTATTACACGTGGTAGTGTAAATGAAAGTACAATTGTCTAATGTTTGTAATGTATTATGGAATTTGTCAAAGAAATGATAAAAAAATGCACATGTGCATGGATAACTGTTACTCAATATTTTTTTTTTGATTTTTTTATTGTTGACAAAATATAGCGAATTTTTCAAAAAAAATATTAATTTTTTTTTTGTCTTTTAGATTTTTTAGGTAATACTGTTTGTGTTCACACTAGTTCTCGCGGTTCTCACAATAAAGGGTGGTTCCTAACAGATCCTTATCCTATATATATATATGCCGGTTATTGTACAAATTATCTTAACGTACGCTGCGTACGAGATGCAGTATCAACATGCCATTTTCTTTTTAACATGCGATTTTTCTTTTTTTCAACAACATGCGATTTTTTTAACGTGCGAATTTCTTTTTTCTTTAACATGCGACCTTTGGTTTTTTACAACATTCGAGATTTCCTTTCTAGGGTTATAACATGCGAACTTGCCATTATGTACGCAGCGTACGTTAAGACATTTTGTACGATACACTTTTTCTATATAGAGGATCCTGTAAAAAAGACCCAAAGTGTAAGAAGGGTAAGAAAGAATTTAAACCATTAGATCTTTAATCTAATGGTTGAGATCTTGATGGCAATATTGTAAATAGTATAACAATTAAAATAATTAATTTTATAGATTAAGGGTATAAAGGTAAAATTAACATTTTTTATTTTAGAAAGTCACATGCAATCCACATGCAAGTTCCCCTTTTATTTTTTAAACGCCAATAATTTTTTACACGTAACTCGTTTTTTAAAAAAATTACACCATAATAACGAGTGTTTTCTAATCTTTAATATGAGTACCATATTACTATACTTATATACAGAAAAAAATTACGTTCAATCGAATGTTTCAGTTAATGGTTTTTTGTTTCAGTTCATGGTGTTATATAATTATTGAATGGTGTTATATACTTATTGAATGATGTTATATATGTGTTGAATGGTGTTATATAATTATTGAATAGAGTTATATATGCTGAATGGTTGTTGCAGTGTTATTCGTAGTGTTTTTATAGAGATCTTTAAAATGGTGTTATATACTTATTGAATTGTGTTATATACTTATTGAAGGGTGTTATATAATTATTGAATGGTATTATATACGTGCTGAATGGTGTTTGCAGTGTTATTCGGTATTCCTATAAATTAGGGTGGCGGTTTATGGAAGGTTTTGAATTAATTAAATCAATAATAAAATTACTTGATTACCATTTTCAATTAATTTAGATCTAATGGTTGAAATTCTTTCTTACCTTTCTTACATCTTTGGTCTTTTTTACAATAACCTTACCCTGTATATATATACACACACACACACACACATATATATATATATATATATATATATATATATATATATATATATATATATATATATATATATATATATATATATATATATATATTACATTTTGGGACGAATTTTACATGGTTTGATGGACTTTATTCATTTCAATTTTCGTTAATGACATATCCATATCATCCCATCCACAAACAATTGAGTTGGAAATAAGGATAAAATCAATAGCGTAGCCGGTATTGATACCAAACTTTTGGAAAAGTGGGTATGAAGTGAAGTGATATGGAATTAGGTAGATAATGAAATGAAAAGAGATAACCAACACAGATTTCTAGTAACCAATTGAAGAAGGAGATGGGAAATTACAGAGAAAGCTAAGATGGGAAAACTAGAACATTCACATAATTCAATTCATGCCTCATTGTCTCTTTCCATTGTGCTTTTATAATCCATGGTCTCCAACGGGTTTAGTGTTTGGGTTGGTTGCTTGTTGGGCCTCATAAATTGGGCTAACTAAATGGATCCGTTGATTTAAGTTCATAACAGGGTACCAGCTATCGTACCAAATCTACGGTACGGTATCGGTACTTGTTACAAAATGCTCTCTATATATGGTGTTGGTATCAAACTGGTATCGATACTGAAAATTCCGATACGGAATTTTTGAAAAAAATGGGTATTGAATACCAGAGATTCCTTCTGGTTTGCAATATATTATGTCCGTTATTGCCTATTGGGCATGTGGATTGACCACAAAAACTGATACATGTCCCTATGGCCTCTCCTAGGTGTTAAGACAAGCCCAACATAGTTGGCCCATGGTCTATGCTAACAATTTAAAATAGAGGCGCACAATGCCACATAGAGATAAGCAAAATCGGGTCTTTTGAATACCCGAACCCGGTTTCTCATTCTAGTCAGTGGACCCGGTTCCTCTGTGGAACCGGTTCCAGTTCGTACCCGGTTCCTCTGTGGAACCGGTTCCAGTTCGTACCCGGGTATAAGTTTTAAAATGTGGAACCTGTTGTAACCGGTTCCGGGTAGTTTGGAACCGGGTATGGTAGGAACCGGTTCTGTCGTATATGTGAAGAAAAGGCTGCAAGCTTCTGTGTGGAACCGGTTCTGTCGGGTCTTGTCAAGTCAATAAAAGCTACATTTACTATTAGGAATCGGTTCCAGAATTTGAAACTAAATATTAATTTTAAAATCGGTTTTTTCTTGTATTTAAACCCCATTCTCTACATCACTTCTAATTTCATTTACTTACTACAAAAAATCAACACTTTAACCACTTCAAATCTAATACTATCAAAGAGATACCGATGGCTTGCAATGATGAGGACGTGGATGTTTTGAAAACCAAAAGAAACCCCGCTATTTGGAAGCATTTTGACTTGTGCTTTATGTCGGATAGTCATGAAATGGCTAGGTGCAAGGGGTGTGGGAAGTTCATGAAGGCGTCGGCCAACTCGACGCTCAAGAAACACACCAACCGCCATTGTCCGGTGACAAAGGCGAAAAACAATGAAAAAGGTGAAGCATCCGGGACCGGGTCATCGAAAGTTTAGTTTGTTTTATATATTGTAAACCCGTTTGTGTTTTATGATTAGTATGTTTAGTGTTTTATGTGTTTTGTTTAACGTTTCATGTTTAGGTTGTTTGTGTAACCGGGTACTTCTTTCTCGTAATAAATAGTTTTATTTTCTGTATTATACCTTGTTCTAGCAAAGACTTATAAAAAAACTCACATTAAAAATATATTGGCGCCGGGTCTCGAAGGTTACCGTAGGAATCGGTATGATAAGAACCGGTTACGGGTACAACCCGGGTACGGGTTGGAACCGGTTCCGGAACTTATTTTTTTTCAAAAATGTGGAACCGGGTAGGAACCATCGAGTATTTTGAACCCGGAACCGGTTCTACTATATGTCGGGTAGGAACCAGAACCGGTCCCAGGTAGGTTCCACCGGGTCGGGTTTAGAACCGGTTATTATGTCCATCTCTAATGCCACAAACCAGGTTCTGACCCCAAACAGGTTCAGGTTGAAAATTGTTTGGGTCAAACATTGTCAAAGCCAAACCCGGTTTATAAGGGAAAGATGATCGGTTCAGTTCCCATTTGGCCGATTTTGACGATGGAGTTCTTAAATTAATTACAACCCTACGTTTTGGTTTGGGTCTAAACCTTGTTCTCTCAAACCGGTTTCAATTCAGGTTAAAAATCGGTTCAGGTTCCCAATCTGGTTTTTTGTACACCTCTAATTTGAACCCGTTTCGAACTAAAAAATTTGCAATGTACTAACATCTGTAATATATACTTGGGAAATGGCCTAATACAAGCATGCAAATAAAAAACATGCACATTAGGGTTTAGTTTCGTCACAAAGACGGAATACTTGAAAGGGATGTAAAGAAAATCTATTTTGTTCAAAAGAAAATCTCTTCAGGCCTTTATTTGTTACATAACGAGAAGCAACAAAAGAAATACGAAACCATCGTTGGCCAGACGAATATATGGGTTAGAAGCAATTGTAGTTACGATCAACCACAACCACCTACTGGTTTTGGGTGGAACCGCCGCCACCACTCTGACCTGTTTGACACAACCAGCCTGGTTTGCCAGGCTTATTATCTCATGATCTTTGATGCAGAAACCAACTCATATTTAAACCAAATAAAAACTGTGCAAAGCATAATGCAAAGATGTTGCAAAAAGACATGAAAACAGACTTACATATACTGAACAAGTGGTTTAATTTACCATGTACCCATAGTAAACGCAATCTGCTAAATGTTTCAAAAAAAAAACATCCTTTAAAGATGTTTCGGTCATAACAGGAAGTACAAACACGGGTTTCTCCTACAACAAAATAAAAGAGTGACCGTAGAGCGGACAAAAGGGTCCAAGTACAGTACGTGACGTATAAATCCCGTCTCTTATAGACTTGGCATATTGATCACGTTTCGTTTCAAGCCTTTTTCAAATCACACTCCTGAAATTTCCTTTTTATAGCCAACGTATCAATCTTCTTTTTCAGTTTCAATTTCAGTTCCCTGTAACGTTTCACCACTCGCATGTCATTCTCAGAGGAGAGTTGATTTCTTACAGCTGCTACAGGAAAAATAATATCTGGTTCCCTGAACATCAATAAAATAATAGATAAACTTAGTCAGATCAAACATTAGTAAACGAATTTGAAACGACACTTACAAGCAACCTAGAGACATGGCTCCATTGCCTCTTAGAATTCCACCATCCAAGGAAATTGCACCATCTTTAATGCATGAAATTGCACGTTTCATGTCATCTCGGGTATCATAAACTTGCGTCTCACCAAAAAGACGATAAAATAAAGTCTCTAGAAGGCCACAACCAGCATCTGTTTTGGTGTCCAAGTGATCAACATCTATATTAATCATATTCACAGCATACCCCAAAAAGCCAGCTGGTGTGGATCCATCAGGAAGTGTAGGATCGGGAAACAAAAGCTTTCCCTCATCATCTTTATCTACCTTAAATGCCCTATCAAAAATAGAATTATGAAATATATATCTTTAATGTTGTTAAACTCTTAAGAAAATGGATTTTGTTATTTGGAACCTTATTTCTTCAATGCATAAAACAAGGTAACGACCATTTATTGACTGTCCAAGTTCTCTTGCAAACAAGTTAAGCGCAAAATTAGGATTCAGCCTCCCGTTCTTATCATAGCTCTCAAGTAAATGTCTGTCTGCATACCACTGCAAGCATTTGATCACCAAGATATTCTGCAAATAGCCTGAGAGGATAGGACAGTCATATCATGATTATATGATATTCAATTATCAGAATCACATAATCAGATTCAACCGACCTGCTAAGCTCAAAAGTGGGAGTTGTTCCGAGTAGTGCAACAATGCCAATGATATTTCCCATCAAACCGTGACGATCTTGGTCTCGTATTGCTTTCAAATGTTTCAAGACTAGAGAAGCCGCACAGTCAGACTTAGATTCAACTTGTGCTGTTATTTTATCTTTCCCCGGTGAACCGTATGTGCCAATACTAAGAATCTGGTCCCTGATACCTGGATGACAAGATTAACATTACACGACCACACAAATAATCTCATCTTTAAAACTCTTGATAACACAAGGACAATTGCTACCTATAAATTCTGAAAGGTTGGCCTGAATTTTTTTCTGCTCATCTTCGAGCATTTTAAGTTCTTCTTTACATCTTCCAATCCTTGAACAGATTTCATAGATGTTGACTTCAAGGTCCTGACAATGAAGGGATAGATGGTGTCAGCAATTATAACTCAACTATGGCAGACAACTTAACAGAATACAATACTGTTCCTTTAAAGATTTTAGACAAAACAGCTTCGGGAATCTACAGATATACATATAAGTTGAATATTAACACATTTCTTGTGTAAAATAGTTAGGTCACAAGATTTCAGACCTCAGATGAAGTCCTCAACTGCCTTTTCACGATCTGCCACTCCTTGCTAATAGGTTCATCTTCATCAGAAGAGATAGACAACGATACTGTTATGAAAGTTAACTTTTCTAATGAGCAACATAATCTATTAATCTAAATTAGAACATTTACACATGGATTGGCATTTCATGAATGATACCATTTCTTCTATAGCCTTGAGTAACTCTTAACAGGCCACCAAGATCGATGCACCCACAAGCATCTACCTTCTTACTGGAAGAGGATCCGTCCAACCAACAAAACCATCCACACTCAACTCCACCTTTTCGTTTTCTTGTACATGATTCCCATATACATCAAATAACTGTAACAAGATACTCAAGATTCCATCAACAGGTACAAAAAGTTCTTCACAAACACAAACACTTGAAATTATACAAAGGGCATTTATGTTCATTGAAAACTAATAACACAAATTGTACTATGAAAAGAATATGGTGCATGCACCTCCAATTTAAACTCTTTAATTATGGTGCCAGGAATCAGTAGCTTCTCAAAGTTTTCTGGTTGGACTGTGAAGTTTTGTAAGCGTCCAGGAAGAACTAGAGCAATAAAGAATATAGCAAAAATAAGTTAACAAATGAAGTCCTACAAGTACCAAACCAGAAACCCAACAAATATATAATTACACCTTTGATGGGGATATCTGAGTGTGAGTCAGACAGACGTAACACCATAGTTGCATCATAACTTGGTCGAATGTTGTCCAAATCAGAGCTCTTGATAACCAAATCCTATATCAAAACATGTTAAATTTTCAAGATACTTTCTTACTAAAGACATCAAAATTAATGTAGGTAAACCATACCTCGATTACGAGGGCTAACTTATCTATGGTAGTAGATGTGTTGCAATCATTAATGATAACCTTAGTCCCATTCGGACAGTTGATCGTGATTGATACATCCGGATGTTCCAAGAAAGGAATTTGATTATCGTATTTATCAAACATTGATACAGAAATGGGCTTGCATGGACAACCCACCCTAAACAACAATCAGCATGTAAATATACATAATTACTATCAAATAGAGAAAACACAAAAGAACACATTAGATTTAATAGGTGTCTTACGTTAAACTATGACAAGAAATCTTCTTGGTAAGTGCCCATCTGTGGACATCACATGATGCTTTCACTTGGACCTTCACAACACGTTTCTCACAACTAGAATTTCTCTGATGATAAAAATACGTTGTTTAGCAAATCAGAGAAATTATCCCACGTCAAAACTAATTATTAGGAACTCAATGTTACTCACAATAGAAAAGTTGAATGTATAAATGCCGGCTTTCTGAAACAGAGGATGTGACTTGCCATCTTGGTTTAAATACATAATAACCAAGAAAGTCTTTTAATGATGTAGGTGCTACACATTCAGAATAGATATTCGTTTCGTCCTGAAGTTTCTTGTTCGTAAAAAAATGTAATGACTAGTGAGATCTCAAAGTTATCTTTCATCATATATTTCTGATCCAAATGTTTGGATGGAGTCCCAGATTTACAAGTAGCAGGACGAACCACTGCAATTATTTCACCGGATGATGCATCACTTGCATGAATTACAGGTTCCTCTGGTAAAGACTGCATGAATAAATACAAGTACAATTTTAGATATAATATAAGATTATAAGATTCAATGACACTTTGACTGGATGAACTAACCGATTCTTTTCCCAACTCGTGACATTTCCTTGAACTTAAGATCTCAATTGAGGATGGACAGTTCTGATACTGCTTCTCAATTTGATTATTCCATTCAGACTCATCAACCGCTAAACACTGAAATAAATTTTTGTTTAACAATAAGTAGTCGTATAACTTGTCTTTTGATAATTAAAAAAAACACTTTTAGGTTAAAAGCACAATTGAAGAGAAATTTATATAAAAAAATAACAAAACGCTAGCATATATATCGACAAATACCTTAAAATGTTGGCGAAATGGTGCTAAAATAGCAAATTAACACCTTAAAGTTTTCATCCAGGTTACTGCATGTTAATTGTATGAATTCTAAAAAAAAATTATAATACTTCTTGAAAGAACATCATATGTATTATAGTTATCAAGAACTAAAACATATTTTAATTTTCAAGATTCAAGACTCAATTTCTTTTAAACCTCAACAATCTTAGATGTGCATTAAAAGTATCAAAAGCAAGGTGAAATGAGTACTTATAGATTCCTATAATATATAATCATCTGTTTTGTTGTATCAAGCAAAACTCAGATAATCATAGTGAAAATACCTTTTACCCAACATTAAAAGCTTATTGTAACAACTTAATCAGATACATAATTTTGAGAGAGGAAAATTTAACATTGAGGGTCAACTGTAAGCCATGGCAACGAGAATGAGCGGCAACAAAAGTAAATTCACCTTTCTCTGAAGGAACCGGAACAGCATGAACGATGCACCGACCTTCTCGAAAGACATCTTTTACAGTATCATCAATATCCATTAATTGTGATTTACTCACAAGAGTATGTGATTGTCCAATCTCCTCTTCGTCATGAAAGTTTGCATCCACTTCACCCTTGGAATTGACAACTTCAAACACCAGGTGTTCAAGTTGGGAACCAGCAAAACAGCTTTCAGGCATCTACAATTATAAAAATAATTGACGTAAGTTTGATAAGAACACATTTCTTGTGTAAACTTATTAGGTTAGAAGGATTCAGACCATAGTCACATGGATCGTGGTTCGCTCCGGGATGCGGAACGAAAACGGGTACACGGGTCGTGCATTTCTAAAATTCGGTACGAGAGGGGGTAGATTCATCCGGAACGCCAATTCGGTACGCGGTACGGCGTACCATATAGTTTGGGACAACGTAACGTATACAAAACTATTTATAATACTTTTCAAAAATGTTCCAATTTAAAATAACACATTTTATAATAGTTATTTATACATACCGGTGTTAATTTGCGCCATTAAAAAACAGCGGGAAAGAAAAGTATGCTAATTACTGGTCTGAATAAGCCTTTTCGTCCGGTACACGTATTTGAGTATTCCGGAACGCCGAATTAGTCAATCGGAAACGCGTTTTTATATGATTTTGAACGAATTTAATGACAATCGGGTACGGCCGATTTTTTCGATCCGGATCGCGAACTCGTAGCGTTCGGTTCGATGCTGTACCCGATTCCGGTACGAACGATCTGGTTCGCGGTACGTGGAGGGTTCTACGAATCCTGGGTGACTATGATTCAGACCTGTGAAGAAATCCTCAGCTGCCTTTTCTCGATCCGCCACTCCTTGCTAATAGGTTCTTCTTCATTTGAACAGATAGACAGTGATACTGTGTACGAAAGTTAGATTTCTTGATGAGAATATAATAACTAAATACAAAAAAGAACATATAATCGGATAGGCATTTCAATGATGATACCGTTTCTTCCATAGCCTTGAGTAACTCTTAAAAGTCCCCCAAGATCAATGCACCCACAAGCATCTACCTTCTTACTTGAAGAGGATCTGTCCAACCAACAAAACCCATCCACGCTAAACTCCACCTTTTCGTTTTCTTGTACATGATTCCCATGTGCATCAAATAACTGTAACAGGATACTCAAGATTACATCAGCAGGTACATAAAAATTCTTTACAACCCAAACACTTGAAATTATACAAAGGGCATTTATGTTCGCTGAAAACTAATAACACAAAATATATAATATGAAGATTACAGATATTTTACTATGAAAAGAATATGGTGCATGCACCTCCAAATTAAACTCTTTAATTATGGTGCCGGGAACTAGTAGCTTCTCAAAGTTTTCTGGTTGGACTGTGAAGTTTTGTACGCATCCAGGAAGAACTAGAGCGATAAAAATAGAACTAAAATAAGCTAACAAATGAAGCCCTACAAGTACCAAGCCAGAAATCCAACAAATAAATAATTACGTAATCAAGTAAATGGCAGGCGCATTGATAGGTGTTAAATAAATAGGAGGGCTTAAATGTAATAGTTGATTAGTATAAGGGGTTCTAGTGAATATCCTGATTGTACAAATACAGAGATGATTGAATGTATTGAGTAGCTTTGATTTGGGATTATTCCTCTTCTTTCTTTGTGATTCTTCTTCATCTTCTCATCTTAGCTCATCAACTCTTGATCACCATTTTTACACGTAACACGCATACGCACACCTTTGATGGGGATATCTAAGTGTGACTCAGACAGATATAACACCATAGTGGCATCATAACTTGTTCGAATGTTGTCCAATTCAGAGCTCTCAGTAACCAAATCCTACAGCCGCATGTTAATTTTCAAGATACCTTCAAAGACATCAAAAGGAATGAAGGTAAACCATACCTCAATTACTACGCCTAGCTTATCTAGTGATATGGATGGGCTGTAACCACTAATAAGAACCCTAGTACCGTTCGGGCACTTGATCTTGATCGATATGTCCGGCAGTTCCAAGAATGGAATTTGATTTTTGTATTTGTCAAACATTACCATACAAATGGGATTGCAAGGACAACCCACCCTAAACAACAATCAGCATGTAAATATACATAATGACAATCAAATAGAGAAAACACAAATGTAAACATCAGATTTATAGGTGTCTTACTTTAAATTATGACAAGAAATCTTCTTGGCAAGTGCCAATCTGTGGACATCATGTGATGCTTTCACTTGAACCTTCACCACACGTTTCTCACAACTTGAATCTCTCTGATGATAAAAAAGAAGTTTGTTCAGCATATTAGAGAAATGATCCCACTAAATGTTAAATATCAGGAACTTAATGTTACTCACAATAGAAAAGGTGAATGTATAAATGCCGGCTTTCTGAAACAGAGGATGTGACTTGCTTCTTGGTTTAAATACATACAAACCATATAAATCTCTCAGTGATAATGGTGCTACACGTTCAGAATAGATATTGTTTTCGTCCTGAGGTTTCTTGTTAGTAGAATATGTAATCGTTAGTGACATCTTAAAGTTATCTTTCCTCACATATCTCTGGTCCAAATGTTTGGAGGGAGTCCCAGATTTATAAGAAGCCGGACGAACCACAGCACTATTTCACCGCTGATACATCATTGGCATGAGTTTCAGGTTCATCAGGTAAAGCCTGCATGAATAAATCTAAGTAAATTTTCAAAAAAAAACATAAGATAATAAGATATAATGACAATACAACTGGATGAACTAACCGATTCTATTCCCAACTTAAGATATTGCCTTGGATTTAGTATCGCAATTGAGGATGCACATTTCTGATATTGCTTCCCAATGTTATTCCGTTCAGAATCGTCAACCGCCAAACACTAGAATTAAAATTTTGTTAACAATAAGTAGTCATATAACATGTCTTTTAATAATTACAAAACTCTTAACCTTTCCAGAATCAATGACATTTATCAGCTAAATATTAGGTTGAATGTATAATGAAATAGACAAAACTGTTAAACCTTTCCAGAATCCGACATCCTCTTCTTAAGGCGCCATACGTCAGAGCCCTCATTTGATTGCTTTCCAGAATCCGGCGTCCTTTTGTTAGATCGCCATACTTCAGAGCCCTCGTTTGGTCGCTTTTGAGGCGTTAGAAGATGCCGTTTACCATCCATCTCGAAATCAAACTGCCAAATAAAGAATTAAACTCAAAGAACAAGTGAACAACACTGATATCTACTACGAATTTCATTCTACAACAACTGAGAAAAAGAAAACTATAACTTAGAAACCCTAACCGGCCAGCCATCTCGAAATACAATCTTCAGAAGTTGAAAAAACAAGTGGACAACACCGATTAAGTGATTTTTACTACATTCACCTAACGATGCTCATGTGATCAACTGACATCGCAAATAATTTCATAAGAACAGAGAAAAATGAAGGATAATCTGAAATTTGAAGAGCAATAGACATAATCGAAGCTTATGATCGTAACAAAAACGTTAAACGAGCATCTTTTACAAGCATACGATCAATTGCCAAATAAGGAAAAAAAGTTAAATAAACAACATTTATTGAGTGATATATTGACGTACCTTAACTGACATTAGATGAATGGAGAAAAATGAACTGCAACTTTGAAGCCCTATCTGAAATCTGAATAGCAATAGGCATAATCAGAGCGTATGATCATGAAAAAATGTTAAGAGAGGATCATTTAACGAGCATATGATGAAAAAAGTTGCATAGCAGATGGCGATTGTAGTGTAGAAGCAAGATATTACCTGCACTGTGATGTGAAGAGACGAAACGGAAGGGTTTTCAGACAAAAATGGAAACGATGATAGACTAGTGAGCTAGCTGAGTGTAATACTACACTGCAAGCTGCTAAAATGAGCCGGGTGTATAATCATTCCACGCCGTTTCTGACATCTCACAGAGCCGTCAAAATTAACATCTATCCAGATATTTTTACTCATAATTCCACGTATTCAAACCTCATTTTTTCTTCCGTAACATTAAACGATTCCAAATCTACACCTCATTTTTTACACTATTGTGAGTGTGTGGACCCACTCTTCACCATCCGGACGAGTCCGCTGGAGCAGGACCAACATCCATCCGGACCGCCAAGTCATCAACACACAATGTGATGGTTTGTTTGTTTGGTCGTCCGATTAGCAAACCACAACCACCGGAGGGTGTGTTGTGGTTGCTCCTAAACCACTATGTATGCTATATGTCTATACATAAATTTTTACTTGGTTTAAGTAACCTTAAATTAAGTAACTCTTAAATTACTTTTGTATCAACGGATCTTATACAAAATATATAATAATCTAAACATAAAATTAATGTACTCAAGAAAAAATTCATGAATGCCTTTGGTTTTCACTATTCCTTTAGGCTACTCTGGGTGTATCGGCAGTGACATTCGACTTCATGTGGTTTTGGTAACACCAGCGCATTTGGTTAAATAGGTTTGATAAGTTTGTATCGGTTTGTGTTATTTCCATAATATTCGCATTAGCTAGAAAGAAAAGAGCAAGTATTAAGAACCGCCCCTTCTTTGGCTTTTGCTCCAAGCTTTTCTACATAGGCTTGATTGTATATCTTTGAAGGATCGAAGGAAGAACACAAAGTTCAAATCTCACCCTTTTTTTCATCTTCCAAATTTTGTTTCTTTTTTTCTTTTTAAGAAATTACAGAAGATGGATATGGCGTTAGTCTTCTTTTCGAAGTATATATACCTACTTCATATAGTACATGATGGGCCTTTTTTCTTATAGAACATTTTCTAAATTTTGACAACCAAAAAAATTTATGAAAATCGTAGAAGTTATATTTTTTTGTATGATTTTCATGACTATTGACGACGAGGGTCCCTAACCGGTCTCCTCATCTTGGACTACTCAGTTGGGCTCCTCAAGAGGCTCAATTATTACGATTTCAAAGGCCCAACAGGTGAGAGAAGAAATAAGGACATGAGCCCACCAACTCATGTCATCCTCTCCAAGTTATAGACATTTAATGCCTGCAACATCGACGTGACGGCCAAGCCGGAAGAAGTACGAGGTAGTTACAGGGATCATTTAATGAGCAGGGCATCTCACCACCAAGGAAGCGACACGCGTCCTGGCTTCCAAGGTTACCGTTGGATCATTCCGGGATCTCCGTGAGAGGATAAGGTCTTTTCTCTATATATAACTCAGTTCGATGTCACTCAAGGTAAGGGCATTCAATACACTAGCATTTACTCACAATCACATTTAGTTGAGACATTCTCCGGATAACATTCAGTACACTAAGAGATCCACACCATATATTCTGATGGCCACATCCTACCGGAAATTCTTATCTTCTCCGGCAAGTTTACTTATCCTCACGTCTGAGCTTGGTCATGGAACCCCCACCGGGGCCCTGCGTGACGAGGCTAACGGTTTACTGTTTTATAGTTCATCCAGAAAGCCCATCCAGACGCTGACAAAACACTCAGACTTTCCAACTGAAGCTTAGGGATTCGACATTGGCGCCATCCGTGGGACCCCTGTCATCAGAGACATCCCAGCAATAACACTAGCGTTTGGAAGGGGTTTTCCTTCATAAAACAGGCCACAAGATGACAACACCACCTCCCACCGGTTCCCATGTCTCGAAAATAACATTGACAATGGAAAAACAGTTTACCGTTGAAGATATCGACGATTAACACGAGACCATCAATGACACATGGCCGCAAAAAAAGAATGAGATCACCCCAGATTTCGTGTCGAGTAACAAAAACGAGTTATGGAAACAACTCAACGACCTAGAAAAGATGGAAAGGTTGGGGAGCCTACGTTCTAGGCTCAACTTCGAAACACCCCAAAATGAAGGCAATGCTTCTTCCAACGATAGGAATATCACCCTAGACCATTTGGCGACTTTCATGGCAGTTCTTAAGGAGATGACTCCCGAAGAAAGGGTTGTGGTGATGGAAGAAAAGGGAAGTGGTAAAGAAAGAAATGATCAGAAGAACGGTAAAAACAAGGGCAACAAGATGCTGGATAAACTTTACTTACCCAAGGACTTGGCTGAAGTCTCTAAGTTTACCAAACGAATAGCGCAGGCACCATTAACTCCAAAACTCAAATCACCCAGTAACCTTGATAGATATGATGGAACCAAGCATCCTGAATGTGACAACCGGTATTTATGGGTTTTAATTACGTAAATAACGAACGTTGAGACGTTAATAAATAATGTTATACGATATTTTATGACGTCCGAGTTCGAAAACGAGCCTTAGAAATTCGTTTGGGCCATATAAAAACAAGGAACGTGATATTGAGACCCAATCCACCTAAAAAGCCCAACCCACCAAAGACCCTACCTATTTAAACCTCTTTTCTTTTATTTTCCCTCATTTCTCACCTTCTCTCTCTACCTCCATACTCTCTCTAACTCCCTCTCTAGAACCCGGATTCCGGCGAGCAACTCCGGCCGGCGACCGGCGAGTCCGGCGGAGCCGGCAAACTTTCGACGACGACGACGTGGCGGCGCCACCATCTGCGGCGGCGGCGGCGGCGGCGGTGGCTCCGGCGAGGGTTTTTCCGACCAAACACCCTTACCCCCACTGAATCAAACCTCCTGTTTCCAATAGCGGTGTCCGTTTTCTAAGATTTTAAGCCGTTCGAGCCCAAAAACAACTCCGACGAAGCTCCGGTCAAGATTCCGGCGAGCTCATTTTGGACTTTTCTTCCCATGCTTGCTTAGATCGGGACTTTAGGAGCATTTCTGCTCATTTTCAAGAGCTTTTATACTCCGTTGACATTCCGGTGAGTCCGACTTGGTTCCATACTTCTTTTTCTTTCGGGTGTTCGACTCGTGTAACCGTAAATAATCGTGTTTAGGCGATTGTGGTGGAGGTGGGAGTGATGGGGTGTCTGAAGGTGGTGTTATGTCGGTGACGGAAACGCCGCAGCCGGTGGCAGCAGTGGCGACGATGATGGTGTTGGGTTGTTTCGGTTCATTTTTGGGTTACATGGTCATGCTCGGTTCGGGTCAGATTTGTTTCGGTTCAGATTTCGGGTTCGGGTTTAGTTTATGTTTGGTACAGATTCATTTCGGTTCACACGGTTCGACTCGGTTCGGGTTCAGTCAACCATGGTCAACATCAGTTTTGGTTCGGGTCAAACCCGGTCAACGCGAGTCTTGGTAACATAATATTAACATAAACTTACTAAACGATTATTTGGTTTTTCGTCTTAACATGACATCGAGCTCTAAACCGACGTGATTAATAAAAACGACAAAAATTATGCATAAAAATTACTAGTTGGACTTGTATATTACAAATATATATACATATACTAGTTAAAAACCGAGCCGACACATAAAATATATAATATATATACATTAGACTTACATGCGACAAAATTTGGCGTTTTATACACCTGACAAGAATTATATATTGTTATTACATTACTTGTCGCGTTTTGAAAATATATCCACAACTAGTTTTGTCGGGTTTTGTTACAAAAATAGAGGAAACTCTGCCCGTTTTTTATAAAATCCGTAAAACAAAACATGTTTTTATAAGGGACATAAAAACCTATCCGATTCAAGTATTTTTACTAAATAAATATAAACGTGTATTTATTTTGGCGACACGTGATAACTTACAAAACGAGTCTACAACATTTCGATAAGCGTGACTACAAAATAACGAGACCGGGAATTCATAAAAAAAATAAATATAAGTGTAAAATTTTTCGGACAATTTATATGTTTCTAAAAAATGAGTTTATGACAAATTGACTAATACGGTTTACAAGTCAACAAAACTCGAAAACTTTTAGAAAATAAATATACCTAGAATTACGACCCGTCGCAATGTGACATGGATTCTTTAGTTATAACTAAGTCGATCGAGGACCCGCATGTTATGTTGAACCTGTCAAACGGGAAAAAATAGACGATGTAAAAACGTTTACTCACACACACGTGTTGCGTCGTGTTAACTTGCAAAATTTAGGATGAAACGTAAAAACATTAAACCAAAGACACATGTTGCGATGTGTTAAGTCACAAAATTTAGAACGAAGCATAAAACAATTTTTTTTTGGGAAAATGAAAACTATAAAGGGTTAAAGTTGAAAGTAAAAAAAAAGTTGTGAGGATAGTTTGCAAAAGATAAAAAGTTTTGGTTTAAAAAGTTAAAAAAAAGTTTTGGGTTAAAAGTAATTTATGGAATACTTTTGGGTGAAAAGTAAAAAAATCAATTTTTTTTTGAAAAACCCCAAAGCCAAGATTACAACACATATATGCATGAACATGTTGCTTCTTTATAGGGTTTAAATTATTATATTTATTTCAAATATCCTAATTCAAAATTTTTATAAAATAAATATAATTATTTATATTTATTTCAAACGCTTAAACTCGGGGAAACTTTTATAAATAAATATAATTATTTATATTTATTTCAAATGTCTAGAACTCGAGAAGTTTATAAAAATAAATATAACTATTTATAGTTAAGTCGAACGAGTATTATTCAACGATTATTTAAAATAAATATAATTAGTTATATCTATTTACAACTTCTATGACTCGGAAAACGTTTATAAAATTAATATAATGATCTATATTTATTCCAAATGTCTAAGAACTCGGAAATTTAAATAAAATAAATATAATTATGTATATTTATTACAAACGCCTAAACGATATACGACACATTTTTGGTATTATATTTGTATACATTATTATCTGAGTTATTTTGATAACAAACCAACATAGTCGATTCCTCACAAGCATATAACAACATAATTACTTCGATAATTATCCACGGGACACGAGTCTACTATTTCGGCTACGCGTCATCTATATACATATGTATTTACGATTACATATATATACATATACAATTACGGTTGCATATATGTAAAAATGTAAAGACATCTTATGAAACACTATGACGAGTTATATTATTATTGTTTTTGTCTACATCCATGACGACTAATCGAAAACCGTACAACCACCTTATACGAGTCTTTAATGTGCAAAGTATGTTACGAGTTATAGCAACTTATTTTACATATACATATTCGTTATATATACGTACGATCATCCGATACGACTAAGCAATCATATAAAAATATTTATATTTTTATATTTATATTCTAAATCCCACGAACACTAAGTATTCCTAAAACGTAGTATTCATCACCGATCATAAATGTGATTAAACAAGTATGTCATCATCGTTTACATGCATTTAACAACCTTTACCCATCGAATCATTGATTGGCGACTCGGTAGAGCTCGGTGACACGTAGATTAGCTACATTTTTTTGTAGAAGCTTATAAGTTATTCCTTGATAGGAGTACCATAGATGACATGCTAGCGAGTCACGTTTTTGGAAACGACATTATGGATTGTATTAAGCTAGCTTTGCACTCGATATAGAGGTGAGTTCATAACCCCCACTTTTACGGTTTTACATTTTTATAAATATTTTCGGGGGTGGAAAGACATGCAAGTTTTGCAAAAGTACACAGTATTTCGATAAACGAAAACAACAGATTTCTAAATCATATCAACAACGAATTTCCAATATACGAATGGATTACGATTGGTTTATACTAAACATACCGGTTTACAAAAGACATGCAAGTTTTGCTAAGTACACAATGTTTCGATGAACGAAAACTATATGTTTCTAAACCATGATACGGATGAATTCCCACAAACTCAAATGGTTTACAAAAAGGTTTATGCTCAACATACCAGTTTTATAGTATTTTCAAAACGTGCATGAGTTTCATTACAAATAAGGGGACAGGTTGGTCCTGCTTACAGACTCAAGGACTGGGTTGTCCTACATACAAGTAAGGGGACAAGTTGGTCCTGCTTACAGACTCAAGGATTGGGTTGTCCTACGTACAAATAAGGGACTAGTTGGTCCTACTTACAGACTTAAACGGGCTACGGCCATTCTCACTTGTGCGAGGCACTAAGACTCGAGTGGGTTAGACCCACCTATACTCGTGCGGGGCACGAAGACTCACGGACTGGATTATCCACTACTCAACACTAAGGGCCGTAGGGTCGCTTAAAACTGTACAGTGAAGTCCTCGCTACATATCGGAACTATAACCGCCTGCTAGTCTACCGTCTAGAGTAAACGGTTTGGCGAGGCACTTTCTAGCACGGGTTGGTTATAGGCTCATGCTGGCATGTTGTCTTTGTCGTACGCGGACATTGACGGTTAAACAAGTTTTACAAAAGCATACAAGGTTTTCATATGACATGCAGAGGAAAATGATTTTATTACGTTTTCTCAACACTATTTAAACCGGTTATCAAAAAGATTAGAGTTAAATGCTTGGTTGGTCCCTGTGGTTTGCAAATCTTGCAGATTTGGTCCCAGTGGTTCACTAATTACACACTTGGTCCCAGTAGTTTCAAATTTTGCACTCGGGTGGTCCTTACCACTAACCTTTGTTAGATTTCTCAGTTAAGTATACATAAAATGTCTATTATACCCCTCGTCTTCTTCATCCTTTCTATCTCCTGATGAACTTAGCGGGTTAAAAAACGTAGCCAAACGAACCCATTTGGAACCTGGAATGACGAAGAATTGACGATGGAATAAAGGCTGCTGCAAGCATAAGAACCAATATGCATAATTATCAGCGAATTTTGAACGGAAAATCGTCGGCCAGAATGAGGAAACCTGTTCAGCCACTTAGGGATCCTAGATAATAACTGTTTAAATTTTTATTAGATGACTCAGGTTCGAATTAACAACAATCCTAAAACACGATCTGCTAATAAACTAGCGGAAATTGCGAGAAATTAGAGATACATGTGACTTGGAATCACTGAACTCTTCGGTGGCGCCATCGCCGCCGCCGTTAGCAGCGGCCGGAGGCGGAGAATCTCCAGCGGCGAAGGTTTGAACATCTTCTCCGTTACCTTCGTATCTTTCTTCGTAATCCGTCATGGTTGTCGGATCTCCTTGTGTCCCCACAATTCTCCGCCATTTTCGTAATCAAATCTCGTTCTGAAACCCTAAACCTAACATCACCGTCACATTCACTCGATTTCAACATCAATTTCGTAACAGAATCGTTAACGGCGCTATAATCCAGTGCGTCGCAATGCAAATCCGCTCCGGTGGACTCGCGCCAGTTACGCATCGCCTTCAGTGAACCGGAAATGGACAGATGAATTCATCTAGAGGCTTCGTTTGCGATTTTGATTTCGATTTTGCAGGATGTTAACAGGGTTGGTGGAAAGCTGGTTGAATACGAAGATGAAGACCTTGTCGCTGCGGATGAAATTGGAATATATATGTGTATATATATTAGGGTAATATAGTAATTTTGCATATACTTAACTGAGAAATCTAACAAAGGTTAGTGGTAAGGACCACCCGAGTGCAAAATTTGAAACTACTGGGACCAAGTGTGTAATTAGTGAACCACTGGGACCAAGTCTGCAAGATTTGCAAACCACAGGGACCAACCAAGCATTTAATTCAAAAGATTATTTTAAATATTTTTCAAACAAACTATGAACTCGCCAACATTATGTTGATTTTTCGCATGTTTCTTTCTCAGGGTATATTTTACAAACTATGGCCCGGTTGGTATAGGAGAACCCATGAGGATTCGAGTACTTAACGGGCGTTCACTTTTTGAATTCTTAGCATTATTTACTTCCGCTGTGCAATGAAGATACCAGTCGATCACGCCCAACTCTGATGTAATCGATGTTTAAATCAGGGTGTGACACTGAAGACCACCTTCATGCTTTCAGGGGAGCTAGACAGGTTGGCCGGTGTTCTATACCTACTTGGTGTCACATGTTTGTGCAGACATTGATTGAAGGAGCCCGTCTCTGGTTTGATAGTCTCCCGGCTGGAAGTATAGACATCTATGAGAACTTATTTAAAAAGTTCCTTAGCAACTTCAACCAACAAAAGAAAGTGGTGAAGAATCCCAACGAGATCATGAACATCCGCCAGATGGACAATGAACGAGTGGACCAGTACATGGAAAGTTTTACCAAGAAAAGTATGAACATAAAGGAGGTCCATGAGGTAATAAAGATCAGTAGCTTTATCAACGGGTTAAAGCATACTCAACTATGCAAGAATCCGGGGAGGAGTTCTCTGAGACATTTGATGCTCTCATGGACAAGGTTAGAGCCTTTGTCAGAGGAAAAGATACCAACAGCAAAGCCAAGGGCTGGACGCCGCCCAGGAGGATTAACTTCATTCCTCGATCACAAGAAAAAGTTAACTTTTATTCCAAGAAACCTACTTATGATAAAAGGTATCCTGACAGGCCGAGACCCATTTTCTCTCCCTACAAGCTAAGGGGGAGGGGATCAGCCCCTTACTATGACAGCTTCACCCCTTTGACCAAAACCCCAAGTGAAATATTGGCAACCAAAAAGGTCAAAAACTCTTTCCCAAAACCCCATCCGCTAAAGCCAGGACCGAAAACTAATCCAAATGAATATTGTGAGTTCCACAAATGGTGTAGGCACAAAACAAACGATTGTATGTATTTAAAAATGGAGATTGAACTAGCGGTTAAAACGGGAAAACTATCCCTCTTGGTAAATGAAATAAAAGAATGGGGGATAGAAAGGGAAAGGATACGAAAGTAGAAGAGTAAAAGAGATGCTTTGTGTACATGATTAGAAGAATCGACGAGCATAGTTCAACCCGGAGTGTCAAGGCCAGGGTATTGGGACCCCCCGTATTGTATGAGGGCACCTATACTCACGCCTCACCTGGAGGACCATGAAACTCAAAAGCTTCCACTCAATATCTCAGCAAAAATAGCGGGACACAAGGTGGCATGTATACACATTGATAGTGGGAGTGGAGTAGAAGTGATATATGAACATTACTTTTTTAAGATTTGACAGGGATATAAGAGATAGATTAGAGGAAGATTCCATACTCCTTATTGGGTTCAACAACAGTGTTTCACATCATTTGGGAAAAATCAAGCTACCATTCACAGTTGGTGTTGGCGACAAGGTAAGATAAAACTGATGTTTACAGAGATAAGTCTCTCTCCAAGTACAATGCTATATTAGGAAGACCATGCATTGGAGACCTTAAATCATAAGCATCCACCGCCCATGGATCTCTGGTATTTCAAACACCCAGAGTACTTGCTTGGGTGAAGTCCTCCTACGAGGTGGTGTCTTCGGTCTCGGAAAGAAGCGCTGAAAATAAAACCAAAGAGAAAGGGATAAAGGAATGGACCTTAAACGAAAGGTTCCCGTAACAAACTGTACGAGTAGGAGCACACCTGAGCGATAAGTGTAAGAGCGCTTTGAAATAGTTACTGCTTTTCAACAAATACATTTTTGCTTTCCAGCATGTGGACATTTGCGGCATCCCATGAAGCCTGACTGAACATCAGCTCAACACCCATAGCTGGGTAAAGCCGGTTAAGCAAAAGAAATGAAGCATGAGACCACAGAAAATAAGAGCAGCATGTAAAGAGATCAGGAAGCTTCTTAGGGCTGGTATAGTCAGGGAAGTTAGATACCCCACTTGGATCTCGAACCCGGTGATGGTCGAAAAGAAGGACGGAGGGTGGTGGATGTGTATAGACTTCAAGGACCTTAACGGGGTTTGTCCAAAAGACTGTTACCCTCTGCCAGAAATCGACGTTCAAGTATACTCTTTAGCCCAGTACCCTTTAAAATGTTTCTTGGACGCATACAAGGGGTACCACCAAATTCAGATGTCCTTAGAGGACGAAAAGAAGACAGAGTTTATGACAGACGAAGGAACCTTTTGTTATACGGAAATGCCATTTGGGCTCAAGAACGTGGGGGTAACTTACCAAAGATTCATAAATATATTGTTCCAGAACCAGCTGAAACGGAACCTACAGGTGTACATGGATGATATCGTAATCAAGAGTTTGACTGAAACTCTAATGTTGGAGGACGTGGCAGAGACACTCAGAACCATGCAAGAAGTAAACATGAGGCTGAATACTGGAAAATGCTATTTTGGGGTAGAAGAGGGAAATTATTTGGAGTGATCGTGACTAGGGGGATCAAGGCTAATCCCGAAAAGATACAAGCGGTGGTGGAAATGAAATCCCCAAGGTCACTCAAAGACATTCAACAACTAAACGGTAGGCTGATAGCACTTAATCGCTTCCTATCCAAAGTAGCTGATAGAACGCTCCTATTCATGAAAGTCTTGAAGGATTGTTTACAAACCAGCAAGTTCTGGTGGAGCCAGGAGGCTGAAACAGCCTTCCAAGAAATGAAGAAACTCATGTGTAACTTACCTACTCTCGCCACCCCCGTGCCGGGGGAGGAACTTTTACTCTATTTATCTACATAAAAAAATAGTTATGTAACGGCCGACGTTTTCATACTTTCCATATTTAGAAAGCTCGTGTTATATTTCTATTTTTGGAAGCTTTTGTATATTGTATTCGTTCATCCTTGTAATCGTTGTAAACCGAGACTTGAATCATAATGAAAACTCGTATTTTGTTCATATTCATGATAGGCTTATTCGTAATCATTTATACTTATACATAATCGTGCGTTTATGCTTGATACTTGAAAACATGGCAAACTTGTATATGCGTGACAATCATACTTCATATGAGACTTATTCGTGAATCTTATACTTAAACGTATTCATTTTATACTTATGTGTACCTTGGATCATGATTATTATGCTTAAAAATCTTTAGTTGGCCCAAGACACGTTTTATATAACAAACTATGCAAGGCCCATTCACTAAAACAAAAGAAAATAATAAAAAATAAAAAAATAATTAAGTGACCTGACCAGGCCTTGCGGACCGCATGGCCAGGCTCATACGGTCCGCATGGGGTCTGGCGGGTACCAGTTTGAATCAGCCGCGGGATTGCACGGATCCACACCTCTAAATCTCCACCAATCACCTCCAAACCTCCATTAAACACCCCCAACAAACCCTAAACTCATCCCCTATAAATACCACACCTTCTCCAAGCTTTTACATTTTTACAACTCTCTAATCTCTCTCAAATCACCTCAAGAACTCTTGCAAATCTGAAATTCAAGCAGATTCATACCCTCTTACAAAAGTGAGCATAATTTGCTTAAAACTCAACCAAATCACTTGATTCTTCTTTCTAATGACTTGGATAAACTTTAGGTTTGAATCCACGGATTCTCCATGGAGAATCCAGACCTGGAAATGCACCTAAAGTGTCCAAAACTTTCTATTGTGTTTTAAATCTTTTCAAAACTTATTTAACTCATGTTTTCTTCATTCATCCTAGTGTGCTAGAGCTTCTAATCAACTTGGTGATTAAGGAGACTAACTTAGGCTTGTTATACATATAAATAGAGTGTTTAAACACTCCAAACTTTCGTTTTCATAGAGCTTCAAGCTCACAAGTGGTGCAAGTCTTGAACTTGTTCATGTGTGTCTATCTTGGTTAGCTTGGGCTATCCTAATTCTAAGACCACACATCATTTGATGATTTCCCACACATTATACCAAGCTAGTTTGCTAGTTGAAAAAGTAACACACAACCCGTCTAGCCATCAACGTGTGTCAACGCGTGCTCACCGGGTTAAGCATTACTTGGCTACTTGGTATAGTGACACCATTTACATTCTTGTTATTCATATTGTTATCGTTCTTGACCCTCCTTGTTGTCTATAACAACTTGTGAAGTGGTGAACTCAATCGAGGTCCCTAAATGGATGGCTATGCCACCTACCTCCTCCATGACTTCCTTGAACTCTTTGTTAGTTGTAGTTTAATTATATATAAATATATGTATGGACTATAATATAATCCTTAAAAACCGAACCCTTGATATTGATTAAGTGATCACCTATCAAGTTAATAAGTTTATCACTAACGTGTATAGTTCCTTGTCACGATTCTAATAGGTCTTGAACCTATGAAACCACATTCAATCCTTATGGATTATTATAGGTTCAAAGACGAGTGCTAATACCTTAGTGACTATTTACGTATAATATACTTTGTCATACTTTGAATCTCCATTCCGAATATTCCATCATCAACCTTAATACTCATGTGCCCTTGTTTTCCTCTTGTAGGATAACTCGGCGTTCATCCCATCAAACAACTACCTTCACGGACTTGTCAAGTTAGAAGACTTAGCAAAACCGTGAGTACACTCGACCCGCTTTTCGTTTATATCACTTTCGTGTGTAACAAGTTTTCCATATACAAAATCGCAACACTTAAACTTTATGAAATGCACAAACAATCCTATATTCATGAATACTTGATACGCTTACTTCATGCTTATATCTTGGACATTCTTTATGTGATACCTTAGTCATTAACTATTTTAGCCTTGTTTGACATGTATAGCTCTATAGGAAGTAACGCATCCCCCTCCTCATGAAATCTAGAGGCCATGTTAAAATATCGTGTTTGCGTTAAGGGTTTGACTAGAAGTATTACATGCCTTGTATATTGCTCTTGTATGAAATCATAGTTGCCATGAGGATTTGTTTTAAACTTTATTCGTATACGTATGCTATGCTTAAACTCATGTACTCGCCTTTGCTTTTGCATTGAATTGTTATTTTAAAACATATTACAGGTTGATGGAGATGATGCTATGAAATCAAAGTAGCAAGGACGTTAGATACACATTTAGACGTTTAGGTTTAATATTGTTGTATCAAATTTTGCCATATTAATGTTGTTATTTGAATTTCCCTTGTATTGTAATGACTTTTGTTACGAAATGAAATTCAAATTTAATTAATTATTGTCGATTTAGTTTTATGAGCAATGAACAATCTAGTTTCGTCCCGCCTCGATGTTTCCGCCATCGGTTGGGGTGTGACAAGTTAGTGCCGTCATGATGGTGGAGAGGCAAGACAAAAAATCCCAATATATTTCATCAGCAGGACACTTAAAGGGACTGAGAAGAGATATCTACCAATGGAAAAGCTAACGTTGTCGCTAGTTTTTACTTCAAGAAGACTGAGAAGTTACTTCCAGGCACACAAAGTAGTACTTCTCATAGATCAACTCCTTCAAAAAGTGTTGAGAAGACCCGAGCTCTCTGGCCGACTCGCTAAATGGGCAGTGGAGCTGGAGAACATGCTATTGAGTATAAGACAATAACAACGGTGAAAGGACAAGTTCTAGCAGACTTCTTGCTAAATTCCCTGAAAAGCAGGAAAACAAGCTACTCAAATGGAAGGAGCTAGAAGAGAAAAAAAAGAACAGGAAACGGGAAATTGGAAGCTGGATACCGATAGGGCTTCTAGCGAGTACGGCAATGGGGCAGGTGTCACTTCATCAGCCCTAAGGGAATCGAACTAACCTATGCTATTAGGTTAGACTTCGAAAACATAAACAACACGGCTGAATATTAAGCTTTTCTAGCAGGGTTAAGGCTTGCAAGGGAAATGAAGGCGAAAAACATAAAGGCTTATTCAGACTCACAACTAGTAATAAAGCAATACAACGGAGAATATGATGCCAAGGATGAGACAATGGCCCAGTACGTTACCCGGGTGAAGGAGCTCGTCGGAACCTTCACTTATTTCAAACTATAATATGTGCCCCGGGGAAAGAACAGAGAGGCAGATGCCCTGAGCAAACTAACATTTGTGGCCTTCGACCACCTAGCCAAAGAAGTAAAGGTGGAAGTACTTAGCTCACCTTCCATCACAAACAAGTAAGTGTTCTCAGTCGAGTAAGCAAAAGAGTCCTGGATTACCCCACTCGTCAAGTTCCTGGAGAAGGGAACCCTCCCGTAAGACAAAACATTGGCAAGAAGGATAAGGGTAAAGGCACTCCAATACAAAATAATAGACGGCCAACTCTTCAGAAGGTCACAACTAGGACCATCACTAAAATGTGTGGATGAAGAAGAAGCTAGATATGTGATTCAGGAAATTCATGAGTGGATATATGGGATGCACTCGGGGCCGAAAACGGTTGTAGCTAAGGTTATAACTGCCGGATTGTATTGGAATCACATGTACAATAGTACATTGAAAGAAATCAAAAAATGTGACAACTGCCAAGTACATGCCCCGCACACCCACAAGCACAAACACCCCATGATCCCGATCTCTACGTCCTTGCCTTTCCGGAAATGGGCCATTGATATTATAGGACTATTCCTAAAAGGCCAAGGAGGGGTTATGTATGTGGTGGTCGCTATAGATTATTTAACAAAACGGGTAGAGGCCAAACCTTTAACGAGAATCACGGGCGAACAAATAAAAAGGTTTTTTTGGACAATATTGACTGCCGATTCAGGATCCCCCAAGAGCTAGTTAGTGACCCTGTCCAATTTGCTGTGAAGCCATCCAGACCCTGGTGTCAACAGATGCATATACAACAGGTCTTCACGTCTGCCACCCATGCCCAAAGCAACACGCTGGTGGAAATAGCCAACCAAAGTGTCATCATAGGGATGAAAGTAAGACTGGGCTGGAAATAGAATGGGTGGTTGGAGGAGTTACCCTATGTCCTATGGGCATACAAAACAACTTCCAAGACCTCTAATGGAGAAACACCTTTTAGCCTAACGTATGGTACTGATGCAGTCATTTCAACTGAGATCGCTCTCTCACAGCAAGGCTGAAGCTAAGGGAAGCAAGGAACGAACAGATCTCAGAATTAACCTCAACTTGTTAGAAGAAAGACGGGAGATTGCTGCAATATGAGAGGCGGGGTACAAAAGGCAAATGGAAAAGTATTACAATGCCAGAATGAAGAAGTTGAACCTAGTCCCTGGTGAACTGGTACTCCGTACAACTGAAGCAAGCTTGAAGTAGGGTAACATGAAGCTAGGGCCCAAATGGGAAGGACCTTACAAGGTCAAGTGGGCGAATGGGAAAGAAGCATGCAAGTTAGAAATATTTTAAGGAAAAGAGATTTCTAGAACATGGAACCTGATACAGCTCCGAAAGTACTAGGTGTAAGAACATCACCCTAGTAAACAGGTACGAAGGAACAAGGATGCAAATTATGGAGCCTAAGTGCTCATTTTGTAATGCCAACAACAAAACAACAGTTCCTTTTTTGTATTATGTTTATATTTCAGCCCAAGTATGCACTGGGACGTTTTCCAAACAATCGTAATGAATGACTTGTTTAAATTATTCAAAAACCAAAAGGGTATAAAAGCATGACCCAATTACAAGGTAATACATCAGGACAGACGTGTCCAACGGTTCTGAGCCTTATATATAAAAAAACGCGTGTACACTAGGCATAGCAAGCATGTAAAAAAAAGTCGGCCGCGGGACAAGAACAAGGACGACTAGTATACATCATGACAAACACAATTTACTGCGAAAAGAAGCAATACAAATTGAATAAGCTGTTTTCTTGTATGCAAACTACAAATAAAACATAGTTACAAGAAACTATACAAGTATAGAAACATCCGACCTAACATGATTTACATCTAATGGCCAAAGTTACAAATCAAAGACAACCAGGTTTAAAGGTTCCAAAGCACCAGTAACATTAGGGGCTTCACAAAGAACAAGGTCCCCATCACATATGCAAAGTGATTCCTTGAAAAAAAAAACAACACGAAACAAGGAAGTAGGGAGCAACACAAAGCATCTAAAGCAACAAACACACATGGTAAGTACAAAACGGGAAATCCCCTAAGTAAAGTGTTAGAAAGTTATACAAGCATCTAAGAGGCCCCAACACAAAGGCCCCCGGATCAGCCTGAGCAAAAGAAAAAGCAACAACTGTTAGAAAGTTACAACCACATCCAAATATTGTTTAAAATATCATCGAGGAAATTCATCTCCTGAGGGTGAACCATCAGAGGCAGGATCGGCAGAACCAAAAAGGGACTTAAGTTTATCAAAGGACATCATAGGTTTATCAGCAATCTTAGCAAGAATGACATGGGTTTGGCAATTGATTTCCTCATCCAGCTTGGTCAATTGATTCTTGGCCTTGGAATTGTAGCGGGGGGGTTCCTTCCTCCTCATGCCATGGGAAGAGAAAGCATACCCATCGTTTAACCCGGCCTGATAGCCCACATCCCGATATGCCTGATAAATCCTTTCTAACGAGCCTTTGAAATCCGAAGATTGACTAAAGGAAGAAAGGAAACACCCAAATTGTTGGGATTGAACCCTACAAAAGAACAAATGATAGAAAGCCCAAACAGGTCTGTACAAAATGATCCAGTACAAGCAGTACTTTGATTCACTTCTCCTTTCAATGGAAAGATATCTAACATTTGATGGCTCTAATATCTGCCCAGTGCTAAGCTCTGTTGATCTATAAAGACTGTTGAAGACCAAACCACTGATAAAATCAAAGGTCTGCTGGAAGTCAAAGGTCTGATCACACTTTGAAGAACATCTGATAAAGCTTCATCAGTGGTTGAGCTCATCAATGGATAGCATCATCAGTGTCTTGAAATCAATGTTTTTATCAATGTAACAGAGGATAAAATTAGCAGTGTTTAAAGTTTGTTAGGGCTGTTAGATGTCATTGTCTTGGTGACGTCAGCAACGATGCCACAGAGGTTAAGGATTCGTATTATAAATAGTCAGTGCATGTACTGTTCTATGCAGCTCATACACACACACTCATCTTGTACGAACAAATCTGTGTGAGCTCGGTCTGAGGGGGAGTTAGTGATTCATACATGTATTTACTTGTAATTTTTCAATCTTTTGAGTAATGAAAACATTGTATGATGAAAGCTAATCTCTCCTTGATTGTGTTGCAAAGTTTTAAATTTCACTTCCGCTGCAAAGTATTGTATGTTTTGTCTTCTTTTATTATTAATTTGTTTAAAACAATACAATCAAGTCAAACTCAGATCCTAACAATTGGTATCGGAGCAAGGTCAGTCAATTCGATCTAACAATCAATTTGACATAAAAAGATCAGCTCAATTTCATTGATACTGTGTTGTTCGTATTTTGTTGAAAAACATAGTAAGAATCTAATCACGTTGGTTAATCAAATACTCTGTAAAACAACCAAGATGTTACTAAACACACAAGTTCCACATGACACTAACAATGTATCGTTTCATATGATTTCAGTGTTTGTGTTGGAATTTGTGATGATTCCATGATTAATTGTTGCTAAGGATTCATCTAATGTCATTAAAAGACTGAGGTGAACCAAAACCTTAGGAACAAGATCTATATATATGGAACAAAAGTTACGAGAAGCCTTTAAAAGTGAAAATCAAAATTGTGTTGATATTTAGAAAACCAGATCAAAAGTAATGCGAAATTTAGCATAAGCATTTTGCAAAAATGACCAAGTTTCTCAAAACATTACTGTAAATGATTCTGAAATGATTATTTTTTCTTTAGAAACCTTCCAGTGAATGATACAACATCTACCTATGGAAAGGTTAAAAAGAGAATAGAAGATAAATTACAAAACTCAAAAGTGTGTTTATCTCAAAACTTTTGATGTCGAAAGAAAAGAGTATAAATATAAAATACTTGAGAGTTCACAGGCTAGTACTACAAAGGAAAACCTAGATAGATCTCCATCTCTGCTCACGCATCTCTTATCAAACAAGCTAAGTGCAACCATTGTTTACAGGAAGGCTCAGGTAATTGATGTATCTAAAGTTAACAATTGTTTCAAAAAGGACTTAGGAAATTTTATCAGATCTAAGGGGTATCAGGTTGGGTTTACATGGGTCATAAGGTGTATGGTAGCGAGTTGGGTTCGCAAAAGGTTGAAACGGTTTGAGCTCGGGTTCGGCTTTTTAAATGTAGCATATAATATAAGTCGTTAAGTATAAATCGTTAATAACTAACACACATAGTAATTCGACAATTATTCGCGATGTGAGTATTCTAAAAGATTAAATTGTATAAATACGAGGAGGATACCTGATTTTTTTCCGGGATGTCACAGTTTAAGGCCGGTGATAAGGTACTTCTCTATAATTCAAGGTTTAAATTGTTTCCCGGGAAGTTGAAGTCCAAGTGGACGGGGCCTTACATTGTGAAGGAAGTGTTTCCACATGATGCGGTCGAGTTACTGAACGAAGACGACGGAAGCGTATGGAAAGTGAATGGCCATAGGTTGAAACACTATTTAGGAGGTCGATTAACAAGACCAAGAAGGAGGAAACTCCTCTCGAAGACATGCCTTACACCACCACTTAGTGTCTTGAGCGAAATCTCAAGTGTAGAGTTTGTATCGATTGTATCTTCGTTTATTTTCGATGATTTTTCGTAGCTAACGATTGTTTTTGGTTGTTTTTCGGTCCTTGTTTTGTGTTTTCGGGTCATTTGCAGGGATTCATAGCCAAGGATGCACGAGAGTTGACGAGAAAATGAGGTTCCAGGTACGTTTAAGTGTCAGAAACTTTTGGAAGTAGTTTTTGGGAGGTTTGGGGTAAACTGAAAAATTTTTCTAAGGCACAGATCCATAAAAATTTCGAAACTTTCTGGAAAATTATTAGCATGGCGTTGCGCGACAGGGGAAACAAAGGGCCTACGCACATCACGTAGCCCTTAAACAGAAAACAATTTTTACACGTCGTGCCACGCGACGGGGACCCCCTTGTACCTATGCGTAGCGCGACGGACTACCAGACGACCATATATCTGTTGTCTTTCTCCTTTTATTCCCCAAAACACATCCAAACCCTAACATACGGGTTCCCAGCTGTAAATCACCCCTTTTCACCATAACCACCGCCAAACTTCACCATTTTCCTCCCATTTTACACCCACGTCAACCATTTCACTTCCCCATCCCTTTTCACCATCAAACTTCACCAGATTCACCGCGAAATCCACTAATCACGGGACCTCTTTTCTCCACTTAAGAAGTTGAAAATTTTCACTTATTTTTCGCGAATCCGGTATGTTTCCTTGTAATTTTCTGTACATTGTTCGTTTATTAGATATTAGTATGATTTTGCTAGTTTAGGTGTCGGTTCGTGTTGGGTCAGTTGCAGATTTTAGGCTAGGCTAGTTTTTGCTAGTTTATGGTTGCGGGTGGCGGGGTTGGCTGAATTTTGGACATTTAACAGGTTGATTATGCTACATTGTTGAAAAGATTCTAGCTTAGTCACTAAAGCTATAAACTTTACGCAAGTTTGGACTCAATGTCCGGTTTGGTAGACACTTTGGCTCTTAATTGGGACAATTAAAGTGTTGGGAGGGGGTAGTGTACATTGAGTCGTGTAAATTTAGTCATTTTTAGTCAAAGTCGTTGGTCTTGGGTTTACTTATACGCATGTACAGGTACAAAACACTTCGCACGTACTCAATCTCCATTCGGGCGAGGTCGTTTATGTCTTATGCTCTTGTAAACGGTAACCCGATTTTTACTTTCACTTTATTTTCGGTTTCAACCGCGAATGGAATGCTATACGGTTGCTCCAGTTTTTCATAAGTTTTTGCTAAAAATCCAAAAAAAATTATAAAATAAAAATACAAAAATAGTTTGTGATCGCTAATTATCTGCTTGTTTTGTTTCGTTTAAACATGTTTTTGCAGATATGTCAAGTGAGGGAAGTTCAGGTGGAGCTAGAGCCGGTAGAAGAGGTCCGATAACACGGCGAAGAGGTTCACCAATTCAAGAAACGCAAGTTGTGTCCGATAAGAGGGCAAGACGTATTCGGTATGAAGGTCATGAGAGAACGATTTATGCTTGGTTCCTCTAAGGAGAGAGCATCCGTTGCTTCAGTTTCAGGTTAATACGAAGGAGTGGGTAAAACTTCAAAAGATCATAAAAACGGAGATTCTTGAACATTGGACCATTGTTGGGAATGGTTAGGGAAAATGGGTGCTCGTGAGAGAGTAGAGGAGTTATTGGGTTCGATGTTGATGGAGATGGTTGATTGTGATTGGCCACTGTATGATGAGTTGGTATTAGAGTTTCACTCTACTTTTCAGCATAAGGAGGGCTCGTTCTTTGAAAGTGATGCAGTGTCATTTAGTTTGGGGAGGATGCTTCATGAGATGTCCATTCCGCAGTTTGCTATAGTGAGTGATTTTTATGCTTTTGAGGATACATCTACTGAGGAGTTTATGACTGGTTTGAGAGGGGTGTATGTGAACCCGAGGGAGTTGTGTTTGACGAGTGGTGAGCTAGCGAGGTTTTGGGGTACTATAGCGGACCGTGGTTTTGCTAAGACGAATTTGATTACTTCTGTTCGAGATCCGATCTATAGGTTTGTGTTGAAGGTTTTTTCTACCACTCTGGTTGGTAGGAAGTCGGGGAAAAACAAAGCTAATTGGATTGATTTGTTTTTACTGATGTGTCAGGTTGAGGGTAGGAATATGAATTTGGCGAGTGTGTTGGCTTGGTCTTTGAGTAGGTCACGCAGGGGAGGAAAAAGGGTTGCGTTAGACATGGGTCCTTACATCACAAGGTTGGCTCAAAATTTGGGTGTTTTTCAGAAATATAATGTGAATACCTTGCGTCCGGGACCTGCATCGAGGCATTTTGATGTGAAAGATTTACAGTTGGCAGGTATTGTGAGTATGAGTAAGCCAGTGACTTGGATTGATGCGAGGCAGGGACCCCAGGTTATGCCACCGCCAGGTCATCCAGCTGATGATGTTATGCAGGCCATTTATCCAGCGAGTCGCCAGATTCCGAGGCAGAGACAGGAGATGCCAGTCCCTCAGTATCCGCGTCGCCAGCCACCACCGGAGCCACTTACGTTGGCCTGACTTTATGACCGCATGGATTTGGGTTTTAGTAGGATTGATTTTAGGCAGGATAGGCAGGATAGGCAGGATGGGACTATTCGGTATATGATGGGACGAATGAGCATAAATGTCCCGGATTTCTTTCAACCGTTTGTTGATCCAGGTCAGTTTCCGATGCCCGAAGGTTTTGACCCTAGTGGTGCAGGGAGTTCAGGTCAGCAGGGAGGTTCGGGTTCTCGTCAGGGTGGTTATGTGGATCCGACGCCAGAGTTTCAGGTTTATGAGGAGGACAGTGATGAGGATTAGTGTGGGGATGGCAGTAGTTGAAGCATGAAGTAGTATCGTTTATTATTTTTCTTTTATGCTGTTTTTATCTAATCCAGTCTGTACCCCTAATTTTGGATACTTTGATACTTGGTTGGTTGGGTTGGGGTAGTTGATTTGGTTTATACTTTGATGTTTGGATGGTATGTTTGAGACACTATTATCTATCGTATGGTATGCTTTTGTTTTTTTATGATTATTGTTGATAGGTTTGGTGTTTATTCCGTTTGCGTGTTCGAGAGATAGGAGTTGTTTGCTGAGTGTATTCGGATTGGAGGGCGTAGGTGGAATAGACTAGCACTTTGATAGTCTCGCATATATTCAGCTAAGTCGTTTCCACTTGTATATTTGTAAATATTTATTTATTTTATTTTTTTAGTTTTTAGTTGTTAGTTGCTTTGTTAGGTAGTTTGGGTCGTGTCTCGTTCTTGCATTAGGGACAATGCAATCTTTAAGTGTGTGGATGGGATACATAGTTTTTAGTGCTAGTTTGAGTCATAAAATCATAATAATTAGAAAAATATCTTTTGAATAAAGGAGTTTGCAAAATAAAACGGGAAATGATAGAAAAGATGGATTTTTGTTCGGGTTCAAATAAGATAATATGAGTTTAATATAGTCAAGCTTGTGTCTAGTTTGGGATATGCGGGTAGGCTCGACTTGGTTCTAGGTACCTTTGATTTTAATATTACCTTAATTGTTGGTTTGCTTGTGGGTTCTCATCTAGGAAAAATGAGAAGTCGAAACCACCAAAAATAGTATAAGGAATGTCATTATAAGCTAAAATTGTTAGAATTTTTTATCATGAAAAAAATAGAATAAGTGAGCTTCATTGAAAAGTAGGTCAGGCCAATGTAAACTTCGTTGGGGATAGTGACTCTGAGTTAGATTGCCTCTAGGATGGTTGAAAGAAAAGAAAATTTTGCAAAATTTACCGACGCTTAAGTTGTCGCTCTCGGGGATGGTGACTCTGGTTGAAACAGCCTCTTGGTTAGGTAAAAAAAAGAAGAAGAAGGAAAAGTTGATTTTAAATTCTCTTGATTTTGGTATAAAACGGTTGGGAAATGGTCCATTGATTGTTCCCTTTGTTCTATAAGCTTGAGGCGGGATTAGATGTACTGTGGCTTTTAGTGTGAGACCCTAGGTAGACTGACCGCATTTGAATTTAATTTGCATGATAAGGGCTTGGAACCGGGTTTGGGTTTAAGAGGACAAGTATACTTGCAATCGCGGCTAACATAAGTTTTGACTTTAATAAGTAAATTATACTTTTGTCCTAAATAATTTTCTGTTTCTGATTCCGTTTGCATAGATTCTTTTTCGAGGACGAAAAAAGTAAGTGTGGGGATATTTGATGTATTGCGAAATACATCTACTTGTCATGTACAGTTAGTTTAGTTTTCGTATTGTTTTGTTTGGTTTTCGTAGTTATTTCGTAGAAGTTTGATACTTTGTTCTGTACAGGGTTTTGTTGCGGAAAAGTGCTTGAAGAGTCGGAAATATGCTTAGAAGAAGCTAAGGGTGAGAGTTGGAGATTGCTGGAGCTGAAATACTGAGAAAAAACGAAACTTTATGTGGATTTTGGACCTTGGTGCCACGCGACAGCCACCTGAAGACACCTACGCGCGACGCCATTGTGATAAAGCTGGAGTTTGGCAAAAGTATAGCGCCGCTGCGCGATGCTTGTGATGTTCTCCCGTCGCGCCGCGCGATGAGGTATATTCTGGAGTTTTTGAGTTTGAGCTGCTGTTTGATTCTTCCAAACCTATTTAAACACCATGTTCATTACCAAAACCCTATTTAGACGAATTGGGAGAGCTTTGGACGAAAAGTTAGCATCTTTTCCGATATTTTCAAGTGCTTGGAGTTGCTAGTTGAAGAAGGAAAGCTTAGGAACCATTCGGGTCGGAGATTTGCTGTTCGAGTGTTCTTATTCTTGTCTCTTCTTTACACTATGTTCAAAACTCTTGATATTATTTTGTTCTTGATGTTATTCATGTCTTTGATTGGCTTATTTCATAAGACTACCTAGATTGGATGATAGATTGTTTAAAGTTTTGATTTTTATTATGGATTTATGGATTCTATGGATTGTTTATGAGTTGTAAGCGATTTGTTCTTATGATTAGATGTACATGCATGCTTGATAGTGTTTGAATATTGGTTGTTGCTTCGCTTGATTCTTGGTGACGGTCTTTATCACATAATAGAGTCTTGCTAGTTTAAGATTTTGGTGAGTGTCTATATCACATAATAAATCTTTAATCTTTAGGGTTATAGTGCACAATTAACCTTAGGAGCAATATTCGGTAATTGGATAAAATCAAGTGTTCTACTAATCATCAATAGCTGTGAGGTGCGAGGTTATTGCTAGGTCTAAGTCATTAAGCCGCAAGGTAGGAGCTTCCTTAGGAAGTAAACCCGTTGGCTATTGTCTAGCGAGTCTAATCGAAAGTTCAAGTTTACCTTTGGTTTAGATCCTGTGAATGAGTGAATCTTGTAAGGTACTTCCATAAACCCATTAGAGGTCTTGTGAGAGAGTCTAATAACCGGTAGTCTAAACAACCTCTAGGGTGTCATTATGTGTTCTTGAGAAGGGCCAGCGGTCCTTTAGATATCCCGAAAAGCGAGAACTTTATGATCCTGGTTCCATAGTTGACAACTTCCGAATAAAAATCGTTACTTGAAGCAATCGGGATTCCAGACTAGGTAGCGTTTCCTCACCATCAGAGTTAAAGTCTAAAGTAATTCGTTTAGTTAACTTAGTTAATCTATTTTAATTTTAATTGCTTTATTAGGAATTGTTAGAAACCCACCTCTCATCAAACAAACAAATATTTTAGTCCGTGTCAGTCAGAGTCTAGACAGAGTAGTTAACGTAATTAGTAGAGTCTCGTGGGTTCGATATCCGGACTTACTTTAGCTGTACTAGAGTCGATCGGTACACTTGCCGGTTAGTAGTTTAGTGTGTTTTAGTGAGTCTAGAGTATTACTTAGAGTCTAAAGTTAGGTTAATTTAGTTGTTTTTACTAAACTATTTTTAGCACATCACCTGCGAGGTCTTCAGATGTCCCTCTAGCTCTTTGTTCTCATCCTTCAACCTCTGTACATGCTGCAACATGCCAACCCCCCGGAAAAAAAAACCCTCACACACAGCCATGCAATATTGATCCTCGAAGATTTCAGGATCTAACGCAGAATTCATGAACCTGTGAGAGGGGGGAAAAGCGTTCATCATGAAGTACCGAGCAATCTCCCCAATGTTAACAACAGATAAAGATGTGATCTTCCAGTTAGGAGCATATGGAGGAGGACACCCTTCAGCAAACAAGGGACCAAGGAAGACCGAGCCTGGAACGGAAAAGGAAGCTGAAACTTGCTCTGGCTAGAACCTTGGGTGGGGGAGGTACGAACAACAACCTCAGCCGGCACTACATTAACTTCCGGGCCTTTCGACTTAAGCTTCAATGGGGAGGAAGAGGCCGGAATAGTGATCGGGGCTGCAGAACTTCCCTGTATTTATAGAAAAAAGGGGGAGAGGAAAGGAGAATGAGAAACATGGAAGAACACAAGTGCTAAAAGGCAAGCTCTACAGCTAACTTACAGGAGAAGCTCCTGAGACAAGCCTGGTGGTGGGCCGAAAAACCTTCAAATGCTTGGACAAAAAACCTTTAGTAGCGACGGGAGGAATTTCTGACATAGCCCGAGAAGAAGGTTGAGGTCTCTGGTTACTGTCACTGCGCAACCTGTAACAAATGTTCCGGACCTACGGTACAACTACGCTGGTACTCGCTTCGAAACCAAGTTTTCGCTTCTGAGACAACCGAGTCTCCAGATCTTCATCAACACTCCTCACGTTCTTAACCTGGGGAGAATTCTGAGAACCTTCCGACCCCTCGGGAGAGGCTCCCTCCTAGGGATGAGTCCCATCCCCAACAATCGCCTCAACATTAGGACCTTCCACAGCGGGAGTATCTCCCCCAAGGACAACACCCATCTTCTTGTTCTCAATCACTTCAACCACAAAAGATACACCCCTTGCATCTGCCTGCATTAAATTGCACAATGGCATCTCTACAAAGAGCAATCCGCACAAGAACAACCAAGAGATAGCATAAGGATCACAGATCAAACCAAACACCAATAAAACACCCCAAAAAAAGAAATATATATAATAAATTCAATAAAAAAAAGAGAAATGAGCTTATGATGCCATCCAAAAAAGCCCTAGGATGGGTTGGATAAAGAGGGCTCAAACCCCCCATTGCCAAGATACCCTCGGGGAAATTGAATGCACGAGAATAATTCTCATACATTCTTCTCCACAAAGCATCCTCGACACCAGACAAGGTAGGAACATCATCGTCTATGGCGGCTGCCGGATCCCTGAGTTGAAGAGGTTCCGATAACATTGAAGGAGAGATGAAGATAAACCTGTTCTTCCACTCTTTGGTGTAAGTAGAGGTCGGCATAAAGGAATAACAAGGGCAGGATACGTTGTCTTTCCTTTTTTTCAAAGGTGAACCAGTCACCATTAGACCGTAACTGATAGAATCAACGAAACAGTGCACTGATGCTTCACCAGTAAAGGCAGCACTGGACAGTTCAAAATGAACGATCCTCAAAAAAGCCAGGGGATGCAACTAGGAAAAGTGGATCCATAATGCTTCAAAAGACTTATCTTGAAATATGATAATGGATAACGAACGCCACAGAAGGAGAAGGAGAGGGTATAGATCACTATTCTCTCCGATGAACAGGTCGCCGGATCGTCCGTACCAGGAATACTCGGAGAAAGTTCCGGTGGAATATGATAGGAGGCAACGAAGGACTCCAACTCATTTCAGGTAATGATCGAACGAATGGAGACTCTGCCTATCCTGCTCATGATGGAAATAATGGTGGAAATGCAAGAGGAAAGCTAGAAGAAAGATGATAAGAATTGGGGAAGAATAGTGGAATGATGGATGAGACCGGGGTTTTAATAGCCTCATCAATAAGGGCGATAACTGTCACACCCCGACCCGCAGCGGAAAAGGTGATCGGGGCATGATTGGGTTATCATCAAAGCTCATGACATTTATTTTAACGTTTCATATTCATTATTACAATTTAATGGAAATTTACAAACATAATTACATCATGACCTAAACATCAATCTAAGCTTCTTTGTTTTCTTCTAAGGCATTTCCTATGTTTTCCTTGCTTCATCCTGTTCACCTGTATCATGTGTAAAAAAAGGGTTTTTGGATCAACAAAAAGTTGGCGAGTGAATCCTATTGAAAACATTTGAACAAGTTTATTTAATTGATTATAAAATAAAGTGCACAACCACACATGAGTAAAAATAGATGTAAACTCATTCACCAATCAATTTATTATTAAACATTACACACATGAACAATAATGGATCGTTTAGAGGCACGCGTTGCTCAACTCGTCTCTCACGAGAAACTGATGGGCCTAATGAATGAATTGCATAACCTTAACAATATGAAATACATAACTACAAACAATATAAACTCAATAATACACACACGAACAATAATGGATTTGTTTTGAGGCACGTGTTGCTCAACTCATCTCACACGAGGAACTGATGGGCCTAATGAATGAATTGCATATAAAATAGACAAAATGAAATACATAACTACAAGCAATGTATACAGTCTAAGTTTAGATCACAATATGGTATGGCACAAGTTTAAATAAACGAGTTAATTATTTTGTGACACATGACACACCCCAAAACGTGTAATTAAAAAGAGGGAGTTGTAAGATTCACTCACAGTGGGTGCGTTCGGTTGATGATGTTGAATGCACGCGAAGTGGTTTTAACCACGAGTGAAATTAACCTAGATAAATAACATTATGGTTCGGCAAGTGAACGGATTTTATTAATCCATTTTAGTAGGATTGTTGGGTGTATTTTTGTGAGTTCAAGGCTATTTTCTAACCTTAAAAATGTTATTTTTAAGTATTTTTAATTGATTTTTAATTAAAATAAATAAATAAAAATAATAAAAAAGTTGACTTTTTTTTGACCGTTGACCGTTGACCGTTGACCATTGACTGTTGACTTTGACCGGTTCGTATGCGTGTATGTGTGCGCTGAGTGAGGCTCGAACCCGAGACCTCCCCTACGCGTGCACGCAGCTCTACCAACTGAGCTACGTGTCTAACCCGAAATATTTCTGTTTTTAATTATATAATATTAATTAGATTAATCCGAAAATCAACTTATTTCTAAAAAGATTTTTAATCAGTGACTCGATGCGCTCCACAGGTCTCGAACCCGGGACCTGTGGTTTAGGTTAACACACAGTCCACCGCTGGACTGTGTGTTTAACTTGTTATATAAACCGATTTTTATTATACTTATATACAAACTAAACATTTCCATTTCTGTCTTAAATAAAAAGTTTAATAATTGTCCGGACCGGTGCGGTAGCCCGGACTCGAACTCGTGTCCTGTGATTAAACATACACACAGTCCACCGCTGGACTGTGTGTCTATCTTGGTTATTATTCTGGTTTTCATTAAACTTAACATGTACAGCGGTGACTCCGGTTCGGTTAAAAAAAAGGACATTTTTATTAAGGCAAGCATGTGTGGGACAAGATTCGAACTCGAGACGTTTACGTGTTTAATGTACACACAGTCCACCGTTGGACTGTGTGTCTAACCCGAGTTATATCTTGATTTATATTAAACTTAAACACTACAGAAACTTCGTCTTCTTCGTTGAATTTAACCAGAATCGGAAGTCCGACTGGTTCGTTGTTTTAATCATGTTCTTTAGTGTTTTTAGATTAATTACAGGTGAGATATATAAAAAGAATGAAAGATTTAAGCGTAAGGTATACCGACTGGACTTCTCTGTTTCTCCGGCAGAACTCCGGTGACAGCAAAAGATTCCGGCGTCGTGTGTCTTGCGGCAGAGAGTCTTCAGCAAGCTTGAAAAGGATGTGGGTGACTTCGGTATAAGCTCAGGGGGTTCAGTTCCGGCGAGGTACAGAAGTTTTCCGGCGAATGGATTTACGTCGGGAAAAGGTGGGGTTTTGAGCGAAAAAGCTAGCAGAGGTTCGAGGAGGTATTTATAAGGCAGGTTATCGATGAATTTGTTCCAATTTCCGACTTGATTCAAAGTCATTACGTTTTCCGGCGGTTATAGCTTATGTCGCGGACTCAGGCGTCGGTTATAACCGATGTAGTGTTTAAGGTTTACGTTATAACTGAAGTAACCGTCTAATCTCGCGAGATCGCCGGGATTTCCGACGACTGCATTTGGGCGCGCCGATTTTGAATTCGAGAATCATGATATGAATTAATTGATTCTAATAATTAACAAGAAATACAAGTGGCGCAGTGGTTGAGTGTGTGTGTGTGTTAAGTCGTTGACCCGGCTGACTAACCCCGGTTCGAAACCCGGCAGTGCCATATTATTTTTATTTTCTTATTTTTAACAGTTTTTCAAAAACAATTTATATATTCCAATATAATAATTAATTATGTATCGTGTAAAATTATTTTGGGCATTAAATTCGCAACGAAATTTTTAACTGATTGTTCGGTTAATAAACGGAGCGGGTTTGGTAAATCCGTTTTTGACGGATGTTACAGTATCCCCTGCTTTTTAGAAATTTCGTCCCGAAATTTAAGTAGTGATATAATTGACTAACAATGATGGTGTTTAGTTTGACAGTTACATGCTTAGAAAAAGTAAGGGTTTAAGTTTTTGTTTGAGGCGGTAACGTTCCTTGTAAGGGTTAAGTACCCCATTACAGGAATCGCTTTTTGTTGCCTACTGTAAAAGTATTGATAAGCAGAGTTGATTCGCTAAATATGATATCATGCATAAGAGTTTGGATATGTTTGGAAGGATATGGTTATATCCTAAAGCAAAACTTCTAATACTACAACCTACATGGAACTTCTCATAACCCTCTAACAATACCTCTGATCCTTTGACAAGAATACTTATATATAGGAAGTACCAGCGGCGTATCCACCATATTCTTGTCAAATTTTCATTGGTTTTATCAGTAAGTTATGATTGGTCCTATGATGTAACTCTAGAACATAAATAACACAACAACCAATATTTGAATCCACATTCTGATAGCATATAGGTTTGAATGGTGACAGTTCCTCTCCCGTTTGTTATGATGGAGAGGTTAGTTTATGTAGAAATAGAACACAGTCCAATTTCTTTAAATGGCGAGATGATATGAATGTAACACAAATTTCAACCAAGGCAATACTAAATCCTACATGGAACTTCTCATAACCGCCTGATAATGCCTCTGATCATTTGGAAAGAATACTTATATATAGGAAGTACCAGCGGCGTATCCACCATATTCTTGTCAAATTTTCGTTGGTTTTATCCGCAAGTTATGATTAGTTACCAAGAAACTACTAAATCCTACATAGAACTTCTCATAACCGTCTGACAATGCCTCTGATCCTTTGACAAGAATACTTATATATAGGAAGTACCAGCGGCGTATCCACCATATTCTCGTCAAATTTTCATTGGTTTTATCAGTGAATTATGATTAGTCCTATGTGACTCTACAACCAATACAACAAACACAAAAATACTGAAAATGAAAAATGTCTGTGCGATCAAGGCTCAATCAAACGGAGCCGATCGTATTGCATGTACTGAAAATGAAAATGTCTGTGCAATCAAGGCTCAATCAAACGGAGCCGATCGTATTGCATGTACTGAAAATAATAAACTTAATCTAAACAACAATCACACAAACAGCTTATACATGGAACCTCTCATAACCGCCTGATAATGCCTCCGATCATTTGACAAGAATACTTATATATAGGAAGTACCAGCGGCGTATCCACCATATTCTCGTCAAATTCTCATTGACTTTATCCGCAGGTTATGATTAGTTCTATGTGACTCTACAACAAACACTACAACCACAAGATACTGATAATGAAAATGTCTGTGCGATCAAGGCTCAATCAAACGGAGCCGATCGTATGTGGGCACGCCAGGTTCAACCTCATAATGAAATGGGGAACATGCTCAACGCTCATAATGTAATGGGGAGCGGCGGCCTATGAAATTGCATGTACTGAAAATAATAAACAATAATTACTCAAACAGTTTACACATGGAACCTCTCATAACCGCCAGATAATGCTTCTGATCCTTTGACAAGAATACTTATATATAGGAAGTACCAGCGGCGTATCCACCATATTCTTGTCAAATTCTCATTGGCTTTATCCTTAAGTTAGGATTGGTTCTATGTGATAAAGAAAAACATAAAACTAAACGATTGGAGTTGAATCTGGATTTTCGGTGAAGAGGACTAGTTGGGTATCTTCGTTTGGGCCGTCATTATCTTCGACAGGATTGGCGTTGATGTTGAAAACTCTTCCTCTTGCTGGTGGCCTAACGGTTGGGTTTTCTTGGTTTACTTGGTTAACTGGGTTTGATTGGGCTTGAGCGTTTATGATGTTAACCAATCGAGGGCACGTGTTTCTAAAGTGGGTAGGGTCGCCACAATTGAAACAAGCTCGAACATATGGGAACATGGGGTATTGGGGTTGTTGATAGGTTTGGGCCATGTTTTGAGTAGGGGAAGAGATTTGGTTTTTAAAGGTGCGGAAAACCTTGCTCAAATTACCATAGCGTCCACAAGTTGCACATAGACGACAAGGTAAGGTAAGGGGATGGTGATAAAAACAGTTGTTGCATCGAGGGTGAGGCCCAAGATATGGTTTCTTATTTGGGTAAGTTGAATTGGGTGCCACTTGAGTGATTGGGATAGCTTGGATGGGTATGGCGTGTGAAATTGGTTGATTCCGTTGGATAGCAGCGAAAAGTTGCCCGTCTCTTTTTCTCTTAGAAGTGGGTTGAGAAGGGGATTCGGTTTGGGTGGAGTCGGAGGTTTCAGTCGATGCTTTATCCTTCTTCTTCTCCTCCTTGAAGTGGGTTGAGAAGTGGTTTTAACCACGAGTGAAATTAACCTAGATAAATAACATTATGGTTCGGTAAGTGAACGGATTTTATTAATCCATTTTAGTAGGATTGTTGGGTGTATTTTTGTGAGTTCAAGGCTATTTTCTAACCTTAAAAATGTTATTTTTAAGTATTTTAATTGATTTTTAATTAAAATAAATAAATAAAAATAATAAAAAAGTTGACTTTTTTTTGACCGTTGACCGTTGACTGTTGACCATTGACTTTGACCGGTTCGTATGCGTGTATGTGTGCGCTGAGTGAGGCTCGAACCCGAGACCTCCCGTACGCGTGCACGCAGCTCTACCAACTGAGCTACGTGTCTAACCCGAAATATTTCTGTTTTTAATTATATTTATATATTAATTAGATTAATCCGAAAATCAACTTATTTCTAAAAAGATTTTTAATCAGTGACTCGATGCGCTCCACAGGTCTCGAACCCGGGACCTGTGGTTTAGGTTAACACACAGTCCACCGCTGGACTGTGTGTTTAACTTGTTATATAAACCGATTTTTATTATACTTATATACAAACTAAACATTTCCATTTCTGTCTTAAATAAAAAGTTTAATAATTGTCCGGATTGGTGCGGTAGCCCGGACTCGAACTCGTGTCCTGTGATTAAACATACACACAGTCCACCGCTGGACTGTGTGTCTATCTTGGTTATTATTCTGGTTTTCATTAAACTTAACATGTACAGCGGTGACTCCGGTTCGGTTAAAAAAAAGGACATTTTTATTAAGGCAAGCTTGCGTGGGACAAGATTCGAACTCGAGACGTTTACATGTTTAATGTGCACACAGTCCACCGCTGGACTGTGTGTCTAACCCGAGTTATATCTTGATTTATATTAAACTTAAACACTACAGAAACTTCGTCTTCTTCGTTGAATTTAACCAGAATCGGAAGTCCGACTGGTTCGTTGTTTTAATCATGTTCTTTAGTGTTTTTAGGTTAATTACAGGTGAGATATATAAAAAGAATGAAAGATTTAAGCGTAAGGTATACCGACTGGACTTCTCTGTTTCTCCGGCAGAACTCCGGTGACAGCAAAAGATTCCGGCGTCGTGTGTCTTGCGGCAGAGAGTCTTCAGCAAGCTTGAAAAGGATGTGGGTGACTTCGGTATAAGCTCAGGGGGTTCAGTTCCGGCGAGGTACAGAAGTTTTCCGGCGAATGGATTTACGTCGGGAAAAGGTGGGGTTTTGAGCGAAAAAGCTAGCAGAGGTTCGAGGAGGTATTTATAAGGCAGGTTATCGATGAATTTGTTCCAATTTCCGACTTGATTCAAAGTCATTACGTTTTCCGGCGGTTATAGCTTATGTCGCGGACTCAGGCGTTGGTTATAACCGATGTAGTGTTTAAGGTTTACGTTATAACTGAAGTAACCGTCCAATCTCGCGAGATCGCCGGGATTTCCGACGACTGCATTTGGGCGCGCCGATTTTGAATTCGATAATCATGATCTGAATTAATTGATTCTAATAATTAACAAGAAATACAAGTGGCGCAGTGGTTGAGTGTGTGTGTGTTAAGTCGTTGACCCGGCTGACTGACCCGGGTTCGAAACCCGGCAGTGCCATATTATTTTTATTTTCTTATTTTAACAGTTTTTCAAAAACAATTTATATATTCCAATATAATAATTAATTATGTATCGTGTAAAACTATTTTGGGCATTAAATTCGCAACGAAATTTTTAACTGATTGTTCGGTTAATAAACGGAGCGGGTTTAGTAAATCCGTTTTTGACGGATGTTACAATAACTGTGTAATCACAATTTCAAAAAGTAACTGTCGATTTGACGCACGTTGTGATATCCCGGGTTTTTCGGACAACTTACACGTGACACATGTTGAACAATGTATATGCTAAGTATTAAACGTGCACGAGTTAAATGAATACGTGTTGTGTGTTGTGTGATTGTTTTAGTTATAAAGAAGTGTGGTAGATATGTACATGAACTGAACCGAACCGCGACACGAACCAGCTTTGATTCATTGTAACTCTAGGAATTAATCAAGTTAGGACTCAAACATGTCTTGGCCGCGAGATCAAAACCTAAAACTAATTCGGCCAAGATCAAACCCAAACCCGTGACAAACCTAAAACTATTCGGCCGATCAAACCAAACCAAACCAATCCGTGTGCAACCCAAACCGATATCAAGCCTAAGCTTTAAACTCCAACCACTCGGCCACAAGATCAAACCAACCCAAGTTCTGGCCGCGAGATCAAGCCCAAACCCAAACCAAAGCAATCCAAGTATCATCGGCCACAACACTTATCCAAACCGTAACCCTTATCCCTTTTGCGCCTATATCTACGAAACCCATGCATGCTTCCTTCTAAAACACAAACTCTAATAGCAAAAATCGCCTTCTCTTGCTCCATAAATCGCGAACAGCTGATCATTCATTCCATTCAACCGCAAACAGCCCTTGCTCACCTCCATCCAGTCGCGAGATCAACCATTGTTCACCTCTTTCGGTCGTGATCTTGTTGGAACAGCCGGGTCGCTCTTGTCCACATCTCGGCTTGTTTACCTAGTTATCAAAGGTTAGAATCCAGCATATGTTACAAGATAGTATTCGGTTATATGTGTGTTGATTTTGTTGTTTGTTTCGGATTGATTGATTGAATGAAACGATTGTGTTGTTTTCGGAGTATACATGTTTTAATCGGCTGATGTATCATAGTTACAAGTATGATTGTTTTCGGAATATATAAGCTTGCCAAGCATGATTGAACGAGACGTTAGGCTAGCCGATTTGTTAATGATGTTTACCTTGGATGATTGTATTATGTCGGATTGTTTATACTAGATTGAATGTTGTTGAAAGCTGAATGTATAGGCTGTGATTTGTTTATAAAGACTAAAGTTATTGAGTAGGGTTTGCATGGATAGGTTATTAGTATTAATCTATGATTAGAAATCAGTTCTAGATCGCCTAGGTTAATCGCATGAACGGGTTATACGAGTTCAGGATAAACATATGCAGAAAACAGTCTGCTGAATAATAGTTACAGCCGACTTCATCTGGCTGTAACTTGGTCGTTAGTTGTCGAAAAACGGATTTTCTGATGTCTAGAACGTAGAGATTTGAATAAGGAATCTAATGGCGCTGGATTCATAATTTTCTGAAGTCGTTTGATATTTTTAAAGGGCTAAATAAGTTCAGTAACTAAAACTGTGAAAATTCTGGAATTTTGTTGGTTGTTTATCAAGTTGGATTTTAAAATCAGTAGGGAGTTGAGTCATGATTTTTGTACAGCAACTAGGTATGGAAATTTCCGGGCAACTCCAACTGGAATTTTGTTAATTGGTCGATCGATGATTTTTAAATAAATTCTTCCGTGGGCTGCAGTCAGAAAGTGATAAATCAGACTGCAGCCTAGTATATTAATATTTATGGTTAATTGGTAAAGATTTAGGACTTGGAAAAATGATATGAATTTCTATGGTATAAATGTCACCTACTGTAAAAATATGGGAATTTCAGAATGTTGGAACTATTTTATAAAAATCCTAGAAAACAGCTGAAGTATAAGTGCTAAGCTGGAATTTGAGAACTTGTGATTGTGTGCACCAAATTGTGGCATGAATTGACTTATGGTTATGATAAATTGTTTGATTACTATGATCACATGAGAATACTTGCATGCATGTTTGAGTGTTAGACATGTTGTTTGTGTGTATCACTTTGTGAGTAAATTGCGTGTGGAATTTGTATTGGTGTGTTCACACACTGACGTGGAATTAATTGGTTTGTTAGGACGCAACTAGCGGTCCCATCTCTTATAACATCTTTGCTACACTAACCGAGCAAATAAAGGTGAGTTCACGGCCCCTAACTTTATCCGGTTTTTAAACAACAGGGGGAGAAACATGTATACACTCTCAAACTCAATCTCTTTACGTTATACGAATTTAACGTCACATAACTATACGGTAACTAAGTTAATGTTAATATAATGTTATGGTCACTAAGCAGCTTTATCACTTAAGTCCTCGACAATCTCCTCGGATCGTTAGTATTTGGGTTTAATAGCGGGGGAATTATAAGTAGTACTACTGGGTCTGACGAGCCCCATCCGAGCTAGTCGCGCTAGCCGACCTGGTATGGTCAACGGGTGAATAATTGGCCTAACATCGCCATGGTCATGTGATAGGCCTGGCAAAACGGAGGCACAACTGTCAGCTTCGATCGCGAACTCTTACGTGACATGACTTTAGGCTAGCTACCTATATATATTAACATTGAACTTAATTACGAATCAACTTAATATTCCTGGTATGGAATATTGGAAACAACAACATAATATTCCTGGTATGGAATATTGGAAACAACAACATAATATTCCTGGTATGGAATATTGGAAACAACAACTTAATATTTCGGGTATGGAATATTGGAAGCAACAACTTATTATTCCGGGTTGGAATAATGGAACCAATACGTTATCCCGGGTTAGGGATAACGGGAGAAAACAAACTATAACCGACAAACGAATTTATGAAAACCTGTGAACTCACTCATCTTTAATGTTGACACTTGTTTCTTTACATGTTTCTCAGGACGCTAGGAGCTCTAGGTGCACGCACATGCATTGAACAAGACATCTTTTATCGAGTCTTATTTACTAATATTGTTTTGGGGATTTTTCATTTGTTTTGGCGTTTGTGTTGGCGCCGCTTCACTACTTAATTATGCTTCCGCTCAAACCTTAAAAACTGGTGCTTCTGCTAAATATTGGTAATATAAAATCTACAACAAGTGATTTTGGAAAACGTATTATCAAATCATATAGGGTCGTTCGACGTACTAGTGTTTTAGATTCTGGTTTGTTCACACGCCTCGCGGTAAAACTCCGCAAGTGGAAATTGAGGGTGTGACACACGTGGATGCTAGCTTAAAACCCTGGTCGTCGGATCGATTCGGTACCATAGGATCAGGGAACCGTTAGGGTGACGCGATCATTGCGGCGGGTCCCACCAAATAGTTGAAGCGCCGCTTGCCAATCAGTCTAGGCCCACATGGCTAGGGACTTATGACCCTGGACTAAGGATGACTTGACGACAAGGGTCCCTAACCGGTCTCCTCATCTTAGACTGCTCAGTTGGGCTCCTCAAGAGGCCCAATTATTACGATCTTGAAGGCCCAACAGGTGAGAGAAGAAATAAGGACATGAGCCCACCAACTCATGACATCCTCTCCAAGTTACAGACATTTAATGCCTGCAACATTGACATGACGGCCAAGTAGGAAGAAGTACGAGGTAGTTACAGGGATCATTTAATGAGTAGAGCATTTCACCACCAAGGGAGCGACACGCATCCTGAGTGACCAGCCACCAGGCTGGCTTCCAAGGTTACCGTTGGATGATTCCGGGATCTGCGTGAGAGGATAAGGTCTTTTTTCTATATATAACCTGGTTTGATGATCACTCAAAGTAAGAGCATTCAATACACTAGCATTTACTCACAATCACATTTACTTCAGACATTCTCCTGATAATATTCAATACACTAAGAGATCCACACCATATATTCTGGTGGCCACATCACACCGGAAGTTCTTATCTTCTCTAGCAAGTTTACTTATTCTCACGTCGGAGCTTGGACATGGATCCCCCACAGGGGTCCTCCGTGACGAGGCTAACGGTTTACGGTTTTGTAGTTCATTCAAAAGCCCATCAAGACGCTGACGAATCACTCAGACCTTCCAACTAAAGCTTAGGGATTCAACAACTATAGCTATATTTATTTATGTTTGGGGTTTGTGTTATGATCTCTGTAACTTTACTACTATTGAGTGATTCTAGATTCCTAAAATGATTTGTTTTATGATACAAACAAATAGATAATCTACGGTTAATACTTAAAGTATTGTTTAATAAAAGTAAAACAACATGCTAAGAAAGCATGGCAAGATGGATCGACTATATTGGTTTTCAGTTAAAATGGGGTTCAGGCAAACAAGCTATGAGAAAAATGAGTTTACGTTATAGAACAATCGTTTTAAGATAAAGTGTCAATTTGGTTGGATCAAAATGAGTTCTGCCCAAAAGAGACTTGGAGTTCAAATGGATAATTTTAGAAAGTTTCTAATCCTTTACAAACACAACGATCTCCCACTTGAAGGCTTGCAATAATCTCCAGCTCACCTTTCCAAGCACAAAGCAACCCAGCCATCCAGTAACTCCAATAATCTTCAAATCCTCTAGTTGCAGTCGCCCCTCATCATCAGGTACCAGAAGGGCCCATTGAAGCTCCCCCGAGCTCCAAGTCGATCGTAGCTAAACCCGCTAACGACCCATCCTCTGTCTCTACCGGTTTGGACACTCCATTGGATCCAGAGATACACCAAGGATCACCAACACTCTCCAAACTCAGCAAACAATCCACATGAGAGAATTTTTCAGTCTTAGTCTTCGAAACCCAATGATTATTCTTAATCGTACCCGGAACATTCCCCATGCCCCCACTGTCACTGAATCCCCTGAATGGTTTAGACTTTCGAACTTGTTCAGCTAACATCCCTGCTCCAGACTTCACGTTTGCAAAATGAACTCTTTTAGCACCAGATTTAGCAAACCCCATTTTGTCATGCTTAACCGGGACGGTCACTCCCTCAGCATGTACCTCAACCATGTATATTGACCCAATCTTCATAACACGAGCAATCAGCAGATTTCCATTGACCTCCCTCCATTTACCACCACCAAACCTTACTTCCAGCCCTTGTTCATCCAGCTGGCTAACAGAAATCAATTTCATATTCACGCCCGGAATCACCCAAACATTCTTCAAGTTCCATGTAGTTCCCAATGGAAAACCAAATCAATATCCCCCATGCATGTTACCTCAAGAATCTTGTTGTTGGCTAACATACCTTTCTGAAATCACCTTGTTTCAGATTCATCATCGTTTCCCCATTGTCCATGGTGTGAAACGAAGCCCCTGAATCCATGATCCAAGAGTCCACAAAGCTCTCCACACTAAGTAATAATTCCTCATCATCCGGGACATTTCCAACAACACCATTAATATCCTTCTTCTTGGAGTTCGGACACTGACTCTTAACTTGTTCTGCTTCAGTGCAGCTCCAACACCTCACATTCTTTCGAGTTCTGGACGAACTCCTTCCCCGGCTTCCACTGTTCCTGTTATTTTCCCGACCTCTACCAACATTGAGTAACTCATTACTTGATGAAGACACGGGTTGACCGGCCTAAGAGCTGGCCCTGATGAAGAAGATTGATAACGCCACTAACACCGCGCCCTTAAGGATTATAGGGGCATGAAGAAGGAATGACATTTATAGTATAACATCCAATGGAAAAACAAAATGGAAAGTAGAAACTAAAAGGATATTAAGGGACTAGTTTCTAAAATATTAGATCCATGATATTTTTTTCTTAAATGGATGTATTTATTTATTTGTGTTTTATTTATGGGAATCTTAACTTATGTCAAAACTTATGGTCTGTTTGGTATGGGGTAATAGAATAGATGGAGGAATGGAATTGACAATTGAATGAAATGAATCATTCCATTCCATTGTGATGTTTGGTTACTCATATATGAATAGAATAAATCATTTCTTTGTACAATTTGATAAACAAAAAATGACGAAGTAACGAAACACAGTTGTATTAAAAATGACAAAAATATAATTGCTTCAATAATAATAATAATAATATATTAATGGTAAAAAACTTAATCATAAAATTTCATGATAATATATTTTTCCAAATTTCCCTTAAAAAATACTAATAATATAAATATAAATACAAATACAAATATAAATTATAATAATAAATATAATAATAATAATAGTATATTTCTTTCCATTCCTTCTAGAAAAAAAAACACCCCATCACCAAGGAATGAAAATTGTTATATTTGAAAGGTGTTACATCTCTTTGGAATGCTCCATTCCATTACCACATGACAACCAAACATGTTTCTTCTCATTCCATCAGAATGATTTATTTTATTCCACCCTCTATTCCTTCATACCAAACGCTACCTTAGTATAAAAAATGGAGTAATCATGTTTATTAAAAAGAATAATATCATAAATATTTAGTGCCAATGAGGTAGTGTTGGAGATAGTGGAGTGGTTGGGTAAGGAATTGGTGTTCCTTGTGACCCAGGTTCGAGTTTGATTCCCCCTCTCCTAGTTATTTTCTACGACATTCAGGTGAAAAGCGAATACGGGTGGTGCCAGTTCGACTTGGATGGGGGTGAGGTTTTACCGATTATCGTGCCTTCGGACGGGTGGATGTCGGGTTTCCGTGCGTCTGGGGACAACCAAGGGGCTGGCGGCGGTCGAGTAGTCGACTTTGGCCACAACGCTCGGTGTCACAGTGGTTGACACGTCGTTCCTTGTCGTTAAAAAAATATTTAGTAATTATTAATAAGATAATCCATTTTATGAAAATTAAGATCAAGCAAATGAAAGGCGAAGAAAACAAACTTCTCAATGCATGGAATTTGATCCATTGGAAGGGATGCATTGACCAATGACTAGGAGAAAGAAGATACAATATGTTTTAGCGAGTTTTATCAAGTTCATCCATTTGAAGGAAGACCAAGAACACATCCTCAACTAAAGAAATGATATTGTGTTTTTGTGCTGAAATTTTGCATATTTGGTTAAGTGGGATAAATCTTCTCATCGGACGAGTTTGAGTCTTGCAAGACTAATTGTGCTTACGATTATCTCTTAATTTATTAACTACGTTTCCTTCACTTAATTGTAATGCATTTACTTAATCTACTTACTTTTCTTGCATGTAGTTGGTCGGGTTCTTTATAAATATTGAAATGGTCGGGTTGTTTACAAAAATTATGCTTTTATTTTTATAACCTTAAATGTTTTTTTTTCAATTCTTATGTTGTTGAATTTCATAGATATATTATTGTTGAGGTTGGTTGTGTTCTTTTAAGAACAATAGATGAAATAAGAACGGTTATAAACTCTATTACAAGTACTAGATATAAACTTTTTGATGATACACATACATTAAAACTTTATTATGTATCTAAAGTGTTTAACAAGGATATAACAAAAGAAAATATGGATTTCAGTTAATATATTAGAATGAGTAAAAAGGCAATAAAAAAATCTAACATTCTGTTTTTTAAATACCATATTATTAAAAAGTTATAGTTATATTCGTGGTAATGACTGTAACATTAAAGGAAATTAGGACAAAATGTGAAATGAACACATATCATCCTAAAAAGAAATATACATACATTAAATAAAATATAACATTACTCAACTTACGTGTTTAAACTTTCAACAGACTAAACTTTTGTTTTGAAAACAAAAGAGATAATACTATTATATTTTTTATAATCAACTTTCATTTTCTTTTCATCGTTTAGAAAAATGCTATCAAAGATGGAGATGGAATGGCCGAATGGGAGTTAGTCGTGATTATCTCATCCAGGAATGGAAACGAATAAATAAATAAATAAATAAAAGTATAAAGAGGGGTGACATGTTATATAAACTAGTATAGGAACCCGCGTTTTGGCGGAAGCGTAAATCATGAAAAAACTAATGTCATGAATTCGTTTTTTAATACGTAATTAAGTCGGTAACAGTTTGATTCGTTACAATATAGGTATCGCCTTGATTTAGAAGATAGATAAGCCACATATATAACTAAAAGATAAAATGTTAAACCATTTAATTGTTAAAATTAATAAAAATATTGAGTTAATTAAGTAATAAAAAGAACTTAAAAAGACGGTGTTAGCTTTTGAATGAACTTCGAATGTATATTATTGTATACAATCTTTGGAGTACATGATACAATATATAAACATAGAAGTTACATCAAAACCCAAAAGAAAAAAGTATAATACCAGATATAAAGGAGAATATAACGACATTCTATATATCAACAATAAAAAAAAGAGGGATGACCAGTAAACCAAATATAAAGGAGAATATAACGAGATTCTATATATCTACAATAACAAGAAAGTGGATGACCAGTGCAAGCTAGCTACATGACAACTGACTACTGGTCTATTTTTTACGCTTTACTTTAAACACATAATTAAAGATGGTGTAGTGGTATTTAATACTCTAAAGAAATCTTCTACCCTGTTCGATTCCTATATCTCCAATTTTTATGTTTTGCTTTATCGTTTATTTTTTTATTACTCTCAGTCTTACGAGAAATACACGTGGTTGGGAAAAAAGAAAATAAAAAAATCTACGCTACCAGCTTTTTTCTTTGACTTTTTTTTACATTTCTTTTTTTTTTGTCCCTTCGGTTACTTCGCTGAAGCATTAGTCTTCTTTTTTTTTCTATATTTATGTTTAACTAACCTCTTTTGTACACCTTTGTTGATTCTATTCGGGTTGAGTGGCTAAGTTGCGTGTTTTGTAACGAAGGAACTTAGGTTGGATTCCTTAAGCTCTCACTTTTGGACGTTAATTTTTTTTTGTAATACTAAAGGCTGTGGTTTGGCTTCTCTTTCCATAAGCTGCATATCAAACGTCTCCGAAACCCACCAACTGTTTATGTCACTGCTTTGCGTACCGTGTTTGTCAACCCGTTACCTCGCACACGACCATCGTCTTCCGTCGGTTTGGTGTGGATAGATATTGTTAGCAACGATTCCATTTCTTATAAGTGGGAATGGACTTTTGGCTCTTAGGAACATAATTTAGTGTATGAATTGTCAAGGTAAATGCTAAGCTTGACATAATTGATATTTCCTTAAGAATTCCAGTGATTTTTATGTGGTAATTTGCACTGGGTCAAAAAGAAGCAGAAATGAAACATAAATTGCAGTTGCAATTTGGTCACTTAGAGGTTATTTGGTGGACTATTTTGTTTGCAGTTGTTTGTTCTTTGCTCTTTCTTTTTGTAGGTAATAGTTTTGTAGTTCCAACGTTTGCAAATGTTTAGTTCAATGAATGATATATATGTTTTGTTTGGATGAAGAACTGATATATTGTGAAAATGAAGAAAGTAATATGTCATAAAAGATGTTGCGTGTTCACAACCACCCCTGCTTCTTTCTGAAATCACTAGATAGTTTATGTAATAACCGAAAAAAAATATTATTTAATGCCTTTTTGTTATAAACTAGGAATTTAAAATAACTCCTTATAAACAAGTAGCAAAATTTTGTAATAACAAAAAATAATAATAATAATAATAATAATAATAATAATAATAACAATAATAGTTGTATTATTGTGTTCACTTGCAAGTGGCAATAACAAAAGTGTGGATACCGTCAGACAAATTGCAAATTGATCCAATGGATGAGATTCAATTAAATAAAATATTGCATGACTTTTTCATGCAAGATTGACTTCGGTTGAATCCCTCCAAATAATTTTTGTAACTTGTATCAACAAGAACCTTCACTTATCCCCTATAAATTGGGAAACTTGTGTGCTTGTAAACCATCCCTCACCTTCAACCACAAACTACATCATTCTCCATCACTTCTAATAAGAAAATCCGATTCTGGTAACCGTAACCGAAACCGAACACCATACCGACACCACCTTTCATTCACCACCATCTCTACTAAACTACTCGAATTTTTAACCACGAAAAACGTACCACCCGATTCGGTGAAGAACTATTAATTCCTGCGATACTTACGTACTTTCCGACGACGTCTCTCGTAACCGAAACGCCTTTTTGACCAAGGTAACCATAAGCTAAATTATTATTTTTGAAACTTTAAGGTTAATCTATAATGAAAATGGAATATATAATTTATTTTGTGAATGTTAGTTTTGTATAAAGTATGATGAAGAAGAAGATAAACTAGTGAATTGGGTAAATAAATAATTAAGAAGGCTGATTATTCATAAGGGCTCCTGTAGCCCAGTTGGTTCAGCAGCTGGTTTACAACCCAATCCTGTTGAAGACATATATTTTTACCAGAATCGATAAAATATCAGAATTTTATAAAAACATCAGAATTTCTGTTAAATGCATCAGAATTCTTATATAAAACATCAGATTTCATAAATCTATACATCTAATAAAGTTCATACTTAGGGGACACATGTCCCCCATTTAAGGCCTCTAAACCTCATTTTCCCGCCAAAACTCTCCACATTCTCTATGGTGCAATGCTATGGACGGTCCATATTACGAAAATGTGTCAAAGATTGTGAACATATATAAACTTATAACCCGACTCCTTTCATTCTTTACCTCACAATCTCACCAAACCGATTAGGGTTTCTCTCTTTCTCTACCTAGGGTTTCTATCTTCCATCACACGACTCTATCTTCTCCATTCCTAGATCGCCTCCTGAAGCATCTTCATCATCAAGGTTGGTTTCCGATTTCTTTCTATTAATCATCATGATTAACTGATTCTATTTATTTGTTTGTTTTTTTTTGTTTTGCATTCGTTCTTAATCTAGGGTTTATTCATCTTCAATCATTAAATCTTTTCTAATAATTAAATTTATTCATCAAGTTACGAATCCCCTCTATATCTGTTTACATTCTTTATTGTTACTATCTCCTATGTTAATTACGGATCATTGTTTTCTTTCTCTTATTTCCTTTTATTTTTGTTCTATGTGATTTCACGGTCGATCTAATCCATCTCATATAAGTTGATTTCCGTTACTTTCTCATGTTTCATGTTCGTGATAATTGATTTTTCGTGTTAATGTTGTATTTGAGCTTAGGGATTTGATATTGTGATTAATCATCGGATTATGATTGTTGTGTTTCTAATTTGTTGTTGGGCTAGATAAATTTGTGCAAAATTTTGAAGTGTTTGGTTGTTTTTTATTTCACTATGTTGTCGAATCTTTGCTCCACTTTTCTATTATTTTGTTTGAAGATTGGTTGAATATCATATGTATTCTTGGAGTTTAATGGTTTGATCCTTGATATTTGAAAATTGCATTTGGATCATGATAATGGTTTGGTACTATCCATTTGTTTGTTGCAAAATTATTATTGTTAATTAGTATTTCCTTATTTAGAGGATATATAATGACTTGATTTTAAATTCAAAATTCGATTTGGAAGATAATATGGAAGTCAACGATTTGGAGTAATAACATTAATTGATTTGCCTTTTTTATTTGGTTCAATATATCTAAACATGTTAGTGGTCTAAAATTTGAATTGTATATATAACTTTTGATTAACATCTTCGAGAATATTACAGTAATATTAAATTTAAAATATACTTGACTTATTTTCTCTTTATTATAAACCAATTTTGGATTGAAACTTTCATGATAATTTTGGTAATATGAAGACTTAATAATTACCTTTTAAGGCATTTATTTTTATATTTTTAAAGTTTAACAAAGTCAAATCTTAAACTGATTTGTAACTTCTTATTCTAATATCAATCAAATTGATTTTGGTAAGTTTTTATTACTTACCTCATAAACATGAAACTGTTATTTCTTAAATGTTTATTTAAATTTTAATCAACAAATTATGATAACTTTAATTAAAATCCTTACCTAATATACGTAAAGAAAAGAACTGTTGAAGTCTTTTGATTTGTTACCTAATTAATGATTATTATATTTTTAGTATCTTATTTCTACTTACCTGATTTTCTATTCGTTATAACTGTTAAAAATAAAAATTAACTTGATATATCATAGTCACCCATTTTTTTGGTATTTTAATTTTATACATTTCATAATTCTATTTAAAATCATTATAATTGGTAAGTTTATATTTCTATATCATCCTGTTTACGCCAATTGATATTGTAAATAGAATTCATGGGATTTCATTTTTGATTCGTTGGAATAGTAAGATGTTTGGTGGCCTTACAAATGGTTAGGAATAACAGTCACAATATGATATGCCAAAAATTGCCTTAGTTTTAGTTTTTTAAGAAATGAGTCTCATACTTTCATTGTACAACATTTCCATTTTATTTGTTGCATATAAATGATAATGAGAATGCAAATGATAGGTTTTTCCTTATTTTCTTTATTATGTTCATATCGTAATTCCATTAATTTTGCAGGACTTCAAGATTTTATATAGAAAAAAAGTTGACTCAATAGGAATTGTTTTTGCAAGATTTACATAAAGCATACGAGGTTGTAGGTGGTACAATTATTTTTCATACCGGTTGAAAGAAAATGTAAATTTAGTTTAATCCTTAACATTTTAAACAAGAGAATAAAGGAGTTGACTGCAACAAGAACAAAATACAAATGTTTCTTGCACCCACTTTTAAATCATGGGTTGCAAATTGAATTGTAATTTACCAAAGTCATACACTTATTAATACTTTGTAGTATATATTTTTCTGATCAATTTTTGATTTTTTTTCCATATATATGTTTTATACAAGGTTTAGAGTAGTTGGATGATGTGATTTGATTAAAGACGAAGATATTTCAACAAGTGATGAGTGTGTTATAATTAGTCTACAAAAATGCTAAATTTATTATTTTAAAAGGTCAAGAAGCAAAAGTAGTAGATTAAAAGTGTCTATCAAGATATTTTTCACAAGGAAAAACCTTTTTTAATCATCTGTTAATGTTTTCTGTTCAATTGTATGCCATCTATGGTTAGTGCATTGATTTTTTTATTTAAATGTCTTCGATATCATTGAGTTAAAAACAAGTTGGGTGCATCATCGATTTTTGATATAGACGTACATATTTTTCTTTTATTTTTCTAATTTTCATATTTGAGTATGTTGATGAACAACTTTAATCTTAGGCAGTGATTGAAATTTACAAATAAACTTTAAATATTGTATACTAAATAGTATTTTATAAATTTTAAGTTAATTTAAGTGTGTATTTTATTTCCCAACGTATTATTTATTCAAAATCACGAAGTTCGCTGGAATTAGCACTAATTAAACATAAATCACTAAGTGGTCCACTGGTAAAGGCTCTAACTTGTAACCTAGAGGTCTTGAGTTCAAATTTTGCATGAGACGTTTCTTTTTAATACATCAGAATTACATTTAAACACACCAGATTTCTTGTTAAATAAATCATATTTCAAAATATACATCAGAAAGTGGTGTAGTCCAGCGGGATAAGTCTTGGGACTTAGAAACTAAAGGTCTTGGGTTCAAACCTTAATGGTAAGTGCTGAACCATTAAGAGGTCTGAACCATTAAGTGCTGAACCAGTAAGAGGTCTGAACCATTAAGAACCAGTATAATGTTTAACCGTTAAGAGACAAATGTCTGACCAATTCAGATTAGAGGTATTAACCATTCAGACTTAGTATAATGCTTAACCATTCAGAGGCAACATTTGCTCGCGAAACAAACAGTCCGAACCATTAAGTGCTGAACCAGTAAGAGGTCTGAACTATTCAAAGCCTCATTAAGAGGTAAACAAACAGCCCCTGAGTCTGAATGGTTAAGACCTCTAATCTGAATTGGTCAGACATTTGCCTCCGAACGGTTAAGCATTATACTGGCTCTTAATGGTTAAGACCTCTTACTGGTTCAGTACTTAATGGTTCAGACCTTTTACTGGTTCAACACTTAACTATTTAGAGGTTGCCAAACAGCCCCTAAGTCACAAGTTCAAATCTTGTAACTAACATTTATTTTTAATTAACTTCTATTTTATTTAAACATATATTAAATTGTTTTACAACTAAAAATAACATTATGTTTCAAATGTAAATACACATACATATTATTTAATCTAAGTAAAACTAACCTATGTAATATTTAAACAATCTTGAGGTTTTAAATTAGATAAACAAAAGTAAATATACTTTATATGTACGAACACAACCTTATGAAATATATGGACACAATGTAGGAACACGCTTTGACAAGTGTATATTTTTGTAATACAACAAATCAAGCAACAAGGTACGGATCCTTACCCCCTCTCCTTTGTTATCTGGTTCGATTGTTTATAAGCCCCATTAATTATCGTTTTCTTTTGGAACTCCTAACGTATTTGAACCTCGATTCGTTTGACTGTCCGTTCATTTCCTGTTCAGACTTTAACTTTGACTTGACATCATGTGATAGGATTATGATTATATTGTACTCATTATCGCAAGTTCCAATACGATTATATGGTTATTGTTTACTGTTAAACTGGATTACTGTTTTATGACTGACTGCGCTCCATTACCCTGAGTTCTACGCTTCTCGTGGAGTGTCCCACTCGCACGTTATTGAGGCACCAATAACGTTTGCTCCTTTCGTGACGGAGAGATTAGTTCACGGCGTCCCTAGGTACAAGTGTGGTACATAGCCACTAGGAGGTGTATAGATCGATCCTAGGAATATTGCTACTGTAAGTGTATGGTATGTGTATGCCCACACCCATCCTACCTATTACTGTTCGGCTCAAGGGTACATCCGTATGATACAGTTTATGTAACATCCGGCCCCTCGCACCACCAATATTGTCCGCTTTGCCGCCGATGGGTTGCTCATCCAGGAACTCACGGCTTTGTTTTTGGTTGCCCCGGTGGAGACTTCCCAGGAGGTCACCCATCCTAGTACTACTCCCACCTAAGCACGCTTGGCTGTGGAGTTCTCCTCTCATCCACTAGCATTAAGCCCAAAAAGCGTTGGTGATTTTAAGAGGCAGGACATTCCTTATGAACCAAGATCTTTCCTAGCCACGGCCGATGTGAGATTTGCCTAGGGTGTCACAATGGTCCATGTCAGTATTCGGTATCAGTACGTCACAATAAAAAATAACGGTCGAATAACCCGGAGCCGGATTTCGAGCTTGTGACCGGCGGTTTACCCAAACAAACACAAAAATAACTGTAACATCCCGTATTTTCAGTCACGTTTATTTCCGTTGTATTTGTATTCAATCATTCATTAATAAACGATTCGAATTATTATTATTATTGCTATTAGTCATATAGTCATTTTATAAATGTATGTATCAAGAAAAAAATATAAAAACAACAAATTAATAATAATAGTTCCCAAGACAATTTAAAATTTGTCACAAATTCACATTCTGCACACGAGGCCGGTAAGTGATTATGGTTATTATATATATTTTTTATTTTTATTGTTTTTCATTTGAACAATCTTAGCAAAAATCTTTTTAAACAATATTTATACTACAAGGACCATTAAGCAAAACAACCAAACTTTCAAAGTCAACCATCAAACCCACGTTTTTCCATCTCCATCTCTTCCGGCGATTTCGCCGGAATCCGGCGAGTCTCAAAACCGCAAAAGTTGGTCCTTTTATCTCGTTTTTCTGGTGGCAATCCTTATCTCCACCTTATACTAAACTAATAACAAAACCTAAACCCGTAATTGGCTTCAACCGTGCTTATCCGGTAACCACAACGACTCTGCAAATCCAGTTACGATTCTTATCAATGATAACCGACTTTGATTTAGTATAGATACATGACCCAGATCTGTTTCAACTCACCACAACTCATATTACTTCATATTTCTTCCTCCTGCTACATCTCTGCCACTCGCCGGAATTTAAAACTTCGGTCACCTCCATCTTTTCCTCTTGCCGATCTCGTAGGGTAACACTTTGGGATTCTCCTAACTTACTCAATACAACCAGCTGTGTATTCAATTGCTTGCTAAGGTGAGTTCACTGCTCTTTTACAAGCATGCGTCCAGTGGGGACAAACAAACAAACTAATATCCTGTAGGGGATATTTTGCAAACTTTTATCCCTGGAGGGGATGAATACTTTGTTATAACTGTTTGTTTAATTTCGATGCTGGATAATTCACTCAAATCTATCACTTTAAGTCTCATCTTACTACCGAACTAGTTGCTTGGAGGGCAACGGAGTATTAGTTGATAGCGCTATTAGGCTTGACAACCTCACACCGTACCTGGGAGGACGTGCGTGAACTAATGACCTTAACCACATGATCTCAATGTTGATAGGCATTGGGGAAGGGCAAACAAACTGACGTCACTACGGTATCGAGTTATTATCAACATGTCTTTAAACTAAACACAAACCGGTTTTCGTTAAACAAAACTGTGAACTCGCCGGCTTAATCGCTGATACACTTTTTCTGCATGCTTACATGTCGTTAGATATATCTTGCATGGGAACTTGCAGTCTGGGGAGCTTGAAGTGTCATGGGGCGTGTTACCTGATTGCAAACAATGAAACCTTACGCTTTAAATTTTTTTTTATTTCCATTCGTTTGAGATACTTACATTTGCTTCCGCTCAACATATACTTTGATTGAAAAGTTTAATTCGAAATTCACTAGTTATTTTGGACATGATAACTTGTTTTATATTATTTTACTATTAGTTCGACATGATTAGTGGATAGATCCTGGTACGTCACACGCCTCGCGGTAGAACTTTGGAAGTGGAAATTTTGAGGGTGTGACAGTTTATTTGTTGACTTGCGTTATATTGTCTCATATTACTGTTACTGTTACTAATATTGTTGTTACCGTTACTGTTACCGTTATTATTCAAGCCTATTATTCCGTACTGGGCATTTGGCTCATTTCGTATATTTTATTTCATCACAGGTTTACATGTTACTTTGGGCGAGGTAAAGAGTGAAGAATAAACCATAGAATGCTAATCGAAGATTTGTATCACTTTTATAAAATAAATATGTATTTTGGGCCTTAGGGCTATGAACTATCTTTTAGAATGTAACCTTAACTTTAATATTAATGGAACTGTCATATGTTTCTGATTACCGTTAATAGTGACACGTCAGCCCTATCAGGATTGGGGTGTTACAGTTTATGCTCAATCTTAACCAAGTCCTTTATTAATTTAATTATTTTTTTTACTATAGAAGGATTTTATTAAAAAAACTTGATTAACTATTTAGCTTTAAATTTGTACCTGCAACTTTGGTTGAACATGAAGAAATTTGAATAACAGAAAAGGAGGTATGTGAATAATAAAGCCACTAAAGTTATTAACGTTACATGATAGCAATGTGCAGCAAAAGATAGTCACCATCCACTAAACATAATAGCATTTAATGTTAATCAACGTTATTTAGACACCCTTAGGATATCTAATATCTCTTAATAGCACTTAGTGTTAATCAATGTCACTTATTGATTAGGTATTAGTACTCGTTTGGCGAAAATTGTAAGTCTCGTTGTTAAAATGGACCAAAAATAATAGTCGTGCGTATTACCAGACAATTATAATTTATACTTATTCTAAATAAGTTTCTATTCGTTGTTTTCATCAAACATGAAATAATTCCATTGGGCTAAAGTTCCAGACATATTGGAACAGTTTTGGTGTTAAATTGTCAACCGAATAACCCACCAACATTCATTAAATTGATTTCATCATAACGTGACGAATACGATTATGTTAAATGCAAATATTCATGCATTTCCCCGACATTGCTAGACTTCGTGGACTAAATTAATACATAATTCTAAGTACACATAATTTGTATAATTAACTGTGATTAGGTTGTACATATATATCTGAAATTTTGCCATTAGTCACATATTCAATGGTCGCTTTCCCAATAACGGCTGACATGTGGGCCACACTACACTTTTAAACCTTTAGAACATTAAAGAATAAATAGGGGTGGCGTTGTTGGGGGGTTTTACCCATTTCTTAGTTGTTAAAAAGAAAGGGGCGCCATTGCTTATGTGACACTAATGTGCTTACGTGGAGCTGAGATGTCGTTGACATGGCGAAATGAAGTCTCAAGGGGCTCCATTCAATACCCTCTAGTCTAATACTGAAAAAGATGTTACTTCGTTTTCAATATTGCATCCTGATAATCATGAGAAATAAATGATTCTTTTGTATGAGTATATGTCTAACGGATCCCTTAAGAGCTTTTGCTTAAGTGTGATCACCATTTTTCCTTCACTGGCCGACTAAAATTCTGCATAGGTGCCACTCGTGGAATATACTACCGACACACTAGTACCAAGACCAGTACTATATATCGAGATATAAAAAGCTCTAATATATATATATATATATATATATATATATTTTTTTTTTTTTGATAAAAATGGGATAACTAAAATTTCTGGCTTTAGGTTATTGAAAATCGGCACATTGGAGGGGGCACCTAGTACTGTAGACTTGATTCATAAAGGTACGCTTGGGTATATCGATCCCGATTATTACACATGTGGAATTGTGACTAGGAAGTTTGATGTTTATTCATTTGACATGATGATGCTGGAAGTTTTATGTGGGAAGCGTGCACTAGATAAACATCGTGACGAATACCAACAAAATCTAGTAGCGTGGGTTCAAAATTCTATAAAAACGGGCTTCATAGGATATAGTCGATAACTTTGAATGATTCTTTTCGAATCATAGAGAGATTTTTGCAAAAGCATCCAAACGAGCAACCTAACATGTGCGAGGTTGTAGCCAGTCTTGAGACCCTACAAAAGAGCTTCAATAATCTGTTGCATCCTGTGGACATATATGGTATTTCTAGCTTCTCTTAAATAGTGTAGACGTGTTCCTTACATTAGCGGTGTTCAAGATCCAATTATCCAGTTTTCGGATATCCGAAAATTTTCGGATAGTATCCGTATCCGAAATTCAGATATTTAAACAACTACCTGAATTTATAAAAATAAAACTAAAAAAAACCCGTTTCAGATATTTCCAATTTCCAACATTGAAAACACAAAATTCATAAATTCACATCCGAATACGATTGTTTACCATTTTTTACCATTTTTCAAACTAAACATAGTGCTCATGTAATATATTTACTATTTTTATTAGTTTTGAGACATTAGATAATCCGATTATCCGAAATTTTAGAAATCCATATTCGAATCAAGATCCGGAAATTCGGATTATCCGATTTTCGGATATCCGAAAATTGGATATTTCGGATACGGATTTTTCGGATTCAGGTCTGGATCCGGAATTTTTTAGCATCCCTATTTAAGTTTTAACACTATACACTTAACCATCTAAAACATATCAATGTAGTCATGTTGTTTATTTTCATGTCATTTTGGTGACTAGTAAATTTATACATTCCTAAACTATCGAGCAATACAATTATAAAATATTTGCATACTAATTTGTACCTCATAGAAACTTATGAATACATGTTATACAGTTTGAATAAATGTATTTCTGAATCTCCAATCATTATAATTTCATGATTTTCAAAAAATTAAGTTATCAAATATCTATGATTGTAATTATATACACACACCATTGAAGTAAGTTTGGTGTTCATAAACAGGGTTGATTAACAAGTTGTGAAGGATAACAACAAACATTTAAAGCAACTTTTTTAAATGTTACCTTATTGCTTTCAAAAAACTTATGATACGTCCCCCTCAATTTTAATTAAAACATCTTGACATGTATCCTACTCACAAGCTTTTCATTTTTTTTTGTTTTTTTTATTACAACATTCAAAATATGATGTGTTATAATCCTACTCACAAGCTTTTCATTTTTATTTTGGTTTTTTTTTTATAAACATTCAAAATATGATGTTTATACTATTTTGAATATATTGTTACAACGTGCGTATTTTTCTCTATGTTTTGATGTACGTTCATTTAAAACAGAGTTGCAAGTGACAATATACAAGTCATCTAAACGCTATACAATTATTCTTCGTAATACACATTTGACGTCAATTTTTTTCACGCTCCAACGTCCACTGAGGCACAAGGTGAGTGTACTTTAAGGTTTTAGGTTTTGATCTTACTTTATAAGGTTTCAAGCACATTAATTTTTTGGTTGTTTAGTGAGCCAGGGTTTAATACTAGCATGTGTATAGTGAGCCTGAACCATGCATCAGCTCGATAAATAATAATCCCGAGCTTGAGCTCCACCTTAAGTTTAAAAAACTACCCACGAACCTAACTAGTATAATATAAATAAAGCTCTAAACAAACCAACACGAACTCTAAAAATAAATTTCTAAATGAATCAACCTTGAGCTATCTTAAGCTAAACGAGCTTAGTACTCCAGTCCCCTCATTTCATACTTAGTCAATATTCCATCACCTTCAAACATTTGTGACGTGAATTTGTGGAAAAGCATCGGTCTCTCCTTTATTACTTTTTTTTTTTTTTTTTTATTTATCAAACCCTATTCCAAATGCAAAGAATAACCATACTTCATGCAATAGTTCAAAAACAATTCTATATGTCATATTGTCATTATCAACTCCATTTGAAAGATGAATTGGAGCTCAGATTCAATCTTCTACACCTGCATTGCAAAACACACTACAATCCTTGCAGAATTCAATCCGAATAACTCCGATCTTACCGATTTAGCTAGCAAATGCCTCGAACAAACACCGGCTTTGCATTCTGTCTTCTCACACACGGTTCATAACAGAACATACATGTTCTTCATCAACGATCCGTTCGTGTACTTTGGAATCTTCGACCACTCGCTCGATAAACACAACTGTTTGTTGTTCCTCAAGAACGTGGAACAAGTGTTTACTGGTATGATCGAATTCGATAAGTTGAGTTCAGGCACGATGAATCCGAGTTCTCATTGTTTGCAGTGAGAATTGGGTCCGGTGTTTAGGCAACTTGTGGGTTTGAAATTGGAAGTGAGTTCGAAAGATGGATCGGATGAAGACGACGACGTTTTGAGTAGGTGTAGGTGTGTGTGGGATAAGCAAGTGATGGTGGTTTTGTCTATGGATTTGGTGGTTTGTGTTAGTTTGTTTGTGATATGGCTTTGGGATGAAAAGGACAAAAAAAACTGGATGTCAACTTAAAAATCTGACCATATTTTACTTTTGATGAAAATGACAAAAAAATTGAAACCACATGGACCCAGATTCAAAAGGTTTGAGTTTTGGACTAAAGTGACAAAAGTGACCAAACTTCAGGTACCATTTTAACAGGTTACTTTTTTTTTGATACCTTTTATAAAAGGTTATTGTTTCGGTAGAAATTTAAGTGGGATGAGCTCGCGAAAAATCTCTAGATAGGTAACTAAAAACAAAGACGTACATACACACGCGATCGATCGGCAAAACCGAAAAGTTTATGTTGACTACTTGGAATGCAACGATGCCAATATGAATATGAACATAAGGACACCCAATATAAGTTACAAATAAGTAAATTTTAGTGAAACTTTTTAGTGCATTAAGTATGTCTTTTAACTATATTACCACAATATAATAATTAATAAAGCAAGTAACAAAAGTGTTACATTAGAAACATATTCCGCATAACTTTCACTCGTTTGACTCACAGTGTTTCCAAATTAATCGTATAATAAACAAACGGGTTGAAAATGCCACGTCGAGTAAAAAGCCTCTCTGGTATTTGTCCCGGATTTAAACCTCAAGCCTTAAGTATTATATTTCGTTTAAATGATATAGATGTCGTACGAAAAATCAGACATTTTCCCCACTCGAGCAAGTCATGTTCATGGGGGATTCTCTTCTTTAAGAATAATGAATTCATTTTTTTTGTATGGGTTATTATTTATTAGGCTTGTGGATGTGGATTGACTGACCATAAACATGATAATAGACGATAGTGATACGTATAGCCTGTATTGGTCGGTCCATAAGCCCAGCCCAACATACTAGCTGGCCTGTGTGTGTTTCTGTGTTATATTCCAAAAGCCTTTGTCTATGCTTTATTTATACTACACATTTTGTTCATCAAACCTTATCCTAGGCTAGATAAATGCGTGATACATGTATTCGACAATTGAGTATAGCCAATTCATCATACATTTTTTAAAGTGGTTAGTTAAAAAAGATCATTATGGGTTGTTCATGGTTCCGGTTCAGATGACTTTGACGAAACTTTTGGCCGAACTAGTAAGTGCAGTTTTTGAGAAAGCTAAACCAAGCCAACCAGATTGGTTTGGTCTGCCAGACCGGTCAAAACGGTTTGGTTATGATGGTTTGTTGGTTTGGGCTGTTTTTTAGCACGGAACCGTACCATTAGATTATCAAGAGTTCTAATTATGATAGGTTTAAAATAATCAAACCTTGTGAATTATATATATTATTAATCCCTTATAGTGTAACCAACTCGCAAATGAACCTCCACCGTTGGATTTGGCTGAGATTAAATCTCGGTACTTAAACTCACTAAAATAACCGCTCTTATGGCAGTTGAGAGAAGTTCTCGACAGTTTTGGTAGCTTCATCTTTTGTTGCCCATGATCTCCACAACTCTTGCCCATCTCCATAATTCTAGCATCCTACAAACCTTGGTAATTGGGTTTTCGGTTGAAGATTCCTCCTATATATCGTACATGCCTATGCCAACCAGTCATCATATTCGAGCATTGTTGAACAACTTTGAAGCAGTGAACATCGATTTATGGTTACATCAATTTCCTTACATGTTTTCTTGAACTCTGATAGACTATATGACACATCTTTTGCTCATATATAACTTTTGTTTTGTTTGTTGTTACTAGAAATGTTGGGCTGCCTTCTCTAGATATTGACATGTGTCGGCCACTCAGCCTTCTGATGGTTCAGTTATTACTATAGATGAAACAATAAACTGTCTGCATATTAAGAATGTTGAATTGACATTTTTAAAGTACTGTTGTTGTAGATCATTCATAATAAATTAAGATCTTGAAATGAAGCAGCAACTTGCCTCTGGTACATTTGGGACGATGATTTAAGAAGAGTATTCATGCTGATCTTAATTAATACTCACGTTTTGGGAGTATAATTTAAAAAAATTACCGTTGGGTATACCTGACCCAAAACCTATCGGGTAACTACTAATTAGTTACATTAAATACTATCACTATAAAAATGTATAAAATACCTATATGCATAAAAAATGGGTGTATCATATATACATACATATTTAAAAATATAAAAGAGATTATGTCGGGTATACAATTGGGTAAACGGGTACACTTTATCGGGTAATTGGGTCGGGTAAACGGGTATATCACCAAATCCCAAACCCATCCTAAACCCGCGAAAAAAATAAAAATTAATCCCAACCCCGATTATCCGACCCCAAACTCATCCCAAATAAGTCGGATTTCGGGTTTACCCATCAGGTTGACTTTGATTGTCATCACTACATATGTGGCATGTATTATTTATATTTTGAGATGTTTCAGTTTTCACCTTGGTCTCTTTACATACTTTAAGTTTAACTAACTCAGTGCATTTAAAGCATGAACTCCTATTTATGCGTACACGTGCTTCAACATATGTATTTGTTAACTAAAGTTGCTTAAAGAAATCTTAGAGCATTCACATCCACCTTCCTAAAAATATACATACATTCCACTAAAAACAACTCTTATATTAATATATTTTCACTAAAAACAAATACTTTTTCTCTCTTCTTTTTAATTAATAATATTTTTATACCTTTATCATTACATTTTTTCTCTCATTCACTCACAACCACTTTCAATATAAATTAAAAAACTATAGAGGGTGAACAGTGTCCCCCAAAATATACAGATAAACAGTAACATTTTATCTCTCCTCCACTCACAACCACTTTTTATACCCTTTATAATATAAAGACCCCCTCTCACATATTTTGATGGATAGAATGTGAATGGTCATAATAATCTTTTATTTGTTTATACCAATTCATGGTTTTTGGTATCTTTTTTTCCATGAACTTTCTACTCTCAAATTAGTTTTCATGCCTTTAATGAAGTTGATCATTTTACTTCACGCGATAAATTGAGCTTTGGGTATACTTAAAGTTTAAAAATACTAATCTGGATAAACCATTTGTTTTTATAGGTTCAAGTAATAGTACGAATTCGGGTCTATAGTCTTGTCATTGAATTCGATATTTCTATACTAATGTGTTTGTCTATCTATATCCATTTATCTTTAGCGTCTTTCATTTTTCGTTTGTAAATTTCCATTCTATATAAGAAGTGTACAAAGTGTCCATTTGCCAAATCTTCACATTTTCGTCAAACGTTACTAAACGCAACACTAGGTGAATATGTTTGTTGAGTTTGGATGTTATCAAGTTCGAAAACCCAGACTAGGCTTAAAGTGGCGACCTGATTCATCATTCTGCATGGTATAGTACAATGTAAACACTTGGTTGATTTTCATGATGATTTTATATTTATTTGGCACATTTCACATGGTTTTGCTTAACTATTGAAGCATTTTCATACCAGTATATGAAAGTCACTGTCATTGCATAGATGAATGCATTAGTTTATTACCCGGCTCCTTTTCTCTCACGTTCTATATCAATTGGAAATGGACCCACTAAACCTAGTATCCAGTTCAGGGCGTTTCTTGATTTTGTTTGATTTCGATCATTACTGTTGAATCTTTTCACTGCAAAATTGTCTATTCAAAACCGGATCGGATTACCTACAGGTACGTGCGTTCATAGTTTATGTTTCCTCTTATGTGTGCACAAACGTAGGCCTCTTTTTTATTTCAGTTTTTGGACTGTCTTCGTAATTAGGGCACTGGCACATTAGGTAATTATAGGAACATTGTTGATTTAGATTAAATTTTTTGTTTGATTTGGAGGTGCATACGTCACCATGCTTTGACAAAATATCAAGATATGTATTTTCTCCTGCTCACTAAAAGAAATTATAATGCCAGTCAAGAAAATTATCTTCTCTCTTAATCATAGTCAAATCTCTACTGGAATAGATGACTAAATGGATCGGTCGTGTGGGAGTGGCAACAAGTTTGTTGGTAAAACAATAATATTATCAACAAGTCGTAGGATAATTGGCTATTTTCTTGAAGTAGTGCAGTGGAAATTTGAGTGATCGCTTAAAACCAATGATTTTTTATGGCTAGACTTGATCATGTGAAGAATAACTAAAAACGTGACATCCCGTATTTTCAGGTTAACACCGTTAACCCTGTCCGTTAATTATTATTCGTAATTGCACAAGTTATTAACACACGAAGTTAATGTGATTAACTTTGCAAAACGAGGGACTTGTATGTCATTATACAAAGTTATTTTGATAACTTTCTACCCAAGTTTTGGTTTAGAAAACATGGGGGACCAATTGTGCATTTATGAAAGTTTAAAAAAATTTATAAAATAAGTCCCAAACCCTAGGCCGCCCCCATTCCTACGTTCGTACGCTCTCTCTACTCTCCCTCTCTAGACAATTCAAGAAGAAGCAAGGAAACTCATCTTTTTTGGGTACTTGATCTTCATCTCCATCACCCTAGGTAATCCCTCGAACACACACATAACTTGTTGTTCATGGCGGCGTTTTGGTGATTTCTTGGGTTCTTGAGTGCATGAAAACATAGATTTTATGTGTTATGGTTAGCTAGAAACTTATTCTCAGTGTTTATATAACTTGTTGTTCATGGCGGCGTTTTGTTGATTTCTTGGGTTCTTGATGTTAAATAATGTATTTGATGTTATAAAGGTTATATTTGCTGAAAGTTATGGTAAAAGAATCATAAACATGTTTTAAATGAACGTTGATTGCAAACAAAACCTGTTCGGGTTTTTACAGCCGATTGTATCGGCTGTAACGGGGTCAAAAATTAAGAAAATCGTGCGGTTCTTGAGTCTAAAATATAGTTACAAGAAATAGCTTTTAAACCCCACTGAAATCATAATTTTCCGACGAGGTTTGATATTTTAAATGATTAAAACGGAAACTCAGGTGCAGGTTGTGCTTTTCTACAGAATTTGCAACTTGTTACGAGAGTCATAACTCGGTGTAGGATTGGAGTTAATATGTGAAAATGTTACAGTGGATAGTGTTAGGAGGTCATGAAATTCTCCAACTGAAATTCATCATTCGGATAGACAGAGATTTATAAATAAATTTTGCGGTAAACTGGCGCTAGTGACTAATCAAAATTATGTGTATTAAATGATATTTCGTAAATTCTCTGTAAACAACTAGGCTTTGAAAATTTTACACAAGGTTATATGGACCAATTGAAATGTCTTATAATTTATTTGGAATTTTTATGGCCCTTTTACTATTTTAAATAAGTTCCTCAAAACAGTCCAGAAATGGACATTAAACTGAAAGGACTGAAAGTTTATGTAAATGTTTCTAAGGTGTGTTGCATGTTATTACAAGGTACAAATTGTTTTTTAAAACCTAAATGAGTATCATTGGACGTGTTGTATGATATGAGATGAACAGGTGCATGAATTCACACGAATGAACCCTTAAGTGTCAATGTGCTTGCATGTTATGTGTTATATACGTGTAGGATTTAAGTGACATGCATGAACACTAACTAACAACCAAATGGTAACCATTTCTAGGACGCGGTTGACCAACCTGCTCGTAATCACTTAAGTCTAGCCAAGCAAACCAAAGGTGAGTTTACGTCCCCTACCCTTTAAACGTTTATAAAACATGGGGGGAGAAAACATGTATCACATTACTGCAAAGTAGTGTCACGTTACAGGAACATAACCATTGTCAACGATCTACCGGTAATGGTCAACGGGTGTAGACTTAGCCTAACTTATCGCCATTGTCAGTGATAGACCTGGCACTCAGAGGCAACAACAGTTAGCTTCGATTTTGAACTCTTTCGTGACGTAACATAGGTTAGCTACCTACAAATGTAACAAGTAATTGTTAATCACTACAGCTTAAGGTTTCGGGTTTGAAATAATGGAAAACTTTTGGAAAACAACGACTTATTTATAACTACAATCGAAAACCTGTGAACTCACTCATCATAATTGTTGACAATTGCTTCTTACATGTTTTTTCTTAGGCCGCTAAGGTACTTGTTCACACTAGGAGCACAACATGACAATAAAAATTATTTTTGGGTGTTTACATTATTACATTTATTTCCGTTGGTTTTAGGCGTTTGTTTTGACGCACAAATTTACTTTACGTTTATTTACACTTACGCATTATCTTAACTTATTTAGTTGATTGGTTTAAAAAATATTTTCCTCATATAGAGGTCGTTCTATATGACTGGTGTCTTAGATCCTGATTTTCACACACCTTATGGTAAAACCCGTAGGTGGATTTTGAGGGTGTGAAAAAAACAGAAAAGCTTAAAAACAAGCAAACCTTGCTGTAGTTGTTGGTTTCAATGATGTGAATATATCTAATGTCAAAAGATTAAAAAATTGAAAAAAGCATGATCTTTTCAAAAGATACAGTTAGATGGTCTGGTGAGATGGATTTCAGCACAAACAAATCGTGCACAAAAGGAAAGAGAAATTTGAAATGTATAATACAATGGCTTTTTTGTTTTTGTTTTCTTATTTGAGTCATGAGAATTCTTTTGGTAGATAAGAGTCATTAAGAGATGATTTTGTATACTGGGCATGTATTTCTGGATTATATATAGGGGAAGGTTCAATGGGAACATTAAAAAAGGGGAAGAACAGTGGAGAACCGACTCAAACGAACTCCGATTGGACTCATTCCAGCGGCGTTAGAACCGGCTCGTCGAACCCTAACTAGGATCTCATAACCCTAAACTCTAAATCCTACCATCAACCCTAAACCTAAAGCTAAAAAATAAGGCTAAAACCTAAGCTAAATCGTAAAATCTAAGCTATAAACCCTAAAGCTAAACCTTAAAGTAACCCTAGATACTAATGATTAACCCTAAATTTAAACCTAAGGCTAAACCCTAATATAAGACCCTAAATCCAAACCCTAATATATTTAGGGTTTAGGGGTTAGGAATTAGGGTTTAGGTAAAGAGATCCTAGTTAGGGTTCGACAAGCCGGTTCCAACGCCGGGATGAGTCATCGGAGTCGTTGAGTCGGTTCCATTGTTCGCCAATAATATAAATATATTTATATTTATTATATATTATATATATATATATATATATATATATATATATATATATATATACACATATATATATACATACATACATATAGTACTAATAATACCAAGATTTGTGAACTGATACAAATACTTACCATTGATTACACACATTAGGGTAGGCGTTCATCATCCAAAATGTATTTGTGTAATTGCATCATCAACCCTTGGCCATTGATTTACACACAGTGTATGGCTAGGCTTCATCATCATCGTAAAATTACACTAGTGTATTCATAAATCTCATGAACCTTATGGCCAGGATAGTTACTATTAATTACATATTTTCATCTTGAACTAACTAGTTAACTGTGAGTAAATAAAAAAACTCACTCAAAACCACTATAAATGAGGGGAGGGTACTTTAACGAAGGAGTGACAAAAATTGGAAAAAAACATTATAATTTTTAAAATTTATTTTCTATCATATTGTTTTTTTATAAAAAAATTACACCATAAGATCACAAATTTTCTTATCGTTCATTCAAGTATATTCGAACATCTTTTTTCGGCACAAACAAACGATTTACGTGAGCGTCTTTTTTTTCAATACTATATTATGTAATGCACATGTGTAACATAACATGTAATTTAGCCTTAAAGTTTAGGTTTTAGTTTACCTTTTAGGGTTAGGTACTTGGGGGGTTTAGGTTTCAGGTTTAGTTTTTAGGTGGGGTTTAAGTTTAGGAGTTTTTTTTAGGGGTGGGGGTTTGAGGGTTTAGGTTTTTTGTAATGTTGCACATGTGTGTAATAAATAATAGTGTTAAAAAAATACGACACCTTAAATCTTATTTTTATAACATAAAAATACGCTCGAATATACTCGAATGATTAAAGATAAAAAAAATTTGATCTTATTGTGCCATTAAAAAAATAGTGTATGCAGAAACTAGAAATGTTTAATATATATATATATAATAGGTTATATACCCATGAGCTTCACGGGTTATAGATTGTGTTAAAAAATTATAACACATATATAAATATTGAAGTAATGTAACATTTGATCGAATAATAGTTTCAAGTAACAAAGCTAATAGATCATAATGTTGGCTCGCTTGAATTGGAGATTGGAAAGATTAATAGATTTTTGAAAGGAATTTGAAATAACATAATAGATAAACAATGAGTTGTGTACTATTTAAGAAAATAGGTTTCATAAAGATTATAAAAAGAAAGATTTGACCCGTTTTCTTGACCCGTTTAAGAAGTGATAAAAGTTGTATTTGATACGATTAAAAAGATATATTATGGCATTGTCATATGTCTTTCTCTAAATAAACTATCCGTGGCTTTGTGAACACAGGAATGCACGATAAAGATTACTTATATATTCAAAGTGCTTTGCCGATAAGATCACTTTATATATTCAATGTGCTTTGCACATTTGAGATGTTATTCAACATACACATCCATATTTGACCCGTTTTCATACAAATGAGTTAAAATGATAACCTACATTACTGACTAAGGGTCAAGAGGCAAAACCTTAATCCCAAATGCTTTGCTTTTCGAGCAATGGTAGAAAGGTTAAACCGTAGTTTAAGAAAAAAGATCACCCCATTCTCAATAAAAGACATACTAAATTAAAGTATATAAATACATAAAACCTATATGTTGCTCAACATATGTAGATCAAATGTTAACCTTTTGAATACGTAATTCCCCTGGCAATCTGGCACTTTGCTTCTTTAAGGGTCACCATCTATATATATATATATATTTCCAGCCTCTTCTTTTTGTTTTTTCATTTACTTTAAACAATCTAATTGTGGTTCCTGTAGGAACATGAGCGCCATATTTAGACTTGTAAAAAATATACTTATTTTTTACACACAGAATAAAGTAATGCGCCGACACCAATGAAAACTCAAAATCAGACTATAAGAGTTAAGCCATATATAGATATATTTACCATTAGTCTAACGGAAACTGTTTCCATAGAAACTGGAATGATTTCTTCTTATAAGTGAACATAGTATCAAAATCAAAAAACTAATAGAATTAGTGTTTGAAACGAAACAAAACAAAATTTGAAGTATAACTCAAAAAACTAACATTTTAATTCACATAATATTGAATACCTGTATCAGTTCCATCTGTGTTTGGAGAGCCAAGTGGAGGCAATATGATGACATGCCTAATAATAGGGATGAGCAAATCATACCCGGAACCGATACCAAATTTACCCAACCGGGTACATTTTCGGTATCGACTCGGTACCCACTTTTGACATTTTCGGTACTGGTTTTACCCTCAAATACCCGTATCGGTACCGAACCGTACCGGGCATATTCGGCTATGTTTTTGTTTTGTATTTTAAATTGTCTATTACAAAATTGAGATTCCTATTTGATACTGTGGTTGGCAAGATTCTGTTTTTCTGATGTATAAAGCTAACAACAGGACATGACATGTATTTTTCAACCTATATTGAAATGTCTTCTTATTAGATAAGTAAAGCATATAGAAAGAGGTCAACTAATGCACCACATCAACCCTAAATAATCATCCAGAGAATTGAGTCATGCAAAATTACAAGCACAACAAACCTAACGTCCCAAGCTAATTGATGGAAAAACATGGAAATTGCAAATTATTATAACTCAGAATATACAAACTTCTCTGCTCAGTTAATTAAATATTGAAATCTAATATAATATAATTACAAAAGCACATTCACTTATATATGGGTTCAGTTTGTTAGAAAGTTTTAGTTAATATGAGAACCTAGTGAGAATGATCTTCAAGTCCCATTGCTTTCCATGAGTGGGTGTTTGGTATTTAATTTTAAAACTGCTTATTTGAGTATCATAATCAGTTTAGGTATATATATACCAGAAGCTACATATATGTAGCTTCTGAGCTCAATAATCAGATAAATCAGTTTATGTACATGATATTGAAGTACAATGTAAACCAAATAACACTAAAAATGGCAGATAGATTAAACACAAACAACTATATTAAACAAAAAAGAAAAATAAACATTTACTTAAGCTTACCTACAATTTCATCAACAGTTTCCAAATGTTACCATCAAATTAATAGTAAAAAAAAAACTAAAATTTATTGCAATCAGATTTTCACAAATCTAGAAAGAATAAGATGTTGATGTAAAGCAATAGTGCAATACAGGTATATATATATATATATAGAGAGAGAGAGAGAGATAACAAATTAGCATAGAAAATGTGTTCTTACCTACACATCTAAAAATCATAACCACTAAAACCTAATTCCACCAATTCAAAAACATAAAATCACAAAAAAAATAAAAAATCATAAAAAGTAAAATCACCAATTCATAAACAAAACTCACATTACATTTCAGATTTCACTCAAAAACTCAAATCAAATCATACAGACCACTTCATTTTCCCCCAAATCAACACGAAGCACATAAATCTAATGAAATCAAAACCACAAAAACCTAATTTCACCGATTCATACACAAAACTCACATAACATTCTCAAAATTAACAGGAAACACACAAATCAGATGATAAATCACCAAAATAACCGTACAAAAATCAGATGATAAATCACCAAAATAACCGTACGAAATGCATAAAAAAGCTAATTTCAGACAAAAGTTCAAATCAAATTACAAATGTGCATACCTTCTTATCATCAACGGACAACAGAACTTGAATAGAGTTAATTTGTGCCCCTTCAACCGAAAAGCCCTAATTGCATTCCAACAAACAAAAACAACAATCAAATCAAACAAAAACATTAATCAACGAACAACGATGCATGTAATTGCTAAACACCGTCCTAAACAATGGTTAATACCTTTCGAAATCAGCACCCGCAATCACAGTCAACGATTCAAGTCACTGATTTTCAGGCAGACAAAGTAGATCCGTTCGTTAGAACCATCGCATCTCTCTCTCTCTCTTTCTCGTTCTCTCCTTTTTGGATTCCCTCTCTATCTCTCAGCTACTCTCTTTGCAGACATTTTGAAATTCAAAATTTGAATGGAATTGTGAATCCAGTAATGTGGGGAGGAAGTAAAATATAAGGGGAGAAGCAACAACGTTGATTAGGCTTCAATTTTCAGAGAAGTAAAGGATAAGCATCGACAATGGGAAAGGGGAAATGGCAATGGGAAAGAAGAGATGAAGCAAGAAACCCTAAAAGTGATCTCACCGTTTGCTTGTTTGAAGAAATCGATGGGATTCAAAATTTGAATATTTTGGAAGCCAATTAACCGCTAAATTTACTTCATATGGATTCAATCAAGCTGGGAAGAATGCTGCTTAGCTTTGACCCTTTTCTTGTTTAGGATATATTGAACCCTAGATTGACACGTAGGATGAAGATAAAGGGGTGCCTTCTAAGATTGACAGCTAGGATTGTGAATACTTCCTTTATTGTAGAGAGATATATATATATATACATAGGGATAGATTATTAGAAAACTAGTTTAATGAGAAAATCAAAAAATTAATAAAAAAAGTTAAAAAAATATACTAATTTTTTTTATAAAAATTCGTTATATATATATTATATAAAAAAGTTTAAAAAATAAAAATAAAAAAGCATATAATGCACATATGCAATATATACATATAATGCACATGTGTAGTACACATATAGTGCACATGTGCAGTACAAATTTTTTTTTTGAAAAAAAAGTTTTTTTATACATAATATGCAGCGATTTTTTACACAAAAATTGTAAAAAAAATTTGTATGTTTTTTATACTTTTTTTTTTTTGCTTTTTTAGTTAGTTTTTTAGTTTTCTCATTTATATCTAGTTTTCTCATGATTCTCTCCATATATATATTTCAAGTTTACCCTTCCTTCATTAAAATTCTCTTCCTTTACTTTTTAGTGATTTGATAGAGTTTTTTAGTTTTCTCGTTAAGATTAGTTTTATGATAATCCATCCCCTGTATATATATACACATGAAACATTTTATACTTTAATTTAGTGTCCGAATCATAAAGGTTATATCATTTTTTCCGGTCATTGTGGGTCATGAAGTCATCTTTTAATGATTTAATGTTTTAAATGGGATAAATAACAAAGCACATTATTATAACAACTCTATTTAAGATTTGTCAATCTTGTTTTGATAATTTAATTTCATTTTAATAGAAAAAGTTATCTCTGCTAATTTGAGCTGCTCTTTATGAAAGTTTTGGGCTTATAGTGGTGGAAGTCATGGCTTGTGGATAGGCCTGTAAATGAACCAAACGAACACGAATGTAGGCATGTTCGTGTTTGTTCATTTAACTTTAGTCGAACACGAACATATAATCGAACACAAATTTTTGTTCGTGTTCGTTCATTAAGAAATCGGACATGTTAATGTTCGTTTATGTTTGTTCATTTAAAGCCTAAACGAACATAAACGAACAAATGAACATAAACAATAAAATTAGCTAAACATATTTGAATAAATATAAATTAACATGATTGAACAAACATAAACGAACACAAATGAACGTAATTGGACAAATATAAACAAACACAATTTAACATTAGTGAACATAAACTAACAAGTTTAATATATTACAATTCATCCGAAAACACATCTAAATTAGGGTTCATAGACACTAAATTAAGTAGCTTTTACATAAATATTAAGTAAACGATCAGTTACATTTTAAAATTTAATTTTTTATTATTAGAAAACTCAATTACTAATTAGTTATATATATGTAAGTAGTTAGAAAACCTATATTTATATAAATATAACTATTTATGTAGTTATTAGAATTTAAACGAACATTCACGAACATAAATGAATGAACATAGACAAATGTTCACGAACATAAATGAACGTTCACGAACATAAATGAACGAACACAAGGTGTATTCAGGTTTGTTCATTTAATTAAACGAACAAATTTTGTTGTTCGTGTTCATTCGTTTATTAAATAAACGAACTTCCCGCCGAACAAGTTCACGAACAGTTCATGAACGTTCGGTTCGTTTACAGACCTAGGACTTCCAACATTTGCAACTTGCCATGATGGTCCAACAGTTTCACATTGATCACTATCGTCCAAAGATTGCACCGGTCACAATGCTTAATATTGTTAAGAAATGCAAAGAGGGCTCAAAACAAATGTTTATCAAATAGTTAATTGATTGCTGACTTGGGAGTTTTGTAATGTTATAGGTCTTATAGCTTCTGGAAGTTTGTCTCCAAACTTAAGTGATATTAAACTGTAATATGGTCTTGAGATGTTTTATATTTTATATTCGTAACTTCTGTGATCTGGTGAGTATTAAAGCATGTGTAATTTTTAATACTATAGTTATATACTTTAAAGTGGCTGATTTTTGTTAGATTTTAATATTAAGGGTCGTATGAAGTAAGTTTAAAAAATTGCTGATTTTTGTTAGATTTTTAATACTATAGTTATATACTTTAAAGTGGCTGATTTTTGTTAGATTTTAATATTAAGGTTATCCAAGGCGTAGTATACTTAATTTCTATGGTTTACAACTGATTGCCTGATAGGTTCATTCGTATTGTTACTATATAATACATTAATGTAACCTCCATCGGACGAGTATTAAACTAGTTTTGATTGTTAAAGGGTTCTAAAATAACATGAAATCGATTAAGTTAATAATATATAACTAAAACTACTTATAGGTAGGTAGATTGTTTGATTTCAATACATCAAAAAAGCTTATTATCTTTATTGAAATAATATAAATAAAATTCGAAAAAAGTATTTATGTTGTTTTTTAATATTTCAGTCTGTTTAATTTTGGCGGCAAGTCCTAAACCGTATACCAAACCATGATAAGCGGTTTTTCAAACCATAAATAGAACCGATTCACTTCTAATCTAAGCGGCTGAAGAGTTATGTACCCGAATCCATATAGATTGATCTGGGTATAAAAACCTCACACTCCATATTGATGGCCGTTAGATCAGCCCTATCGAATGTGAGGATGCTTACGTGGAAAGGCATCATACTTTGCATGTTGAATCATCCACTAAGGCTTTGGGATGTACCCTAACATCTGGGGTGTTAAAGGTGACATAGCATGTTAACCGGCGTTGCATACCATTCCTTGCGTTAAGGGGTGTTAAAAGAGTTACTTGTTAACATGTTAACCAGATGTTACAAGATTGATTTTTTTTCTTTTTTAAACCAAAAACCACTAAAAAATAAGGTTGGTGTAGTTAACATGATTAAACCATTTTCTTAGGGTAAGGTCGAAATTAGGAAAAAGGGGTGATGTGTCATCTAGGTGGAGTTAAGAAAGGTTAAAGTTTACCACAAGGCTTAATGTGACAACCGACAAAATAACTAGTAATTCCGTACAACTTAATCAGTGTTTACATATTTAATTATATACGTTACACTTAATTTTTGAATATTAAGTCTTATAAAGTCTTGCAATCCTAGGACATACATTTACATTTCATATCATATCGTTGTATTCGCCGTGTCGTGAAATGAAACAAACTATGTCCAATTACGTGGGTAACAATGCAAACACAATATTCATGTCAGGAGATTTCTGATACAGTCTGAAGCGACTAAAAGTGATATGAAAGCATAACCAAAGAAACATTTATACAAAACCCTAAATGGGAACAACTTATAATATTATATACTTTCTGAGAAATGCTTAAACACTTAAATTGTCCGACTCGAACTCGAACTCTAAAATAACAAATTCAACATTTACGCAACAAAATTCAGAATTTTATGGTAATAACAAGATCCAAGGATTTAATTATCATAACAATATCAATGATATTGAAAATATCTTAAGGATACTTATATATAAATTACCATGCAAGTTACATAAATTATTGGTTAGCGATCCGGTAACGAAACTAGTGCCAAATTTTAACATCTAAACACCAATTTACTAGTCAAGTGAACTAGTTAGACATATTTAACACCCTAAACCACCATCAGCACCCTAATCATCCAAGAATTGCATAACACCTAAATATCTACATCTAAGATATCCCCACTTATCTAAATCTTTTTATTGTAACCACAATACCTACCCCCATAAATCGATTATAAAAAGGGGCCCACAAGCCCACTATCTAAGACAAAGGATGATGATGGAGAAGCATGGTAACTAGATTCTCTTGTTGACTAAAAGGAAGATGAAGATTTTAAGCATAACACAACATCATAATCTTACATACCACATTTCAAATTTCACAACACAACTCCCCTCTCTCTCCCCTTATACCTATGTCCTTACAACCTATTTCTTTCCCCTTCATCTTCAAACCATAAGCCCTTAAATACAAGACTCCATGATGCTTAAGAAGATGATCAAGGAAGGTTTCAAGTGCTACGATCTTTCAAGGAGTTTATTCACTTCTCTTGGAGCTTCAACATCTTCCCATCATCTTCATCATCTAAGTTCATCCCTAGCCTTAGAGCTAGTAGTAAGCATCTAAACTTGTTTTTAAGTTTTTTGATGTATGTAGATTGTAAAAGTACAAGTTGATCATCTTGAAGCTCACATATAAAATACATGAAACCCTAACTAAAAACAAGATAAACTAACATCTTTGTGTGTTATTTTGGTGAATCTTGATGTTTACATAAGTTGTAGATTATGTTTAGACAAGTGATCTTGCAAATTTATGGTTAAAAGTAGGATTTAAACATGTATATGTTTAGATCTAGCAAGATCTACAAACATAAAGTATATGAAATTTGTTATGGTTTAAAAATGATTGCTAAAAAGTATGAAGATTATGTTAAGACTAAAAGACATGTTTATGGTTTTGATCTTGGAAAAATTACATAAAGAAGTTTATATAAACGTGGTGAAGTAAAAGATGAATACTTGGTGTTGCTAATAGATGAAATTTCATTATTTATGATCTTTGATGTCTTGATGAGTTTTGGATGCTTATGTTAAGTGGGAAATTGATTTAAAATATGTTTGAAAACGTGGAAACGCCTATAGTATAGGGGAAACTATGGCGAAATTTTATAAAAATCTTATCATGATTAAGGTGTAATTAACAAGGGATTTACATGGCTAAAATGTGGCTAGCAACCTTAATCATGATTAGGCAAACTTTTGGTGGGAAAGTTTAAGTTAAAACTTATTTAGTATTTTCTTAAACTAAAAAGAGACTTGTGTGTGTATATATATATATATAAGGATGGAATATATATATATATATATATATATATATATATATATATATATATATATATATATATTTAGATCACTTACATGTGTGTATATAGATTTATGTGCTAAGTGTATGTATTTAGATTAAGTAGGATGCACACTCATCTAAATACTAACACAAAAATACAAGTACAATAATCTACTTGAAGCATGACAAAATATGTAAAAATATGTTTACATATACATATACACATGTCCACACTTGGATACATGGAACTAATACACAAGGGAAGACATATATGTATACACTTATATTATATCCTCAAATATATATATATACATATATGTATATATCGGACGATCGGACAAAATGAACAATGGACACCACACACATATATATATATATATGGAAGTTAGAATATATATATACTAAACCGACTGTAACATTTGTCGAAAACGGGTTTTCCAAACCCGCTCCGTTTGTAATCGAATATCAAGTTATAAATGTTTCGTTGCGTATTTATGTCTATTTTGATTTTTAATGATACATAATTAATAAACAAACTAAACTATAAAAGTTATAATTGATAAAAAGTAAAAATAAAATAATTAAAAAGAAAATGAGGCTGCCGGGACTCGAACCCGGGTCAGCTGGGAAAGAACTCCAAAGACTTAACACACACACACACATAACCACTCCGCCACTTGTTGTTTTCTGTCAACTATAGGAAACAAATAAATCTTATAGACAACCATAAATCAACCGGTTACGCCAACTGTAACCGAAATCGGTCACCAAACGTCCAAAGACGTTTGATTGATCGCGGTTTACTGAGTTTAACCGATGCACCGACACTTTCAATCAAGTTTGCCTTGAATAAACTTAAATTCGAGAAAGGATCGGTTTTAATAACCGAAAACTTTCAATTCCTGAATTACTTCAATCAAAGACCCCTCTTGCGACTCAAATACACTCTGCAAACCTCCAATTACATTTCCGCACAACTTTCAGTCCGCCGGAGAAGCTATTTGAACTCGCCGGACTTTCGCCGGAAAACCGTGTTCTCCATCAAACCAGTAAGTCTCGCAATTCTTTCGTTGTCTATCAATTGTTAAGCTATTGCTAACTCAAACCTTTCATTCGAATCAATTTCAGACGTCGATATCAGATAATTCCCTCTCGCCGGAAAATCTCTGAAAAATCTTATCTTTCGCTGTAAAACGGTATAGACATTCAAACCTTCTGTAAACTTTTGTTTAGTACTTCAATTCCACACATTAGCTAATCAAAACTGTTAGTTTGTCCGCTCAGTTGAAGTTCATAAAAACAGAGCCGACGACTTGCCGGAATTCTGAGATAAATCGTTCTCCGGTATGTTTACTTCTAAATATCGTCTCTGCCATTTCATATTAGTCTGTTAAAAGTTTGTCAATCGAATTAAACAAGATACAATAGTGTAATCGCAGACTGTAATTTTGTAACGAAGAAGACGATGATAGTTTAAGATTATAAGTTTAATAAAATCTGGATATTATCTCGGGTTAGACACACAGTCCAGCGGTGGACTGTGTGCACTACATATCACACGCCGCGAATTCGATCCTTGACACACGTATGCTCCGTAATTAAAATGTTTTGTTTTTCTAACTGAACCGGATTAACTTACATTAGATGTTAAGTATAATAAAAATCTATATATTAACCAAGTTAGACACACAGTCCAGCGGTGGACTGTGTGTAACGTTAAAGCACAGGTCCCGGGTTCGAGACCTGTTGGTGACACCGGTTCGATGATTTAAAATGTTTTTGAAAATAAAAGAATTTTGAATAAACTGAGTTAGTATATAAGTATAATTAAAAACAGAATTATTTCGGGTTAGACACGTAGCTCAGTTGGTAGAGCTGCGTGCACGCGTACGGGAGGTCTCGGGTTCGAGCCTTACCCGGCGCATACATTACACAATAAAACCGGTCAACAAGTCAAAGTCAATAGTCAACGGTCAACGAAAAAGTCAACATATTTTTATATTTTTATTTATTTAATTTAATTTAAAAATCAATTAAAAATACTTAAAAATAATGTTTTTAAAGATAGGAAATAGCCTTAAACTCACAAAAATATATCTAAAAATCCTATTAAAATTATTAATAAAATCCACTCATTTACTATATTTTCCGTTATTATTTAGGTTAGTTAATACTCGTTGTTCAATCCTTCCAACTCGTGCGCATCTCATCATCTCCAACCAAACGCACCCAATGTGAGTAAATATTTACAAATTCCCCGTTTTAATTTTTGGGGTGTATCATGTGTCTTACCATTTATTATATTTAAATCATTGTGCATGCATCATATCATGAACAAATGTGTATTCAGCTTGTTTCAACTGTTGTGTGGTTATTGTTCAGATTTAGTTTATTTATTTCAGTACATGCAATTTCATAGGCCGCCGCTCCCCATTACATTATGAGCGTGGAGCATGTTCCCCATTACATTATGAGCGTGAACCTGGCGTGCCAACATACGATCGGCTCCGTTTGATTGAGCCTTGATCGCATAGACATTTATCATTTTCAGTACATGCAATACGATCGGCTCCGTTTGATTGAGCCTTGATCGCACAGACATTTATCATTTTCTGTACATACATCATATGCCGTTTGTTCCCCATTTATGTGATTGTATGTTATAGTTTGTGGTTGTCATTGTTACTGATTGATTATTTACATTTGCTCACTTATGATTATGCACAATTTTTCCTCGATAAAATAACAAGAAAATCAATAATAAATGTTTATCTAACAAGGTTCACTCGCCAACTTATGTTGACCCCAAAAACCCCCATTTTTACACATGATACAGGTGAACCAGCTGCAGCAAGAAACACATAGGATTGGCCTAGAAGAATAAACTGGTTTAGAGCTTGGATTGTTTAGTTGGTTATTTTTCCTTGTATTTGTATGGACATGTTTGGGTTATTGAGAATGTAATTTTGACTTTAATAATTATGAAACATATTAGTAAATATCATGAGCTTTGGTGATAACCCAATTATGCCCCGACTCTTATTCCGCTGCGGGTCGGGGTGTGACAGATTGGTATCAGAGCCATGGCTATAGGGATATAGGATAGGTTATTAGACCCTTAAAGCCTATACTATAGTTGATTAGAAATTTTTAAGATTTTTGTGTGTTACATGCCAAATTTCATGATGTTTATATGTTTTATGTTAAATGTTACATTCAATGTTATGCAAGCATGTTCATAAGTACATATTAGTATATAATGCCTATCATGAATCATATTCTCATAACATATCATACCAATGAAAGCACACATCACATCATTATCATGATTGTTTTTACAACGATTTTTGTATTTTCAAATCACATCAAAGTGAGTTCTCATGACGGGCATGTAGTAACTGGAAGGGTACAAGTACCGGTAGTCGGAACGTCCTGTCTAGGCTGGCATTCGTATAAATCCAAAATAAAGGACCAGTTTGCCTACCTGGGGACTAACGATGAGAGTACGAAGTACCTATTAGGCCAAAGCATGCTATACCAAACGTCGTGTGAGCTAACCCCACTTTGAGTTGTCACTGTGTCTACACCTGGACACATTCCGACCATACATCTCGTAAACATATTTTGTGGTTTGCATTCGGGTGATGCGAGTGTTAAATCGCCAATACTAATGTGAATCATACCAAGCCAATAGTCATGGGGGCCCACATGACTATGCATGTGAAGGTATGGGAGACATTTGAGGCCCAACATGAGCAAACCCAAGACATCCTATGGATGTAGTTGCATTATTGATATTTATGTTATTTTCATTTTCTTTAAGACACATGACACCTAAAAAGACTCCATAAACTCACAATCTTCTTATGTATGTTCCTGTAGATGTCGGTTAGACAACAACGAGGGGTAAAAGATCAGGAAGGCCTCACGAACGCTTGGCCGCACAAATCGCGAAACAAATGGCCGCGGTGCTTCCTGATATTGTGGTTCAAGTACAACAAGCTCTCGCCACAAATCCCACTAATCCTCCCCAGCAAGATGACCAGAACATCGGCAACCCTCCTACCAGCAAGTGCTCATATAAACATTTCAAGTCTTGCGATCCTCCTAAATTTGAAGGGACCGAAGGTGTCACTGCTCTCCTCCACTGGTTTGAGGAAATGGAAAACACCTTCCTCAACTGCGATTGTCCAGAGGATCGCAAGTTACGATACGCAACCGGGAGACTATTTGGGGTGTGACATCGCCTCGTCATGATTTCCCTTAACTCCTCCCACGTTAAGGCCATTGCATCATCAATTCCCCTCTTCCCCTTCTCAGTATTCCACCAGGTGAGAGCTACCCCAGTTTATCGCTTAATCGAGCATTATATTCGAGGTCTTCCCTCGAAAATTCAAGATTCAGTCCTCAGCACTTCGCCAGCAACACTTGAAGCTGCTATGGAACTAGCGACCGAACTGACCGAGAATCGAATTCGCAACGGTAAGTTTAAAGAGGGGAAGAAGAAAGCCCCCATTGAGGGCCAAACATCAAACAATTCCACCTCCTCCTCTAAGTTTTATAACAAGAGGAAGCGTAACACCAGAAACTTCGCTGTTACACAAACCAATTTCCCTATTCCTGCTGCACCCATTACCCAAGTTGCCCCTTCACCTGCACCATACAAAAGACCATACTCTGGCCCGTTACCAAAATGCAACCGTTGCCAATACCACCATTTTCCTAATCATCCCTGCCAACATTGCACCGGCTGTGGTCGCGCAGGTCATACTGTTCAAACCTGTCGCATGCCTCGGCGAACGAACCGCCACCAGCCTTCAACCCAAACCCACCAACAAATAATGGGTCAAGCCCAACAACCCCTACTATTACCACCTACCCAACATTTAGCCCAAACATACTACCAACCCAACTATCCCATGGTACAACCTATGCGGGCTTGCTACAATTGTGGAGACCCAAGCCATTTTAGAAACACTTGTCCAAGGTTGGTGAACATTATTCATGCTCAAGCCCAAGCCAATCCGGTGAATCAAGCGAACCAAGCTCCTCCACCTGCAAGAGGAAGAGCTTTCAACATCAACGCTAATCAGGCTAGAGCTGACGGCAATGTGGTTAACGGTACGTTCCTTATCAATGGTAGATATGCATCCATGTTGTTTGATACTGGCGCGGATAAAAGTTTTGTGTCCTTAGAGTTTGAACCCATCTTAAACCAAAATCGTGATAAGCTCATGGAATCCATAACAGTAGAAGTTGCTGACGGGAAACCAGTCTCATTGAACTCTATTATACGCAATTGTACTCTTACTCTAAACGATCACAATTTTCTAGTTGACCTCATTCCAATGAAGTTGGGAAGCTTTGACATTATAATTGGTATGGACTGGCTCAGTCAACATCAGGCAGAAGTTGTATGCCGCGAAAAGTTTATACGCATTCCTCTTCCAAACGGTCAGACTTTACGAATCTTTGGTGAAACCTCGTCGAAAGGACTCAGATTAATGTCCTGTCTTCAAGCTTCGCAAGAATTATGTCGCGTTTTTAGCTCATGTCGTCAAAAAGGTAACCATGGAGAAGAAACTTGAAGACATCCCAGTAGTAAAAGATTTCCCGCAAGTTTTTCCTGACGACATTTCAGGACTTCCTCCAGTTAGAGAAGTCGAATTCCGTATTGATCTTATACCTGGTGCTACACCAGTTGCAAAGTCTCCTTATAGGTTAGCCCCCTCTGAAATGCAAGAGCTAGCCAGTCAATTTCAAGAGTTGACTGACAAAGGATTCATACGTCCGAGCTCCTCGCCTTGGGGTGCACCTGTCCTTTTTGTGAAGAAGAAAGATGGATCGTTTCGCATGTGCATCGACTATAGAGAACTAAACAAGTTAACAATCAAGAATCACTATCCATTACCTCGCATTGATGATCTTCTTGACCAACTTCAAGGTGCCAGCTGCTTTTCAAAAATCGACCTTCGATCTGGTTATCATCAACTTAGAGTACATGAAGAAGACGTCCCAAAAACCGCTTTCCGAACTCGTTATGGTCGTTATGAATTCATGGTCATGCCATTTGGTTTAATCAACGCTCCAGCTGTCTTCATGGATCTAATGAACAGAGTCTGCAAACCTTATCTCGATCGTTTTGTTATAGTCTTCATCGACGACATTCTCATTTATTCAAAGTCTAAGTCTGATCATGAGCGTCATCTTCGACTCATCCTTACACTCCTAGAGAATGAAAAGCTTTACGCCAAATTCTCCAAATGCGAATTCTGGTTAAAAGAGGTACAATTCCTTGGGCATGTAGTCAATGACAAGGGAATACATGTCGACCCCTCAAAGATCAAAGCGGTACAAGAATGGCAAGCGCCACGTACACCAACTGAAGTAAGATCTTTTCTTGGTTTGGCTGGTTATTATCGTCGTTTCATTTCAAACTTCTCACGCATTGCTGTACCACTCACGGCTTTAACTCATAAGGGAAAACCTTTCATATGGGGACCCAAGCAAGAAGAAGCCTTCCAAACCTTAAACAAAAACTCTGTGATGCACCAATCCTCACTCTGCCTGAAGGTTGTGATGATTTCGTGGTTTATTGCGACGCGTCAGGGCAATGATTAGGCTGTGTCCTAATGCAAAGAGGAAAAGTTATAGCTTATGCTTCGAGACAACTCAAGATTCATGAGAAGAACTACACCACCCATGACCTAGAACTTGGAGCCATTGTGTTCGCTCTTAAGATATGGAGACATTATCTCTACGGTACTAAGTGTGAAATATACACTGACCACAAGAGTCTTCAACATATCTTCAATCAAAAGGAGTTAAACATGAGGCAACGAAGATGGGTCGAACTTCTAAATGACTATGACTGTGAAATTCGGTACCACCCTGGCAAAGCAAATGTGGTGGCTGATGCACTTAGCCGAAAGGGTTATGCGAACTCCATTCGTCTTCTATGTTCGCAAATCATAACTGACATTAAAGATCAAATTCAAGAAGCCCAACATGTTTCAATAACGGAGGATGATGTACGAAAGGAGCTGTCCTGTGGAGCTGAACTTAAAATTGAAACTAAATCTGACGGTATTCTGTACTATCTAGATCGCATATGGATTCCTGACCACAACAACCTTCGTGAAATTCTTATGAATGAGGCTCACAAAACACGATACTCTATACACCCAGGAGCCGATTAGATGTATCAAGACCTTCGATACACCTATTGGTGGCCTGGAATGAAAAAGGATATTGCTGTTTTTGTTTCCAAGTGCCTTACATGTTCCAAGGTGAAAGCTGAACACCAAAGACCCTCAGGACTTCTGGTCCAACCTGAAATACCTGTATGGAAGTGGGAAAACATAACCATGGACTTCATTACCGGGTTACCTCGCACTTCTGGTGGGTATGACACTATATGGGTAATCATTGACCGACTTACAAAATCAGCTCACTTTATTCCTATTCGCGAAGATTTCAAGAACGAAAAGCTAGCTCGTATTTATATCAGCGAAACCGTAAGCCGACATGGTGTACCGTTAAGCATTATTGCAGATCGTGATGGTCGTTTCACTTCACGAACATGGCAAGTAGTACAAGCCGCTTTGGGTACGCGATTAGATCTCAGTACCGCCTATCATCCTCAAACTGATGGACAATCTGAACGCACCATTCAAACTCTTGAAGATATGCTTCGAGCATGTGTCATAGACTTCAAGGGAAATTGGGACGCTCATCTACCATTAGTTGAATTTTCGTACAACAACAACTATCATTCAAGCATCGGCATGGCACCTTTTGAAGCTTTATATGGTCGTAAGTGCCGATCTCCAGTATGTTGGCACGAAATTGGGGAAGCTCAAATCACTGGTCCAGAATTGATTCAAGAAACCACAGACAAGATCCATTAAATTCGAAACAATATTCTAGCGGCTCAAAGTCGTCAAAAGAGTTATGCAGATAAACGACGGAAGCCTTTGGAGTTTAACATTGGTGATCATGTACTTTTAAAAGTATCACCGTGGAAGGGAGTAGTTCGTTCTGGTCAAAAAGGCAAGCTAGCACCACGCTACGTAGGACCTTTCAAGATACTCGAAAGAGTAGGACCTGTAGCATACAAGCTTGATCTACCAGAAGAACTCAACAGGATTCATCCCACATTCCACGTATCAAACTTGAAGAAGTGCCTCGCTGATGAAAACCTCCACATTCCTCTGGAAGATATTCAGATTGATGAATCTATGCATTTTATTGAAAGACCTGTAGAGATCATGGATTTCGGAGAAAAACGTCTTCGACAAAGTCGCATTCCAATTGTTAGGGTACGCTGGGAGTCGAAACGAGGACCCGAGTTTACTTGGGAACGCGAAGACTCAATGCGCGAAAAATACCCACATCTTTTTCCTACTACTACTTAAATTTCGGGGTGAAATTCCTAAAAGTAGGGGATACTGTAACATTTGTCGAAAACAGGTTTTCCAAACCCGCTCCGTTTGTAATCGAATATCAAGTTATAAATGTTTCGTTGCGTATTTATGTCTATTTTGATTTTTAATGATACATAATTAATAAACAAACTAAACTATAAAAGTTATAATTGATAAAAATAAAAATAAAATAATTAAAAAGAAAATGAGGCTGCCGGGACTCGAACCCGGGTCAGCCGGGAAAGAACTCTAAAGACTTAACACACACACACATAACCACTCCGCCACTTGTTGTTTTCTGTCAACTATAGGAAACAAATAAATCTTATAGACAACCATAAATCAACCGGTTACGCCAACTGTAACCGAAATCGGTCACCAAACGTCCAAAGACGTTTGATTGATCGCGGTTTACTGAGTTTAACCGATGCACCGACACTTTCAATCAAGTTTGCCTTGAATAAACTTAAATTCGAGAAAGGATCGGTTTTAATAACCGAAAACTTTCAATTCCTGAATTACTTCAATCAAAGACCCCTCTTGCGACTCAAACATACTCTGCAAACCTCCAATTACATTTCCGCACAACTTTCAGTCCGCCGGAGAAGCTATTTGAACTCGCCGGACTTTCGCCGGAAACCGTGTTTTCCATCAAACCAGTAAGTCTCGCAATTCTTTCGTTGTCTATCAATTGTTAAGCTATTGCTAACTCAAACCTTTCATTCGGAATCAATTTCAGACGTCGATATCAGATAATTCCCTCTCGCCGGAAAATCTCTGAAAAATCTTATCTTTCGCTGTAAAACGGTATAGACATTCAAACCTTCTGTAAACTTTTGTTTAGTACTTCAATTCCACGAATTAGCTAATCAAAACTGTTAGTTTGTCCGCTCAGTTGAAGTTCATAAAAACAGAGCCAACGACTTGCCGGAATTCTGAGATAAATCGTTCTCCGGTATGTTTACTTCTAAATATCGTCTCTGCCATTTCATATTAGTCTGTTAAAAGTTTGTCAATCGAATTAAACAAGATACAATAGTGTAATCGCAGACTGTAATTTTGTAACGAAGAAGACGATGATAGTTTGATTATAAGTTTAATAAAATCTGGATATTATCTCGGGTTAGACACACAGTCCAGCGGTGGACTGTGTGCACATACATATCACACGCCGCGAGTTCGATCCTTGACACACGTATGCTCTGTAATTAAAATGTTTTGTTTTTCAAACTGAACCGGATTAACTTACATTAGATGTTAAGTATAATAAAAATCTATATATTAACCAAGTTAGACACACAGTCCAGCGGTGGACTGTGTGTAACGTTAAAGCACAGGTCCCGGGTTCGAGACCTGTTGGTGACACCGGTTCGATGATTTAAAATGTTTTTGAAAATAAAAGAATTTTGAATAAACTGAGTTAGTATATAAGTATAATTAAAAACAGAATTATTTCGGGTTAGACACGTAGCTCAGTTGGTAGAGCTGCGTGCACGCGTACGGGAGGTCTCGGGTTCGAGCCTCACCCGGCGCATACATTACACAATAAAACCGGTCAACAAGTCAAAGTCAATAGTCAACGGTCAACGAAAAAGTCAACATATTTTTATATTTTTATTTATTTAATTTAATTTAAAAATCAATTAAAAATACTTAAAAATAATGTTTTTAAAGATAGGAAATAGCCTTAAACTCACAAAAATATATCTAAAAATCCTATTAAAATTATTAATAAAATCCACTCATTTACTATATTTTCCGTTATTATTTAGGTTAGTTAATACTCGTTGTTCAATCTTCCAACTCGTGCGCATCTCATCATCTCCAACCAAACGCACCCAATGTGAGTGAATCTTTACAAATTCCCCGTTTTAATCACGTTTTTGGGGTGTATCATGTGTCTTACCATTTATTATATTTAAATCATTGTGCATGCATCATATCATGAACAAATGTGTATTCAGCTTGTTTCAACTGTTGTGTGGTTATTGTTCAGATTTAGTTTATTTATTTCAGTACATGCAATTTCATAGGCCGCCGCTCCCCATTACATTATGAGTGTTGAGCATGTTCCCCATTACATTATGAGCGTGAACCTGGCGTGCCAACATACGATCGGCTCCGTTTGATTGAGCCTTGATCGCATAGACATTTATCATTTTCAGTACATGCAATACGATCGGCTCCGTTTGATTGAGCCTTGATCGCACAGACATTTATCATTTTCTGTACATACATCATATGCCGTTTGTTCCCCATTTATGTTATTGTATGTTATAGTTTGTGGTTGTCATTGTTACTGATTGATTATTTACATTTGCTCACTTATGATTATGCACAATTTTTCCTCGATAAAATAACAAGAAAATCAATAATAAATGTTTATCTAACAAGGTTCACTCGCCAACTTATGTTGACCCCAAAAACCCCCATTTTTACACATGATACAGGTGAACCAGCTGCAGCAAGAAACACATAGGATTGGCCTAGAAGAATAAACTGGTTTAGAGCTTGGATTGTTTAGTTGGTTATTTTTCCTTGTATTTGTATGGACATGTTTGGATTATTGAGAATGTAATTTTGACTTTAATAATTATGAAACATATTAGTAAATATCATGAGGTTTGGTGATAACCCAATTATGCCCCGACTCTTATTCCGTTGCAGGTCGGGGTGTGACACCGACAAGGTAAAGTATACTAAAATTCATCAAGAAAATATATATAGTTCACCGACAAGAAACACATATATTATAATGACAAAATCATATATTTTACCGACACAAAGTATATGCATTCTATCGATGAGAAATATGCATAAACAAACTTACCTAAGTTCTAAAAATATAATATTTTTAAGAACTCAACTAATATATATTTCAACCATCATAAATCCGGAAAGTCATATAAAAACAACTAAGTGTAAAAATACTAGTATGTAAGTATACTTATACGTACAAATACGTACCTCACAAACACTTAGTAAAATACAAGAATTACAAGCTATATACATGTGTAAACATATACGCATAAATATGACACAAATACCCACAAAACAAGTATACATAAATGGTATACATATTTATAAATACACAAGTACACTAGATGAGATGTACACATACAAGAGTACATAATTCATATACACATAAACAAGTTCGATGTTAAAAATATTTATTTTCAACAAATATATCTAGTTAAGATATACCTATATTTTTTAGAACAAATATATACAAGAACGAACAAACATACATCTACAAGTTAACAAAGGTTCACAACTCACGAATATATATTAGAAGAATATATATAATTCATAATGACAAAACACTCGTGCGAGGCTCGAAGACGCATAAGGGCTAGGCCCATTCACACTCGTGTGAGGT